>OZ023269.1:78207024-78644524 GCA_964006375.1 Tillus elongatus | reverse complement strand
TGGGATACTTTGCTGCTATTCAATGTCTTTTATCATTCTTGCGAGGCCTACTATATGGACATGCGCTGTTATGCGCGTGGGACTTGGTTTATGCCTAAGTATTTGTTATAGCGCGATTTTTACAAAAACCAACCGTATTTCTAGAATTTTTAACCGTGGAGTTAAAAGCATTAAAAGACCTGTTTATACATCTCCCATTTCTCAAGTGGCAATCGCATTAGGTGAGTTATATAATTTTTTTTACGGAAGTATATAATTTGAATTTATGTGAGGTCTATGTTATCATTACCCTTAGTAAACTTCTGAATACTAGCACAATTTTAACAGTTCTACCACAAAAAAACAAAAAAAACTACTTACCGAAATCTAAACATATTGGTCTCTTACACATTTCACTGTATTGTAAATGCTATAGCTATGCCTTGTCTATACTTTAAAAAAAGTCTGGGCGCAGTAAGTGCGTTATACCAGCACATTTTTATATGGAAATGAGCTACGTTTCTTATACGAAAGCTTTATATGCCCCAAGAAAAATAATATTTGTCTGTAATATTTCATATATTTTGTTTAACACACAAATATTTTGGTTTTGTGACTTCCATCGGCACCTATATGTTTTGTAAATAAATGCTTATAATTTTTTTCTTTTAACTTAGATAATTACACTTGGAGGAACCAAATCACCATAACGCATTAAAAAAAAACAGACGATCGTTTCACTAACCAAGTTAGCGTCATTAGAGGATGAACAATTATTCCGAACTAGTCATCCTTAACTTGGTTAGTGAAACGATCGTCAGGTTTTTTTAAATGTGTTGTGGTAATTTGTGTTCTCCAAGTGTACTTATCAGTGCTATCGAATCTTCACTTAGTGTTTTAACTTAGCTATCTAAATTTTGGTAAATAGGTTACTTTTTATAATATAAACCTGCTTAACTATTTGATTGCAATGGCTTTGTTGTTTACGGAGAATAAAAAAAATTCGTTAAGAAAACCCAAAATTTTTCAGGAAAAAGCAAGTCCGATTTTCGTGGCTAACAAACTTACCCGAGTCACTTACAAAGTTAATGTACCTACCAAATTTCATTACAATCGGCTAATTATTTTTTCAGTTAAATAAATTCATGGAGAGGCTTCTGCATCCAAGATTGCAGCTTGTCCTGATCAGTCCGATGGTATTTTTTGTATTTTACTTTCTTTTAATTGTAGCGGTGTTGAATCATCTGCCTCGCATATGGCACGGTGTAGTTCAGAAGTAAGCGCCTGCTAATGGAAATATATACGCAGGTTCACTATCTGCTGGTCCAACTGTTTACCAATATCCAACACTCCTCTTCCACCTTGGTGTCTGGGTATGGTTAGTCGCTAGATAGCACTATGGGGGTGATGCTTTTTGGATTTTGTTAGGAGTGTTCGCACCTTCCGTTGTAAATTTTTGATGTCCGTTTTACTCCAGTTCACAATCCCAAATGAGCAGCTAAGTGCATAACACGCATATGTATTCAAAGCTTTAGTCAGGTTCTTGCTGTTAAGATCTGATCGTAGCACCTGCTTTATTCGTTTCGTAAACTCATTTGTCAGATCGTTCGTCATTGGTTTATTTTCCTCGCCTGCTGTATTCCCAGGTATTTGTAACACTCTTTTACATCCATCGAGGTAATTGGCTGGCCGCTCTGCATTTCATATACACCTGGTTGTATTTTCCCTCTGACTACACATAAGGTGCGACATTTATCGAGCCCAAACTGCATGTCAATATCTCTGGAAAACCCTTCCACGATTTTAAGGAGTTGTTCCATGTGATTCTTCGTGGAGGCTATCAGCTTAAGATCATCCATATACAGCAGATGATTTAACCTCGTTTGCTCCCTGCCATTGCTTTTGATAATGAAGCCATATCTGGTGGAGTTCAGGCGGTTTGATTCAATGCGAGGCAGAACCACAATGGGCTTAGCGAGTCGCCTTAAAATATACCTCTTCTAATTGGTATCGTGCTGGTTACGATGCTGTCGCCCGTTTGTACCCGTAACTTAATCTTTGTTCTCAAGGTAGACATTGTGTGTTTAAGGAACCTCAGGATATAAATATCGATCTTATACATCTTCAGCACACTTATGAGCCATTCGTGTGGAACTGAATCAAACGCCTTTTTATAATCTACGTAGGCAGCAAAGAAATTTCTTCGTCCATTGTAAGCTTGATTGCACACAACCTAATTAATTATTAGCTGTTCTTTGCACCCCATAGATCCTTTGGCACACACTTTTTGCTGGCTCGCAATTATGTTGTTTCGTTTGCAGTGCGCATATATGCGTCTTTCAAGGCAGGATGTGATAAACTTATATAGGGCCGGAAGACAAGTTATTGGCCGGTATCTGCCGGGGTCTGCAGAACAATGATGGTCCTTTGGCAGAAGATACGTGTCTCCTTGTGTGAAAAACAATGACATCTTCTTTGGGTCAAGTATAACTTCATTTATTAACACCGCAAATAGATGATGTGTACACCCAAATTTCTTCAGCCAAAACTTTTGGACGCCATCAGGCCCGGGTGCCTTGCGATTATGAAGCTATTTAATAATCTCGGAGACTTCATCTGTGGTAAATGGCTCATGATGCATTTGATCATAACGCTGACAAGCTCGCTGTTCTTCGTTAACCCAGCTGGCGTCAATATTGCACGAGGCTGTTGTGTCTAGTTGTCTTTGAAAGAACTCTTCAATTTGTTTCTTATTTGGAAAAGTATCGGTGGCTGCATTCCTAGCTGAATTAAGCTGACGGTAGAGTCCTTTCAGAGCGTTCAAACATTGTATTGTCGCACTTTCTATTGTTGCTCGCTTTATATATCCTCAACCATTCTGCATATACAGAAAGCTTCTGTTCTAAGGTGCACAAACAATCTTGTGCAGTGTGGATGACTGGGTCTTGTGTCGAGTGTTGTCGAACTCGGCCTATTATTTCATCTATTCGTTTCTGCAATTTTCTTGTCTGTACTCCCCCAATCTATTGCGTCAGTTGTCCAATTTCTTTTCGAAGTGTTTCCGATCTACTTATCAACCTTTTTTCCTACAGGGACACTCTTTGACGTGAGTCTCTGTGATTGGACCTTCGATCAGAAATCTTCATGCCTAAAGTTTTAATTGCTGCAGTTGCTGCACAGTAAATCAGTGTGTAATGTGTTGATCTCTAGAAGGTGCGATGGCAAAATTATTCTGTTCAAAAGTTACAATATAATTGCCAGCGTTTTAGATGATCTTAGCCTAGGTAATAGTGGTCTAGTAAGATGATTTGTTCCTTCATACTCTGTGACTGCACGACGCATTTCTGTGGACAATTTGTCGATGAGTTCCTCATTTTCTTGCGTACCCTCCATGTGTTCTTCTTGGGCAATATATACAGGTTGCAGATTACTACCATCAAACAGGATCCCGTTATTTTCCCTACCCGCTATGTTAATAATTTCATCTTCAACTTCCTACCTGATGATATTCAGTCTCGTTTGTGGAATAAGGTTATGACACGATACTGATCCGCTACTCTCTGTTGAGTCACCTGTATGTGGGAAATTCTGTGTGAAGTTGTTGCGTATATCCGGTTGTCTGTTGTTCGAGTTGTGTTACTCTGTAGTAAATGCGCATAATTGTTTCATTCTTTTCCATAGTCCATTTCATGCGCCGTCTTGGTAATCCCATCTAGGTGAGCGCTGGCTGATTTTTCTGCGCAAAATCCTCAGTGGGTGGAGCTCTTGGTCTTACTAGGCTCCCCTGTTGTTGATTTCGGGCTGTAATTTCTTGCATGACAGGGGCCCGCCTCATCAGCACCCCGCCACCGACGTCCCGCATGCTGTCATGTCCAGCGCCGGTTCCAGACATGCCCTGCCGAACCCGAGGCAGCGGCAGTTTTCCGAGGCTTTGGTTTTGCTCCATTTCCATGGGTGTGCCACCAATTCACCCATCCGCCAGCCAGACAGACCTGTGACCCTAGGCAGGAATCCTTACAGGGTGCTACTGGCCGGGCCAGACGGACTCTGGTTTTTTAACGTGGTTGTTACTCCACCCTTATTATTATTATTATTATTATTGTTGTTGTTGTTGTTGTTATTATTATTGTTATTATTGTTATTATTATTGTTGTTATTATTATTATTATTATTATTATTATTATTATTATTATTATTATTATTATTATTATTATTATTATTATTATTATTATTATTATTATTATTATTATTATTATTATTACTATTACTATTATTATTATTATTATTATTATTATTATTATTATTATTATTATTCAGCCAACTAGGCCATTTGTATTTGACATAATGAGATAAAAGGAGATTTGAGGTTTTTAAAAGAAATGTATGTATTAGTATTACTAAAATTGCAAGAAAGAAAAGTTATTGTACATTAGTTACCGATAATATTTTTAGTAAAATTTCTCACATTTTACTTTAAGACTTTGCGGGTTTACAATACATGTATTCGTTTTAGGGATTGTTTCAATTCAACTAGTTGGCGCTATTGTATGGCTAACTATTGAAAGACCTGCTATTAGGGAGATTTATCCTTATCCACTAACAGCAGTGCTAACATGCAGAGTTTCCACATTTTCACTAATAATGTCACTGATATACAATATGGTTCTGATAATATTATGCACATGGTATGCTTTTAAAACAAGGAAAATTCCAGAAAATTTTAATGAAGCTAAGTATATTGGTTTCACCATGTACTCAACATGTATCGTATGGCTGGCTTTCCTACCTATTTATTTTGGAACCAATAACGATTACAAGGTAAGTTTTTTACACAATATTATTGCATCCCACAATTCATAATTATTTTGAATAGCCGCTCCGTATAAAATTTTAATAAATTAAGTTCAATTAAATGAGCACACTATTTCAAGGAATGTTTCAAGGTCACAAAAATGGTAAAAACTCGTCTATTAACTAAGTATAGGAGCATGATTTTTTAATTAAAAAATGTTTAAAAAGTGGTATTATCCCGTACATCGGGTGCCCAATATGTATGTAATAATGGTTACAACTTTTTAGAAACACCTTGTGTAAACATGTTTTATACAAAGGTTTTTAATATATTTTTTACACCTCCTGGAAACGTTGGATTTTTTCTGAAGCCACTAATTTCGTTGTCATGGTAACCAACTTTTTTTTAATGGTACAACTCTTTTTTCCGTATGGACGTGTAAAATTTTATTGGATTGCATTATAAAATTTTTGATATAGCCTCGAAATTAAGTACAAATTTTGAAATCCGAATCCAGGAAGGTTATCGAAGAGAGGGCCGTACCTACTGACAGCCTTGATATTTGCATGTAATATCATCTTGTTAACGTTACAGTAACTCGTATTATTAATTTCCACATCAGAAAAACAACAATATCGGTCAGTGTGAAAAATAGTTCATTTAAGTGAAACAGAAATATTTCAGATTCTAATATTAGTTGGATACGGCGATCGTAAAAAAGGCCTCCAACATTTTCAACGAACTCTATCCAAACAAAAAACCAATTACCCAGTCAGTGGTGTGTGAAACACTAACGAGATTTAGAGAAACAGATACTGTAAAGGACTTGCCAAAACTCGGACCTCAGAATCATGCAAAAAATAACTAATAACGTTAACTTAGTAACGTTTATTGTCACACAATGCTAATAAGACACATTTTAAGAATCTTGTGTTACTTGTGTCATGTTAACAAGATGTTCTGTTCGATAACGCCTCTGAATTTCGGAAGTTGTATTTAATTTCAAGGTTATTTCAAAAATGCTTTAATGCAGCCCAATAAAAATTTTGCACATCCAAACGTCAAATAAAGGCTTGATCCCAAATAAGAGCACAAAATAATATGTTGCTATTCAAAACAAAGAAGTTGGTAACCACGGCAACAAAAGTACTGGCTTCCGAAAAAACTCCAAAGTTACCAGAAGGTGTAAAAAATATATTACCAAACTTTTGTCTAAAACGGGTTTTTATACAGGTGTTTCTAGAAAGTTATAACCATTATCCCATACAGATTGGGCACGCTGTATATGCCAGGCCATGTATGCGTTTCGCAGGGTAGGATCCGACTGACTTATACAGGGTAGGTGGGCAAGGTATTAGTCAAAAATTTGTCACACATATTTTTTTTAAAGATATTTTGATAATTTTTTGAGTTATTGTCATTATTCCATACATACGCCGAATCTTGTATATACACGCACATTGTAAACGAAACAATCTATTTGCAAATCAGGAAAATGAAATGGCAATACTTTATGAGTCATTACTCTATGGATTCTTGATGCTGCCAGGCCGTCACTAACCTCATGGGATAGCCGTTTCCATGAGTCTATTTTTGCATTTCTGATTGCTTGATGTACGGTATGAGTTGTAACGATTGTGTTTTCATTCACCACTGTTACTTGGTTGCTGACTTAAAGAAAAACCCCTAAGGAGGCTTAAATAATAGCAGTGACCTTATCTCTGAAAAGCAATTCAAGTTTTAGTTTAAAAATTATTTATTGAAAATTCGCTAATAACTTTTACATAGTAACGCCCGTGCTGCATTTCCTTTTATGAACGTTGAATTTAAAATATCAAGAGACGGTATATTTCCTTGAAGAGAAAGAGGTTGTTATTTAACACATTTTTCTGTAAATCCCATCTGATATCATAGTGACGCAATAAACGACCGTTAGAAACGGCCAAACTGGCTAAAGTCGGGCCGCGTCCAATGTTGTATCGGGGGGGAGTTCGACACTATCTGTCTTCCTCAGACATATGGGCCTAAATGATGATCAAGTTACAACGGTCACACAGAAAAGGCGCCAAAACCACCAAGCGAGACGCGACCGACTGCAACGCTGAAGCAGATTAGGGCGAGTGCTCGACGAAGCAACAACTCCAAAATTTTGCTGCTCCATCTCTAAGTATTAGGAGAATTTTCCTATCAGACAAGGAAGTATAAAAGTTTGTTCTTGCTGATCATATCGCCTAATGTAATTGTTGTAAAGTGTTACAAATAATTTTCGTTGAAGTTGGTAAATTGCATCATCCCGTTTGAAAATAGAGAATGGACCTGTTTTTGTGTCAGATGTTTTTATGCATTTTCAAAGTGACCCTATTCTAAGAATTCGCCGTTAGAACACATCAAGTTTCTGCTCCACTGTTTGCCCAGCTCTTGATTGTACATTGGATATACAATTTTCTCCTCCGGTCACACTTGAAAAATGTTATGGTGAGCACTAGATGTCGAGGTTACCTTGCGCAGCATTAGCTTCCTGTCAGCTGAGGGATTAACACCTACAGAATCTCAGGTATTGGGCAAGCCAGTCGACCTTCCATTGTAGGTACAAGCACCACACGTGAGTTATTTTCAACTTTAAAGTGATTTCATTTTAGACTGCATAAGCATAAACTTTCCGACAACATTTAGATTTCTCACCCACTTCAGGCAAATTTTAACATGACTTAAAATAAAAAATAATTATCAGTGAGATTGTCATTAGACAATTGTATTTGCTATTTAATTTCTGTACAATGCCAAGTTGTGTGAAATAGAACATTAGTATTTTATTTAAATAATTTACATTTATCTCAAGAATATACCGATTTATTTTTCATTTATTCTTAAATCATGTTCTGAGCAATAGAAATATTAAGACAAACGGAGCTCTTATCCCTTCACTCAAATCATGCTTAACCATTGCTCTTTTTTTATATCTGACCTTCTCTGTCACAAATTTTCAGGAAGTTAAACAAAATAATTAATTAAAAGCTAGCTAGCAAATCGAAATCGAGAACATTAGTAGTTTATTAGAACAAACTATTAATTTTGCATTTGATATTCACTGTGTTTCTTTGTAAATGTATAATCTATGTTTGATTTAACAGGAACCTTAATTGTTTTTATACCAATAAATTTAAATATTTATGTTTATAATATCTATTCGATTGAATAGCTAATTCCTCATTTTACCTTTCTCAGTCATAGTGGTGCTCTAAATGGAAATTCTTAATATCTAATATCTAGATCTCTTTAACTTAACTAAGTAGTGCCAGTGTTTTGACCTGCAGGTCTCATAAATCTAGGACTTTGGACATAACAGAACAAAAACTGAGTAAGTATTTAAGTATCTTTTCACCTTCAGACCAAGCGTTGTGTTCTTTTTCTCATAATATATAAATTTGATAGATAAGTTCATATAGGGTAGGGTTTGGGAAGCTGATTATGACCACACTATTGACCGGATTCCGATCCAATTGAAATTTGTCGTGAGATATCCATCTCGGACAACCACTAAGTAAATACGCTCGGATCTTTAAGATCGATAAGTGGTACACTGGCATCCCTGGCGGGGATCGAAACCACGACCTTTGGATTAGAAATATTAAAAAGGATGTTTCTTCTTGGTATGAGCTAGTTACCTGTCTAGAAAGGGATTTTCTACCTGTTGATTACGAGTATGATCTGTTAGCTGAAATTCGTTCTCGCACACAAGCTCCAAGAGAAAATGTGTTATTTTACATCATGGCTTTTGAAGCAATGTTTAAACGTCTGCCCACTATTCCCGAAGATCGTGAGATTATTAAACAGGTTCTGAGAAATTTAAATCCTTTCTTTTCTGATAAATTGTCGCTAGTTGTAGTATCCTGTTTGTCGCAATTAAACAATTTTTGTAGAAAAATTGAGGAAACTAAAATACGCAATGAAAAATATAATCCACACCCGAGTAAAAAGTTATCTCTCTTGGAACCCGATTTGTCATGTCTCTACCTAGATGACGTTACGGCGAGAAAATCTCAGCTGAGTGCTGTTTCCGAAAAAACTTGTTGGAACTGTAGGCCTACATGTCATATGTATACAACTTGCACTCTACCTAGGGCGATATTTTGTTTCGGATGTGGCAAGAAAAACACTTATAAGGATAAGTGTCCAAATTGTTCAAAAAACTTACCGACTGGAAGTGCTCAGAGGGCAAGCTCTTCCGCAAATCAGAATCAAACGCCCTCGAATCCTCAAAATACGGGAGCAGTCCCAAAAAGAGGGTAAGATTCTCACTTGACGCTAAGGAAATACATTCCGATGTCTCCATTCCCTTTAATAAAGCAAAAGTGATTTCTTCAACCCCTATGGTATCTAAAACTCCAATATCAAAAGATCCTCCTATGATTAACGGCACACATGCACCCTCTGCTGCAAAGTGGAACAAATGGCTCCAGGTTGTTAACAGGTGTTGTCTTTCCGAGGAAAATTTTCCGGCTAATGTGGTGCCTATGTTCAGCACTATACCTGGTGACAACCGACCTTATATCGACATAGGCATTAAACATTATTGCGTTAAAGCTTTGTTGGATACAGGGGCAAACATTTATGTAGTTGGTGCTCGAGGTCTAAACATCCTGAAATCTCTAAACATTTCAACAACTAACCCAACATCTTCAGCAATCATAAACATTGCTAAAGTCTTTCCTAAAGCCGTTTTTGGTTATGCGGACATTCCAATTACCTTAAATAACATCACTAAGGTTGTGAATTTTCTAGTCGTACCGTCGTCTATTTTGGGAATAAATTTTTGTTAAGCGTTTTCGTTATCTTTGGACTTGAACACGCAATGCTATGACATCAATGCAATTGTACCTTCTCTTTGTGTGGTTAAGTGAGGAAAAAGCAACTTTAAACAAAGTGATTGAAAAATTCAATTCTCTGACTTCCGAAAAATTGGGGCGTACTTCTTTGGCCTTTCATAGGATCGACACTGGTACAGCCAAGCCTTTTAAGCAGCGCCAGTATCCTTTATCGCCTGCCTTACAGAAATATCTATATAAGGAAATTTATGAGATATTATCTCTTGGAGTAATCGAGCCTTCTAATTCACCTTGGTTTAGTCCGATGCTATCAGTTAAGAAGAAATATGATACCTACAGAATGTGCTTTGATGGTCGTAAACTTAATGAAGTTACTGTCAAGGATTCTTCTTCTTTGCCGATTCCATCTTGATCAAACTTAGGCATTCTCGTTACTTGTCTTCCATAGACTTGCGTAAAGCTGGCAGGGGGTTATACCATTTCTGCTTAATGCCTTTCGGGTTAAGCAATGCTTCGCAGACCATGCAGCGTCTGATGGATTCTATCTTAGGTCCTGACTTAGAGAGCCATATGTCTTTGTTTACTTGGATGACATCATCATAGCGACAAATTCCTTTCAACAACATGTCGATATTCTCTTGGAAATACATCTAAGACTTTCTGTGGCTGGTCTAACAATAAACTTGGACAAGTGTAAATTGTGTTTGTCGCCTCTGTCTTTTCTCAGCTATGTCATTGACAAAGAAGGTCTTAGAACAGATCCCAAGAAGGTTGCCAGCATCCTGGAAGCCTCTTCACCAAGTAATACTACTGAGGTACGTCGAGTCATAAGTCTTTTACAATGGTATTGTAGATTTATCAAGGATTTCTCCACTATCAGCACTTCGATAACTGCGTTATTGCATGGTCGTAAGAAAGGCCAGCCTATTAAATGGACGGATGAAGCAGAGACGTCATTTAAACTGCTTAAAGAGCGTTTGGTTTCCGCTCCAGTCTTGGCAAGTCCTTTCGAAAAACCTTTCTCCATACAAACAGATGCGTCCGATGTAGGCATTGGCGCTGTTCTTGTTCAAGAAACTGATGGTTTCGAACATACTATCGCTTATGCCAGTCGTACCGTAACTAAACAGGAAAGAAAGTACAGTGAGACTGAGAGGGAATGCCTCGCTGTTTTATTTGGTGTCGAACACTTTCGTGGTTATGTTGAGGGTACTGAATTTTACTATCTTCACTGATCATGCTTCTCTGATATGGCTTCATCAGCTTAAGGAACCTACGGGTAGATTGGCTCGCTGGTGTTTACGTTTGAGTCAATTTTCTTTTGGCATTAAACATCGTAAGGGTGCTCAGAATGTCGTTGCTGACTTTTTATCTAGGCATGTTTCACTGTTGAGTGCTACCGATTTGAAGCCAGATGATTGGTATCTTGACATGATAAAAAGAGTGTCCGAGGACAATGAGAAATACCCTGATTTTGCGGCGAACAATGGCGTTCTCTATAAACATGTTCGCTCATTACACCAGATCGAATCAAATCTATCTGATTGGAGAATAGTGGTGCCTACCTCAAATCGTGAGCAAATGCTAGATCAGTGTCATGATCCACCTACTTCAGGGCACTTTGGTTTCGCAAAGACTCTGACAAAGGTGTCTCAGTATTATTACTGGCCTAAAATGAGAAAATTAGTCTATCGACATGTGAAACATTGAGCCACGTGTGGGGCAAATAAGCCTTCGAATCAGAAACCCCTTGGTCTCATGGGAAGATACAAGAACGTGAATTTTCCGTTCCAATTAATTTCTGTCGACATTATGGGTCCTTTTCCGCGTTCCAAAAAGGGAAATCAATATCTTCTTGTTTGCACCGACTGGTTCACGAAGTTTGTCTTGGTACAGCCAGTGGCAAAAGCTACCTCCACTTCAGTCATCAGATTTTTGGAACAAAACTTCCTCGTCTTTGGTGTGCCACATATTCTATTATGTAACAACGGTTCCCAGTTTACATCTAAACAATTCACCACCTTCCTCTCGTCCTATAAATTTTAGTCAACATGGTATAATGCTTTCTATCACCCGCAGATAAATCATACCGAACGGGTGAATAAAGTTCTGGTTACGGCGATCGCTTCCTTTATTGGCGATTCCCACAAAACATGGGATGAAAATATCTTTCAAATCGCTCAGGCGATACGTTTGGCAAAGCATGACGATAAATGAATGATAAATACCCCGACCTATTTCCTCTCTTATTTTCCTGTCTATTTCTTTCTCACCTTTTTAATACCTATCACTTCTATCCTGGTTTTCTGTGGGTGTCCCAGCTGATGCGGGGTCGACTCGATCAAAAAACATAGGCTGTGTAGTTGTGCACGGATGTGGTACCAACATTCGTTCACAATGAATAACTGTTTCTGTCGATCCGGGAAGAAAACAAGACTCTGGTATTCACGCAGAAAACACTTCCCTGTTTCGACCTATTCTCTCCTTCATCTTCAGAGAATAAGAATTCCCTCATTTTCCCATCTTAATTTCTTCCCTTATGTTCCCAAACCGCCATTATTTTTTTGCTTTTAAATCGGCTGCCATCGACTAACTATAACCCGATTTTGACATACCCGATTTTGACCTTTACTTTTTGTGGCGGAACTATCGTGCCACCTAATGTTTCTTATTAGTTTGGCAAACGACTATTGTTATCGATTAAAATTTGCCGATGGGCGGATGCCAGCTATTCTAAACAGTCTTTTTTTACTTTCTTTTGTTAGAGATATACGGTACGAGTTGCGTTCTACTAAATCACGTATACGGCAGACAGGCGGCACATAAGGATAGATCAGTTTAAAGTAACATCTGTAGCCTCTCCGTTAAAGTGGGGAACACCGGAGGCGCATAAGGGCGGAGGAGAGACGGGACGATAGTTCCCGGGAGGCGTATGCGGACTGTGAATTCTCAGCATCTCCGCTAGGACCAAACCGGGACACAAACATCTTGATTACTTTAGCGAGCTGTGAATCATCAGCGTCCTCACTAAAATAACACAAGAGCTTATTTTGTATGGGACGGAAAACCTGGAGCCAGATGAAGTGTACAAGGCTAATTGGAAAGGAACGTATCACTTGGAGTGACCTAGATAGGCTGTGAATCCTCAGCGTCCCTATCAGGATCAAACCAATATGAATATATCTCGATTATTTAGGTGAGCTGTGAAAAATATGAAAATTCGCTACAAAATATGAATAACTTAGAACGGATAATTTCTTACCTATAACTCAAAAAATAATGGGCCTATTTTAACAAAATTTTGGCATGTACCTTTCTTTTGTAAATGGTTTGGATAACTTTGTCAGTTAGGAAACTCGGACGAGGTTTTCCCGGAAAATTTTGAGTTTTCATTCGAAAAAAATTTTTATCTCAAAAAATAAAAAAGCTATGATATCCAAATTTGGTGGGTAGGTTACCGATATAAAAAGTAAACTACACACTAAAATTTATATTTCTATGTTACAAGAATTATATGAATTTCACAGCCAGCCAAAAACTCTGCGATGCTAGGAATTTAATCGCCTTATCACAACCGGGTAAGATAATAACTACGAAATACACGTTGAATTAAATATAAATCGCCTTAAAATATTTCATGGTGAAAAATATTTTAGAAAATATTTATATAGTTTGTGTTTAATTCTTTTCTATTTAATTAATTATCGACTTAGTAATTATGCGTCTTGTACCACAGACCGATTGAAACTAATACTTCATCGCATACTCCCCTCACTTTACAAAAAAAGTTTTCTTTAGACTTACTTAAATGGAGTACTAAAAACTTAACTTAATCCCTAACCGTAACTCACCAGTGTTCAAAGAAGTCTCTTTATCTTAATCTAACTTAACCTAATCCAAATCATATCACAACACTACACTCAACACTGTGTGTTTAGCAGTTCTTTAACGAATGGGGGGGGGGGGGGGGCTGGATATCAATCACTTTAGGGTCTCCTTCGCGTGGTTCTGCTACCGACGTCGGTGCACGGCTTTCATTGCTGTCTGTTTGAGTTCGGCGGGGCCTTACATCGAATGACCAAGTATTGTCGCTGCCCGGTGCCGGTGCGGATGGCTCGTGGTATGGCTTCAGGTCGTGAATATGAACATGGCGAAGCCACTTACCGTTCGAATCTTTGAGGTAATATACCACCGGTGAGACGATCTTACTGACGGTGTAACGTCTAGCATATTCTGGGGCTAGCTTGGCTGCAAAGCCGAGAGCTGCGGAAGAAAGCGGGCGGTCAACTCTTAACACGCGGTCGCTGTGTCAGCGCAATTCCCAGACCATCATTAGAGGCGTCTGTTTGTAATGTGAAACGCCTTGAAAAATCAGGACACGCCAACACCGGTGCCTCCGTGAGATCAGTTTTGAATTCTTCAAACAGCTGTTGCTGACTTTCATCCCACCTCCATTTCTCCTTCTTTTTTAGGAGTTTGATTAGAGTAGTAGTCACTCGAGAGAAGTCCCTTCTGTACCAAGAACACACTCCCAAAAATCTCGTCGCACACTTCGGACGTTATGCGGTGGCGGCATGGCCCTAATTGCCGATACTTTATCGGGGTCAGTATGTATGCCCTGGGCGTTGACTATGTGTCCTAAATATTTGAGGGAACGGCGACAGAAATGGGATTTCTCGGGATTTAATTGAAGGTTGACCTTTCGCAGCCGGCGGAATACCTCTCTGAGGTTATCCAAGTACTCTTCAAAACTTTCCCCTAGTACGATTACGTCGTCCAAGTATGCAAACGCTACATGGTCCATATCCGGTGTTATAATAGCATCTAATAGGCGTTGGAACGTTGCGTTTGCTGACTGCAACTCTCAATTCATGACTCGAAACTGGAACAGCCCCTTTCCCGGGACTGTGAAAACGGTAACGGGCTTGCTTTCGGGAGTCAGCGGAATTTGCTAATATCCCTGGCGTAGGTCGAGGGTGGAAATATATTTAGCGCGTCTTAACTTATCTAATATGGCGGAGATATACGGCAGGAGGTAAGCGTCCTTGACGGAAACTTCATTCAACTTCCGGAAGCCTATACAGAAACGGGGCGTCCCATCTTTTTTTTTACGAGCACTATCGGAGAACTAGACGATGGTTCTATAATACCCTCTTCTAACATGAAGTCCACTTCTTCGTTAATTATTTGCTGCATTTTCGGGTTTCTAGGGCGGTATCTTTGCTTAATGGGCTCTGATATGGTTAGCCGTATGTGGTTTTCAATCAGATGCGTTGTTCCCTTTATCTGTTCAAAGGCAGGCAGTTCGACGGAGAGAAATTGATCGAGACGTCTCTGTTCTTCAGGAGATATTTCAGACAGATGATTTGTATCGGTGGCAGACGGTTCCGGATTAGTGAGCTGGTGACATAGCGCGAGAGGAGGTGTAATTGGTTCGCTGTCTATAAAACACAGAGTGGAACGGAGGTCGATCCTAAATGCATACTCTTTTGAAGTGTCCATTCGGAACAGAAGATCGACTGGTAAGGATGGTAAGTATAGCAATCTGCGTCTTATTATACGTGACCTAATTTTTAAATGGAGGTCGTACGCCTGTCGGATGTTTATGGAGTGGCCATCTACAACACGGGTGATTACATCACGAACGGTCGTTGGAGAAATGCCTAACGCCAAACAGTACATGGCGACTTTATTTCCCATAAATGAGCTAGTCTCCCCGGTATCCGGTGACGCTACGTGGACCGTGACGGAGAGCCGGTGCAGGTTGTACAGCTCTGCTGTGGGATCTGATTTGGCACGGATATGCCCTGGCGAGGACAAGTTTATTTTAATAAAGCTTTTACGGACTTGACCTTGTCTACAAATGTTTTGATGCTCGGAATTTCGCAGTTTCATAGCATCTACCTGTAACTTGGTAGAAGGTTTCGCTGGAGCTAAGTCAGCTCCTGTTCTGAGGACATGTTACCGTGTCTCCGGATCAAAGTCTGTAAGTTGGTAATAAAATATATGGCCGGCTTGTTCGGTTGCTGTATCCTTCGGCCTATCGCGGTTTCCAGATCGACCAAGTAATTTACCGGAAAGTGGAACCGGCGGAAGTAGGCCAAAAAATCTTCCCATCGTCTTAATGTGCTGCGGTTGTTACGATACCATAACGGGACAGGTCCTTCCAGTAATTGGGGAAAGGCGGTTAGTAATCGGTCCCTGCCAATGCCGGCATGCTCACGGATCTCTTCTAGTAGTTCCAGAAAAGCAGCGGGATCGGTGCTTCCATCAAAGTGTAAATTCCAACTAAAAACGTCAAGTGGCCGGATGGTATGGGACCGGTTCTAGGAGGTTTCACTGTCTATTGTTGGTGTTTTCGGGACTTCTTTCAGATCGGACATAATCACAAATGGATTCGGATTTTCTACGGAATCGGAACGGAACGGTATCCGAACGGAACGGGGTCGGAACGGAACGGTATCGGAACGGGACGGTTTGCTTCTATTTTACAGGTCCCTGCTCAGGCGCCAGATTGTGACGAGGTTTTGGCTTGCAGATCGTTGTTCGGTGACACGGATTGGCGGTTAATATCGGAGAATCTCGTGCGCCAGATTTTAAATGGTTTACTCCCTGTTGAGGATGTCTGCGACCTCTTCACTAAACTCTGGCCGATATAACGATCAAAGTACCTTATCTACAAGCTATTTCGATGTGGAGATTATGGTGTTGTTTATAAAGGTTACAGAACGCTTGCTTAAACGATGTTTATATATATATATATATATATATATATATATATATATAGCAGGAGACATGGACCGGTCTCGTCCTCCTTGTGGACTTACTGCCATTGCCATACTGACCTGCTAAGATAGATGCGCCAGATTTTAAAGGGTTTACTCCCTGTTGAGGATGTCTGCGACCTCTTCACTAAACTCTGGCCGATATAACGATCAAAGTACCTTATCTACAAGCTACTTCGATGTGGAGATTATGGTGTTGTTATAAAGGTTACAGAACGCTTGCTTAAATGATGTATATATATATATATATATATATATATATATATATATATATATATATATATATATATATATATATATATATATATATATATATATATATATATACATATATATATAAGCAGGAAACATGGACCGGTCTCGCCCTCCTTGTGGACTTATTGCCATTGCCATTGCCATACTGACCTGCTACGACAAAAGGTCCTAGCTGCAAAATCAGAGATTTGAGATATTTAACATTTAGTAATAATTGCATTTATAACTTACCAGGTTAATATATAATTGCAATCACTTCATTAGAGGTTATAGTAGGAATATGTGATTCCGTTGCTTACCTCAAGTAAACTTTTTTTTTTTTAATTCACTGGCTTTTTGTTAATCATGTAGATAGGACAATTTCACTAGCTACATGGAAACATGTTTGCTAAGTAAAAATGTCGTTTGCTAAGTAAATTTCTCTCATAAACAAAAGTAACTAGTTTGAATCATATTATATTTATAAGGTCTATAGAAACACATGGGATATAATCAACATGTGACATGCTAATTAAATAATCAATATCTTCATCAAAATTATTTTTAGAATTAACAGGTAACGACGTACGATTCGTTGTGGGGGCTTGTCCAAGGCAACTTTTTGAAGTTTTTCATTAAAACTACCTTCTGCACATCCATTATTAAAAGCCTTTTTAGTTGAAAAACGCATGTCGTCTCTTTTAGATAAACACACCGTGTAAACTTTTGTAGCTTATACTTGTAAGTGTAGTCGATCCAGTTAAAAAATTGCTTATGTCCATATAATTCACATTCACCTTTACCGAGTTTGCTTCCTCAATGACAGAAGCAAAATCAGCAATCATAAACTTTGGGTTTCTTTTTCAAAGATATTTCCATCTGATGGGGGAATGAATCTGCCGACATGAATGTGTCTTCGAAGTATTTGATATACAAATTTTAAAGTGCAAGTTCTGTAGGATTAACATTATAAATAAAAAGCTTAATAAAGAACAATTTTAGTTTTGTGATGAACAATTTTCTTTACAAAATTGTAATGATTTTATCATTCTATCATTAAGAAAAAATACATAAAATGTAGATATTAAGGCTTCTCTAGCCCTTTCTGCCATTCCCTCATGCCAAATCACAGCACATAGGTAAATATTCTTATTCTTACTGCATTTACTCATTGGCACAAAACTTTCGTTGTATACAACTAATCTCGGGGTAAAAATTATGCCCTTGTACATTTATATGCGTAGAAGCCTTATTACCTGCAAACAAGATATTTATTTATGTAAACGAAAAAGTGTTATATCTTTTGTAAGGTTACATGAAAAATCTTAATAGGGTGTTTTTTCATAAAATATTTGTACATCGCTCGGTAAAAAAAAACACACCAACTAACCAGCAGTCACTAGTTTATTAACGATATGTTGCTTCTTAGCTTTACATAGTATTCGTAGTGCTGTAAATTACTTAGACAAATAGTCCTAACTACTGCAGTTAGGACATTTCAACATAGTAAATCAGTGTGTGGTATATTAATGTTTACACAAGAAATAAGTTCCCTAGTCCTAACTCCAAAAAACTTTGCATTATGGACAAATTGCTTTAGTACAGAATAGCTTGGACATTTTGTTCCAGTAATCATAGGTATTTTTACACATATGACAATAATTTTAACTGTATGTTTCACTGTTACAATGTATATGGGACATTCAAACGTGCCACATAGGTAGAAAACATGTATATGCAACGCATACACAGGTACTAAAAAGTGAAATTTTTGAAATTTGCAAATAAGACATTTTATCTTAGTAGGGCAGCATATATGTATACAATGGAGAATAGCACAAAGCCCCATTTCTGGTCACACACAAAGAAGGAATCTGTTAGGAGAAAACTAGCGAGCAAACAGAACTACTCCCCTGGATTGTACCACGAAGAGCATTTAATCGAACCAACTGTGGCCAGTGAGTCATGTAAGTCTGTGAAATAGGTAAAAATAAATTTGAACACATACGCTCAAGGAAGCAAAGTGGTTAGACATGACATAGATTCCTGTTACAAAAATCATGTTTATATCATAGTATCACCAGAAAAAAGAATCAACTGTCTTCCCATCACAATGACAGCTGGTATTGCACCTTTATACATAATATAAAGATCCGCAGCAAGGATTGTCTCTCCATGCGAGTGATAAGACTTGCTTTATATCGATGATCTTTTTCATACGACTTCTGCGCAATTTACAATAGAGTAGCAAAATATATAAAAGAAGTGACTATCAGTAAATTCAAAAAACACGTGCTTTAGTGTATGTTTGTTTAGCTGGAAAATATTATTATTAATAATAATTCTTCGAGGCATGCTTGAAATTTAATGATTTATGGTATCTCCAGGAATGTCATCCTAGGCTTCTTCAATTCGGTGTCAACTAGGTTATTTGGTGATTGGGATAAATTACCCAGTCCATTGCCTGTCCTCTCCTACACATTTTCGATTGGTAACAAGTCTGAGAAGCGAGGAGGCCATGAAAGCAGGGTCACGTTATTTTTTTGTAAGAACCTTGTAGCATCCCAAGCTCTACGAGGACGTGCGTTGTCTTGTTGGAAAAAGGGTTGAATTAAGCCTCGTAGGTATGGCAGTGCAACAGGCTGCAGTGCGTTTCGTATGTAACCATTTGCATTAATATTTTTCTTAATAAAAGCCAGAGATAACCTGGTACCATATGTTATCGCACCTCATACCATCACCTCCGTGTAAGGGCCATTTCGCAGCAAATTATAAGCTTTCGCGTTCTCTACGTAATCGTCTTACTCTGCTGTGGCCATCGTGGACCCAAAGGCAGAATCAGAACTCGCCAGAGAACATAACACATTTCAATTCATCCTAATTCAATCTGCCGTTACACCAGTAAGCCTAGCAGCAGATTTTCGAGGTGTTAGTGGGAGGCATAAAAATGGTCTATACGAACGAAACCGAAAGGCGACATATCGTTGCCGTAGAGACTCTTTATTGTAAAACTCCTAACGAAGCATTTCCAATCGGACGTGTTGTGAAAACTCCGCCTTGTAAACACTATAAAACTGTGTCTTGTCTGCTAAAGTTAAAGATATAATTGTTTGATAAAACAAAATTAGAAAAATGTACACCTGTTGAAATTTTTTGTCCATATTATTATCATTTCTTATCAGAGACTAAACAGAGTATATATATATATATATATATATATATATATATATATATATATATATATATATATATATATATATATATATATATATATATAGAGAGAGAGAGAGAGAGAGAGAGAGAGAGGACTTAATATCTACATTTTATGTATTTTTTCTTAATGATATTAATTATAAAATCATTATAATTTTGTAAAGAAAATTGTTCATCACAAAGTAAACTTTATTAAGCTTTTTATTATTTATAATGTTAATCCTACAGAACTTGCACTGGAAAATTCGTATATCAAATACTTCGAACACACATTCATGCCGGCACATTCATTCCACCATCAGATGGAATTATCTTTGAAAAAGGAACCCAAAGTTTATGATTGCTGATTTTGCTTCTGTCATTGAGGAAGTCGTTCGGTAAAGGTAAATGTGAATAAAATGGAAATAAGTAATTTTGGAACTAAAAATGGCGACATGCGTTTTTCACATAAAAAGGCTTCTAATAATGCATGTGTAGAAGGTAGTTTTAATGAAAAACATCAAAAAGTTGCATTGGACAAGCCCCCACAACAAACCATACGTCTTTACCTGTTAATTCTAAAAATAATTTTGATGAAGATATTGATTAATTATTTAGCATGTCACATGTTGATTATATCCCATGTGTTTCTATAGACCTTATAAATATAATAAAATTCACACTAGTTACTTTTGTGTATGAGAGAAATAGAGTTTTTCCTAACTACTAGCAAACATGTTTCCGTGTAGCTAGTGAAATTGTCCTACCTACATAAATAACAAAAGCTCGGGACGCAGCAAGTGCGTTATGGTAGTGAATTTTCATAGAAATGATCTGGCACAAAATATTTTATTATAACTTTTTTTTCTTGTAACATAAAAATCTAAATTTTAGTGTATACTTTACTTTTTATATCGTAAACCTACCTACCAAATTTGGTTATCATAGATTTTATATTTTTTAAGATAAAAAAATTTTTCAAATGAAAACTCAAAATTTTTCCGGAAAACCTCGTCCAATTTTTTTAAAAAACGAACTTGTCAAAGCCATTTACAAAAGGAAGGTACATGCCAAACTTTATTGAAATCGGCTTATTACTTTTTGAGATATGAATTTTTTTCAAATGAAAACTCAAAATTTTCCCGGAAAACCTCGTCCGATTTTCTTGAATAACAAACATGTCAAAGCCATTTACAAAAGTAAGGCATGTGCCAAATTTTATTAAAATCGGCTTATTACTTTTTGAGATATGAATTTTTTTTGAATGAAAACTTAAAATTTTCCCGGAAAAACTCGTTCCATTTTCCTGACTAACAAACATGTCAAAGCCATTTACAAAAGGAAGGTATGTGCCAAATTTTATTTAAATCGGCTTATTACTTTTCGAGATATGAATTTTTTTCGAATGAAAACTCAAAATTTTCCCGGAAAACCTCGTCCGATTTTCCTGACTAACGAACTTATCCAAGCTATTAACAAAAGAAAGGTACATGCCAAATTTTATCAAAATCGGCCTATTATTTTTTGAGTTATCGGTGTGATACATATATATATATATATATATATATATATATATATATATATATATATATATATATATATATATATATATATATATATATATATATATATAAATATATATATATATATATATATATATATATAAACATATAAAAATTGAAACTGACCCCGGATATGGGTTCGAGGGGTCCTAGTTCGCGCTCATTTGCAAAAATTTTTTCAAAATTCAAAAGTCGGGATCTCCCCATTAGTGAATTTTTTCTACGAAAATTCACTAAAAATCCAGTGAATTAAAAAAATAAAATTTTACTTGAGGTAAGCAACGGAATTACATATCCCTACTATAACCTGTAACGAAGTGATTGCAATTATATATTAACCTGGTAAGTTAGAAGGGCAATTATTACTAAATGTTAAATATCTCAAATCTCTGATTTTGCAGATAGCACATTTTGTCTTAGCAGGTCAGTATGGCAATGGCAATAAGTCCACAAGTAGGACGAGACCGGTCCATGTCTCCTGCTTTATATATATATATATATATATATATATATATATATATATATATATATATATATATATATATATATATATATATATATATATATATATAAGAATGTGTTTAGAAGAATTTGAAATTACTTTTAACGACAATTTAATAAACTTAAAGAAAGATAATAATTTTAGAAATCACTACCCCTATTTATATTTCCTAGACAAAAACAAAAAACAAATTCAATTAAACAATAGTTAGATTTATATGTCAGTTTGGCATTTTTCGACTTCACTGAAATTCATAAACAGGTTTTCTTTTCATGGTTGTTATTGCATAATTAGTTTAGTAGAACTCACGTTATATGTAAGTATTTTAAACTTTTATATTTTTCCCAAGTAAATTGTAAACTTTTTTATTTACATGTTGTAGCCTTGAGAAAGGAATAAATTTTTCCGAAAGCTCGGCCTATAATAAAGAGGCTTTCCCGCAATTTTTTGATAAATAACACTATTACCGTCACAAAAATTTAATAATATATATATATATATATATATATATATATATATATATATATATATATATATATATATATATATATGTATATATATATATATATATATATATATATATATATATATATATATATATATATATATATATATATATATAAAAGGTGTAGCCAAAACTTTACAATACTGCAACAATATTAGATAGGTACGCTTGTAAAATTTCTATTCCTTGAATAAAGAGTATTGGAGGTTTGTGGGAACAGTAGTAAGGCGTACTTGGTCATCCGAGCCAGGTTGCCCCTTTCTAATCAGTACTTTGCTTTAAAGATAACCAGTGTTTCAATTATAATATAATTAAATGAACTTTTAAGAGGTGAGAATGGGGATGACGTCCATCTAGAAACAAATGTGCAAATTATAGCTTACAAGTTTATTGACACATTAAATGATTATATAGATAAATTTACCACAATGTTGCAGATTATACCCACAGCCAGCGAAAGAAAACCCTGAATTACACAGCGAATTGTAAATTCGATGAAAGTATGTAAGAGACGCTCTGCGATTAAAATGGCTTCAAAGAAAAGATAACATGGTTCTTGAAAGTAAGTACAAAAAGTTATAAAAATAAATTCACGCAAGTAATAAAAAATGCAAAATAAAATTATTATAAGGAAAAATTTGGAACGTTATAAATAAGGTAATAAATTATAGAGCTTCAAAACAATCTAAGATAAGTAAACTTGTTGTTAACGATGGAAATGTTTTTGATGATAAGAAAAATTAACTAAATTATTTATTAAACACTTCGTATTGATGGGTAGTAAAATGGCAGGTAATCCTGGGAACTACGAATATACTTTTTAAGAAAGCTCTGATACACTTTACATTTTTCCAGTTACGAAGACTGAGATAACTAATAGTATAAGAGATTTAGAAAATAACAGTGTGCCGCGAAGTGATGACATCTCGATTTCTGTATTAAAGTTGATTCATTGTCATACATCCCGAGGCCTTTTGTGCATTTGATTGACATGAATTTTGAGACAAGTATTATTCTAAAGCTGCTTGAGGAACCAATTACAGTCTATATAACGGCTGATAAAGCAAATCCTAATAACTATAGGCCTATAAGTTTGATTAGCAACTTGGCGAATATTTTTAAGAAGTGTTTAAAAGAAGGACTACCAAAACATTTTGATATAAATAACATAATTTTTCATAATTAGTACGGATTTCGAGCCTAGATGAGTACTCAAATATGGTAGCTAATGAAGTTTTCTCAGTGATATTAAAAAAATTAAATACAATTTTGACCCCAGTAAGAAAACATTAGCAATTTTTGCAGGATCGTGCGGTCCATGGAAGCAACAGAAGTAATGCTCCCCCTCAATATTTCTAATAAAATTGTATTTTCGATAATTGGGGGTTGTGATTGCTTATTTTCTACTGTCTACTGTGCCTACTGTCTCTGTCTATCCACTGCAGTCCGTCAAAAAGTTGTTGTTTTATTCATGAAATTTATATCGTCTCCAGTAAGCGGTTTATAATCCGCTTAGGCCAGTCAATATTAGTTAGTCGGTCGGCGCGTGATCCTTGGAGTAAGTTGCAATGGAAGGCCGTCTCAGTCGTCCGTTTGAGAATGTGTTTGTGTTATATGTAATTTAAAAAGAAGAAAGTTTTTGGTTGATTTTTTCGAGGAAAAACAGAAAATGGTAAATGATAGCCGACCAACGCCTGCATTAAAATTAACGAAGGAAATAAACAAGTTTTAAACGCCACTTTAATAGCAATGTTTACCAAACATATCACTGGCTAACGGGTTATGAACCAATTGCCAAATTCTTCTGCTGCCACTGTCTAATGTTTTCATCAACGTCTGCACAAAAACGGGAAAATTTGTGGAATACGTAAGGGTTTCTGGACTTGAAACGTTGCACAAAATTATTAAAATGCATAACAAGTACCCCTTGGAACAGTTTTTTAAGCTAAAACGTTTCGGTTTGGTGCGTGAATCAAATTTCTAATTTTTGATTTTCGATCTGAGGAATCTGGCCACTCCATGCTTTCCCTATTTGAAAACTCACTGCACGCCCATGAATTTTTGTAAGCTTACAGAAAGTGTTTAATACAGTAAACCACCAAATTTTTCTTAAGAAATTAGAACGATAAGTGAGGTAGATTTGAAATACTTGAAAATTATTTGAAGAAAAGAGAACAAATGGTTCAAGTCGGCTCTGTGTTTAATAATGAACTGAATGTGCAATAAAGCATCGCACAGGGCACAGTAATTTGTCCCATTGTGTTTTTAGTATATGCTAACACTATTTTGATTAGAATAAAAGGTCAAAAAGCTCATATTATACGCCGAGGATACAGCATTATTAATAGAAGACACAAAGTGGGAAGAGTCTTTTGCAAAATCGAAGGCAATAATGTACAATTTTCAAAACTATTTCGCAAATAATTATTTAAGCTTAAATTTCAAAAAATCCAAATACGTATGCTATTTGCCAACAACTGTGAGACATCCAGTTCAAAATCGAGACATTAGGGTTGAAGATGAATGTGTTACTGCAGAGCGTTCTTTCAAATATTTACGTGTAGACATATGGCCATGCTATGTAAAGCAGCATATATCTTGGGCATATTCGAAAACAAAACTTTCTGGCAGCATTATTTCGAGGACACAAATTTAAAAAACGAAGGAAAGGTAGACCAAGAGAAGGAATTGTGGAAAACATGACCCAATTTATGAAGTGCAACAACTATAATATATGAAAAGAGTTGCTGGAGACGAAGAATCATGATTGCAACAATAAGGTGACATTGACTCTGCACTGTGATTATGGCATAGTTTGATCAAATTAGTTACCGACCTTGAGATTTTTTAATTGCCTTAAAAGCAATTACATGCAACATTTTTTATCTGTATTTATCCCTTAGTCTTAGCGCAAATCATATTTTCTCACAAGACTTAAGCCACAACTATTTCTATTTTTAAGCTGCTATATATGCTTTTTTAAGTTAAATATGTATTCTGTAATTATATTCCTTGAATGTATATTTTTGCGCATTCAAGTGTAAAATTAGGGATATTAGAGTAAACTGATATAGAAAATTAAATACACAGAAACTGTATGTTAATTGACCTAAAATTTTAATTACAAAATGAAGTAAAGACATTGGAGAAATGAAGTAAAGACATTGGAGCACTTGCGGTACTATTACAAACTTCGGGGCGCAGCAAGTGCGTTATGGTAGTGAATTTTTATTAAATGCGTGAATAACTCAATTTTCTATAAACGTGGAAAGTTTAATTTTGGTATGTAGTAAGGTCTTTTCTAAGGCCAGATATCCACCAAATTTTATTAAAATTACTTTGTAATATTCGGAAAAAAAATTGTTTAGAAAAAAAATCAAAATTTGAATAACTCAATTTTCTATCAACTTAAACAGTTGAATTTTCATACGTATCTGCCAAGGCAACATATCTAGTAAATTTCATTAAAACAGCTTTGTTATTTTTGGATCAAAAAATTTTTTTCGAAAGAAAACTCAAAATTTTCCCGGAAAACCCTGTCCGATTTTCCTGGCTAACAAACTCATCCAATCCATTAATATAAGAAAGGCACTTGCCGAGTTTCATCGAAATCGGTTAATTATTTTTTGAGTTATCGGATACATATATATAAGAGAAGAAATATTTTTCACTAAGTTACATAATTTTAAGCTGTCCTTATTATAAAATTATTTTCCGCTATACAGGGTGATTCATAAAAGCCTGACATGTGCCAACTTAATTTTTTTAAATGGAACACTAGGTATATTACTTAATATTTAAACGTAGCATACTTTCGTCTATAAAACGGTATGCAGTTTTTTAGTTTTGGTAGCGGCGTTGTCAAGTTATACAAGAAATACTGAAAATTTTGACGTCTGCACGCTACTACAAAATGCCTTTTAAGTTATCATGCGTAACTCGGATTTCAAAGAAATTTTATACTCAGATTGTCAAAGAATAACTCAATCCTCTAATTTAAGTTGATTTAAAAAATTAACGTACAGGGTGATTTCTATAGGGACGCCAAATAGCAAATTTTCAAAGGTGATTTTCTCAAAATTTTCAAATACAACACCCTGTATATTATTGCATAAATAGGTTCAGCGATTCATTAACTACAAATATCATTAAACAACTATATACCGAAAATCATTATTTTTTAAATAATATTACCTTTTTAAATATGAGCCCAACATTATTCTTTAATACTTCATAAGGAGGCTTTGGACGAAAATATGAAGTTTTGACAAAGTCAATTTATATAGTTCTGTCAAAAATAATCGTGTTGTATAGTTAGGTGGATCAAATAGTGGTGTATTTTGTTCAAGTTTATAGAAGATATAGTTTTAATAACTGCTATTTAAGTTATGAATTTTTCTAAAGAAGAATTTATCGATATGATTTATGTGTTGGGCGCGAGTGATAAAATTGTTTACTTGCAACTCGTCTTTATCACGAAAGATTTTCAAATAGAAGACAACCCAGTAGAAGGACCTTTGACGAACTTATGCAGCGTTTTGATCAAACCGGTAATGTTGTTAAATACAGAAAAAGAACAAAAACTATAATTAATGAAGAAAATAAATTTGCCGTTGCATTAAGTGTAACTGAACATCCTAATACAAGCTCTAAGGCCATGTGCAGACAACTGAATATCAGTAGAAGGTCTATTCAAAGAATGCTAAAGATAAGCAAATTTCACCCCTACCATATCCATCTCGCACAAGAACTAAAACCAGCTGACTTTTACTTAAGAATAGATTTCTGCCAATGGGGTTTACGGAAATTAAATCAAGATGTACACTTCTTTGATTATGTCTTGTTTGTGGACGAAGCAACATTCCATAGAAATGGTAACGTCAATAGACATAACTTTCATTACTATGACACCGCAAATCCCCATGTAATAAGAACGAAAAGCCAGATAAGATGGTCGTTAAATGTATGGGGAGGTATCTTAGGAAATCATGTCATAGGACCCTATTTCTTTGAAGGCCATCTTAATGGAGAACATTACCTTCGATTTCCTCAAACTGATTTGGAAGAATTACTGGAAGATGTCCCCTTGTTTGTTCGCTCAAGATTCTGGTTTCTCCATGATGGTGCGCCTGTGCATCACACGGCTCTCATCCGACAACACATGGAACAAAGATTTGCTGGTAGGTGGATTGGAAGAGATGGACCAGTGAGGTGGCCTCCTAGGTCTCCTGATTTAACCAAAATGGATTATTTTTTATGGGGTTATATAAAGGATCAGGTATACAAAATACCACCTACTACGAAGAATGAAATGAAAACGAGAATAAAAAACGTTTTTCGCAATGTACCTTTAAGCATGTTAACAAATGCTGGGAGATCTTTCCGTAATCGTTTACAAATGTGCATCGATCAAAACGGGAACCATTTTGAACACTTACTTTGAGGACATTTAACTAGTTTCTCTGTCATATTATAATATTTCTTATTATCATTATTTTGTTGTTGATAAATAGATATGTAGATGTTTATTCGCTCATAAATATAAACACAAGGGCCATAAAGGCGTAGAGTAAGTCATAATTATAACAACACATGTTCAATATCAAAACAAAACAAAAGAAAATAATGTAGGTATAGTAAATAAAAAATGCAGAAAATGAGTTTCACTGTTGATCATTCAAATGTTTTTCAAAGTATTCATCTAAACTATATAAAATTGGACCTTTTGGTTCAATTTTTTAAGGTAATCGTCTTATATTAAGTGGTACCTTATTGAATGTACGTATAACATTGTATTCAGCATTTCTCTGCAGTCTTGCTATCCTAGCATAGGGTGTTGCATAATTGTTTCTATACCTTGTTATATAATCCTGTTCCCGCATATATTGACTGACTTTTTCAAGATTTTATTTTACAAATATTACGTACTGAAACACATACATCGAATAACAGGTAAGTATTTTTTCTTCAATTAAGTATCCTTTACAATGAACGGTTAGCTTTAGCCCTAATATGGCACGCAAGCAGCATTTCTGCGCAACAGAGATAATGTCAACCGAG
Source organism: Tillus elongatus (assembly GCA_964006375.1). Lineage (NCBI taxonomy): Eukaryota > Metazoa > Arthropoda > Insecta > Coleoptera > Cleridae > Tillus > Tillus elongatus. The sequence continues at coordinate 78,616,087 of OZ023269.1, read as the reverse complement.
TCGCGTCACACCACCATGCCATATAGGTTGATGGACTCAATAAAATCGTGGAGAGACCTGAAAGATGCTTCCTTAGATACCAACATTGAAAGAGTTCCTAAAAATATGAGTATATGTACTTATCTTCCTGGTTATGTGGCTTATATGCGCTTTCCAGTTTAACTTTTAGTCTACATACAGGCTTAGGAACCTAACCCCTTCTAGTGTTTTCAGCACAATGTTTATTTCAAAAAATAATGATTTTCGGTTGTTTTCTATTTAAAAATCTTTCGTAATAAAGACGAGTTGAAAGTAAACAATTTTTATCAGTCGCGCCCAACACATAAATCATATCGATAAATTATTCTTTAGAAAAATTCATAACTTAAATAGCAGTTATTAAAACTATATCTTCTATAAACTTAAAAATACACCACTATTTGATTCACCTAATTATACAACACGATTATTTTTGACAGAACTATATAAATTGACTTTGTCAAAACTTCATATTTTCGTCCAAAGTCTCCTTATGAAGTATCAAAGAATAATGTTGGGCTCTTTTTTAAAAGGTTAAATTATTTCAAAAATAACGACTTTCGGTATATAGTTGTTTGATGACATTTGTAGTTAATGAATCGCTGAACCTATTTATGCAATAATATACAGGGTGTTGTATTTGAAAATTTTGAGAACATCACGTTTGAAAATTTAATATTTGGCTTCTCTATAGAAATCACCCTGTACGTTAATTTTTAAATCAACTTAAATTAGAGGATTGAGTTATTCTTTGACAATCTGAGTATAAAATTTCTTTGAAATCGGAGTTACGCATGAGAAGGCATTGTGTAGTAGCGTGCAGACGTCAAAATTATTAGTATTTCTTGTATAACTTGACAACGCCGCTACCAAAACTAAAAAGCTGCATACCGTTTTATAGAAGAAAGTATGCTACGTTTAAATATTAAATAATATACCTAGTGTTCCATTAAAAAAAAATAAGTTGGCACATGTCAGGCTTTTATGAATCACCCTGTATAGCGGAAAATAATTTTATAATAAGGACAGCTTAAAATTATGTAACTTAGTGAAAAATATTTTTTCTACCTGTCATAGGAAACAATATATGGAACTTTGTTACATAAATGCGCCATCCTGTATATATATATATATATATATATATATATATATATATATATATATATATATATATATATATATATATATATATATATATATATATATATATATATATATATATATATAATTGAAACAAAAAGCAGAATCTGTGGAATGTTTGTTTGAATCTAAACCTTCTTCTACCGCTTCATAACACATTCTCTCTTTTAATCGCTTGGCACGAACTCCAGCTGGTACCCACTTCGGGTCCGGTCGACTCTTGCTTGGCACGTTCAAGGGCTGGGTACGATATCGGTTTTTTATGATAGTCTGGTAAATATTTCACAGAATCACCCCAAAACCCCCAAAAATAATAACGGTGAGTTATCCGCTCGATATGTATTTAGACAACGAAGTTGTCTTCATTAGTAGCTGTCGCTAAACTAACTGTATGGACAAAACTATCCTATTTATATACCTAAACTATACACTAAAATGATGTAATACCGATTATGCAATAACGGATGATGATGCAACACCGGGTAATCAAATACAGGATGATGCAACACCGTATGATTGAATATCAGATGCCTCAGTACCGGATGATGCAGTAATGCGTTAGTAGTAGTAGTATGCGATAGTAATCCTAAGTTGTTGAAGGCAACCACGGATTATAGCGGATTAGCAGGTGGTAGTGGAATTTTCCTTTACGCGATAGTAAAGGATTTTTTCACGCCTGAGGAGGTATCACCCCATGCATCAAGGGGCCGGTGAAGTCACAATGGACGTTTCCGGTTCTGGTGTATGAGTCGGTTTCCCTTATAAGCAAAAATGATGATGGCTCCTCCTTGTACAAAAAATTCCGGAGGTAAAATACCCCTCCATTCGGATCTCCGGGAGAGGGGTGTACAGGGGGCGCCAGCATCAAGATTTAACATATCCTTCTCGTATATATGTGACCTAAATTCTAAGCTGGACTCCGTCCACCATTTCCTTTAGGCTAATAGTCCCTAACTCCTCTTCCTCACTGAAACCCAAATCAGTGCCAAAAGAGCCACTAATCACCTTAATTTCCCGGGGTATGAGCTTCTTACTTCCTTTAAATTACATGGAGGCGTGTGCGCATACGTCCGTAGCAATCTACCCTGCACCAGACTTCCCAATTTAGAAGCTGGAAGAGAAGACATACCTTGGACGAAACTCTCTCTCAGGGCTGCAACTAAATTCATCTGTTGCATTTACCGGTCACCTTCTGACAACAACTTTGTCCAGCTCTTTGACTACCTTTCTGAAAAAAACCGACTATCTGATTTCTGAATATCCTTCCTCCGAGGTCACTATTCTTGGTGACTTTAATGTCCATAATAAGGAATGGCGAGGATCTTCGAAAACCGATCTACAAGGGAGAGCAGCGGAGGCCTTTGCAGTCAGCAATTCTTTAGCCAATATGGTTCAGCAACCTACTTACTTTCATCACATCCCAACACACAGCTCAAATCCTTTGAATCTCCTTCTTACTATAAAACCTAAATGTTATAAGATATCAGTCACCTCCCCCCTTGGTCGCTCAGACCACGGCATGGTCACTGCTTCCTGCGCAATACAACCCTAGGTCACAAAGTCATCACACACACGTATCGTTTGGCACCACAACTTCGCAAACTGGGACGAAATGCGGGATTACTTGTCCTCATTTCCATGGTCGTCTGCCTGCTTCTCTCATCCAGACCCCTCTGATATCTCACAAAGCGTCACCGAAATTATCCAAGCTTGCATGAAATTATTTATTCCACGTACACAGAAAATCTCTTCAGCCACTCAAAAGCCCTGGTTCTCTAAATCCTGTGACAAGGCCAGACTTGAAAAGGTCAAAGCTCACAAAACGCTTCTACACAATCCCAGTTAAGAAAACCGTCAAGCATTTAACGACGCAAGAAACCGCTATGTTCGCATTCTTTCTGAGGTAAAAAACTCGTTTAATAACCACATCAAAAACAAAGTTCTCCTAAGCTCCAACGGCATCAAACCCTTCTGGACTCTTTCTAAATCTATTGGGAATAATTTCTGCAAGAGCACCTCTTGATTCAGGGGATGAAATTGTTTCTACCGTCCTGGGCAAGACTGAAATTTTTGCCTCGTTGTTCGCCGGCAATTCTACTCTAAACCCACTTCCAAATGTTTACCCACCAACAGTCCCCAATGTCGCGTATAAAATGACAGATATAATTTTCAAAACTAAAAAGGTACGAAAGATGCTCTCTTCTCTTAATACCATAAAAGCCTCTGGTCTTGACGAGATCGCAGCAATTAAAAAAAATGCATACCAGAACTTGCTCCTGTCCTGATTAATCTGTTTCAGACATCTTACAATAGAGGCATGTTCCCTAGTAATTGGAAAACTGCTCGAGTACAACCCGTCCCCAAGAAAGGATCCAAAGCGCTTCCCAGCAACTACAGGCCTATTTCTCTCCTTTCAGTCGTCTCTAAAGTGATGGAAAAGTATATAAACACCGAATTACTAAAATTTCCTGAAAACACAGTCTAATCCACGACAGGCAGTATGTATTCCGCCAGCGCAGATCAACTGCCGACCTCCTTTCCTTTGTTACCCATTCTTCGAACAAGTCTATGGAACTACACGGTGAATCCCAGATTGTCGCTCCAGACATATCCAAAGCATTCGACCGGGTCTGGCACGCAGCGCTGCTTAATAAACTTCCGGCCATGGCCTACCACTAAAAGTCTGTACCTGGACAGTAAATTTCCTCTCCAACCGGAGCATTTCTGTTGTCGTGGATGGCCATTCGTCTAAACTGTATCCAATTATTGCAGGAGTTCCTCAAGGTTCAGCTTTAGCCCCTACTTTGTTTCTTCTCCACATCAATGACCTCCTGTCTATCACATCCAACCCAGTTCACAGTTCTGCCGACGACAGCACCCTCCACTCAAATATACAATATTCTAAGCTTGTCTCTTTAACCCAATTAGATGATGATCGCAGACTCATGGAGGGTTCTGTCTCCGTAGATCTCCAAAAAATATTAGACTGGGGAAGTAGAAATCTTGTTTAATTCAACCCCACCAAATCTCAGTCTTGCTTTCTTTCTTATAAGAGATGGTTAGATTAGGTTAGGTTTGAGTGTGCCATGCCGGTCCCTCCACCGAGACCATAAGGTCTATTGTGGCTCACGCCTAATGGTATATATTTCGCCCAACAAAGCCAGCCTCCTGCAGAGGTCGATAATCTTTGTTGTGGGGGAAAGTTGATCCAGATCTTCCGGAGCAAGCTTTGTCTTACCAAAGAGCAGGTATCTAGTCCTGTCCGCCGCCGGATAGGAACATAGTACGTGCTCTGCTGTCTAGTCACTCTCCATACACAGCCAGCACTCAGTTTCCTGACCGACTCCAATGTGGTGCATGTGGTGACGCAAGCGGTAGTGTCCTGTATACAGGCCGACTAAAGTACTCAGCTGTTGTTTGTTTAGCTCTAGAAGTTTTTTAGCCCTTGACTCAGACAGGCCATTTATGAAGGCCTTAGAGTGAGCTTATCTTGGCAGATTTTGCCATTGCTGGATTGTCATTCTTTTTGTCCAGGTCTTTAAGGTGCGTTTTGCTGTGCATGATGTTATCCCCAGCACCGGTTCTGGTCCGCTAAAGTCCCTCTAGGCACAACTCCTGGCAAGCGCGTGGGCCGCAACATTGCCATCATGGTCCGAGTGACCCGGTATCCAGACCACCGACACCTCATTACAGCTGCCCAGTTCGTTGAGGGCAGATTTGCAACTCCATACCGTTTTACAATTGCAACGGTAGGAACCAAGAGCCTTTAGTGCAGCTTGGCTATCTGTATATAATCAATAAAAGTCTTGTACAATTCAACTCCAGCAAATATCAGTCTTGCTTTCTATCTCATAAAAGATACACCAGCCCTAGACCCATCACAATGAACGACCAAGTTATTCAAAGTAATGAGTCCTTTTCACTTGTCGGCATTTCTGTGGATCGAAATCTCAATTGGCACCAACATGTCACATCAATTGCAGAAGTGGCTGCTAAGAAATTAGGTTTCCTCTCCCGGGCACGCAAATACTTTTCACCAGCTAATCTCTATACCTTATATACTTCGCAAATAAGGCCAAGCCTCGAATGCTGCTCCCACAAAACGCAGTACCCTCCACTCAAATATACAATATTCTAATCTTGCTTCTTTAGCCCAATTAGATGAGGATCGCAGATTCATGGAGGGTTCTGTCTCCGTGGATCTCCCAAAAATTAAGATTTCTAATGACTGGGGAAGTAGAAATCTTGTACAATTCAACCCCATCAAATCTAAGTCTTGCTTTCTATCTCATAAGAGATACACCAGCCCTAGACTCATCACAATGAACAACCAAGTTATTAAAAGTAATGAGTCCTTTTCACTTGTTAGCATTTCTGTGGATCGAAATCTCAATTGGCACCAACATGTCACATCAATTGCAGAAGCGGCTGCTAAGAAATTAGGTTTCCTCTTCCGGGCTCGCAAATACTTTTCACCAGCCAATCTCTATACCTTATATACTTCACAAATAAGGCAAAACCTTGAATAATGCTCCCATATCTGGGGTGACGCTGCCGCTTCTACACTTGCTATTCTGGACTCCATTCAGAAGACAGCAATACGTCTCATCGGTGAACCTACCCTCACCCAAAGGCTGCCATCTTTTGCCCACCGACGTGCCGTTGTTGACCTCTCTCTCTTCCATAGATATCTGCACGGGCACTGCTCAGATGAGCTTTCTTCCATAGTTCCTCCAGCTGCTGCCCCCAAAATATCTACCAGGGGAACAAAGCGAATGCACCCTTTAACTGTCCAGGTCACCAGACATAGAACATCTTGTTATGCCCGCTCTTTTGTCTCGAGGACTTCCAAGCTCTGGAATTCCTTGACGACACATGTTTTCCTTCTCCTCCGAACCTCCAAACCTTCAAGTCCAGAATTAACAAGTTGCCTCTTCCCTCCTTGTCGACACCCACGGTACGATAGTATTTAGGCTGTAAGCCCTCGTGGTGTGTTGAAATAAAAAACTCTGGACGCAGCAAGTGCGTTATGGTAGTGAATTTTCATAAAAATGTTTTTAATTGCAAATATGTGTGTTTCCTTTTTAAGAAAGCAGGCATCAATTTTGGTTACCAGTATAACCTATATAGTAAAAACAATGTGCCATGTTTTATTAAAATAACTTTATTGTGTGAAAATGTACAAAAATTTCCAAAAGTAAACTTAAAGTGTTCCCGGAAAAACTCGTTTCTTGGTCAACCTTATAGGTTAATAGCAAATTGAGCTATTCAAATTTGAAGCATTTAATGAAAATTCGCTACCATAACGCACTTGCTGCGTCCCGAATTTCTTTTCTTACAAACATGCATCGCTGAAAAATTCAAAAATGCAATAACATAAGGCGTGTTTGATTAAAAAAAAAAGAAAATTTGTATCACCAACGACTTATGGGCCATCCTGTGATTGTAGAAATATTTTTTTAAGATGTAGCTCAAGACACCCTATAATTAATATATACAAATTTTCTTCATATCTTGTATAATAACGGATATATTGAGCTTTATTGATTTTTTACGAAAATTCGACAAAAATTAGGTATATACCATTAAACGATAAACTCTAAAGCTAAGGCTACTGCCAAGCATCAGAGAAAGGGTCTATTTGAAATGAATTTTCTGGAAACATTTTAGTAAAATGAAGGACAATGACGGTTGAAACTAAGACTTCAGAGTTTGTAAAAGATCCTTCTTGAGACATTTGATTTCCATAGCCCGTATTAGATTCAAGTTCTTTGCCTAAATGTTGCCGATTTTGACGTTTTAAATCGCAACTTTGACGTTTTGAGGAAAACCCCAATTTATTTTTCTTTAAATGCCTATAACTTTTTTGTCTTTTGACCTACATAGCTAAATTTTGGTAGGTGGCTTACCTATAAGGATATTAACTAGCGTACCAAATTTGGTTGCCCTTACTTTGTTAATTCCGGAGATATAAATTTTTTTCGAAAGAAAACACAAAATTTTCCGGGAAAACCTGGGCAGATTTTCTTGGCTAACGAACTTATCCAAGCCATTTGCAAAAGGAATTTTTCCACCAAATTTAGTCAAAATCGGCCTATTATTTTTTGAGTTATCGGTGTGATACATATATATATATATATATATATATATATATATATATATATATATATATATATATATATATATATAAATAAATATATATATATATATATATATATATATATATATATATATATATATATATATATATATATATATATATATATATATATATATATATAAACATATAAAAATTGAAACGGACCCCGGATATGTGTTCTAGGGGGCCTAGTTCGCGGTCATTTGAAGAAATTTTTTCAAAATTCAAAAGTCGGGATCTCCTCATTAGTGAATTTTTTTTAAGAAAATTCACTAAAAAATAGCAATGTCATGCTTTGGAATGTTTGGAAATCCGTAAGGTCAAGCCACAGAATTTGATGAATTCAGACATGGGTCCAGTCAATTCAGCACTTTTTGAGTGTGTGTGTGTGTGTGTCTGTGTGTGTCATACCGATAACTCAAAAAATAATAGGCCGATTTTGATAAAATTTCCTGAGTAACTTCTTTATGCAAGTGGAATGGCTAAGTTCGTTAGCCAGGAAAACCGGTCCAGGTTTTCCTGGCAAATTTTGTGTTTCCTTTCGAAAAAAATATATATCTCCGGAAGTAAGAAAGTAAGGGTTACCACATTTGGTACGCGTGTTTGTATTATAAAGGTTGAACCATGTAGGTCAATATGTTTGAAGACAAAAAGTTATGGGCATTTCAAGAAAAAAAAATGGGGGTCTCAAAACGCCAAAGTCGCGATTTGAAACGTCAAAATTGGCAACATTTTGGCAAATAAATTGAAACAAATACGGATTAAGTAAAGAAAATGTCACAAGAAGAGTGTTCTGCATGCCCTTAAGTTTCAGCTTCAACCGTCATTGTCCTTCATTTTACTAAAATATTTCCAGAAATTTCATTTCACATAGACCCTCTCTCTGATGCTTCGGCGGTAGTTTTAGTCAAGTTTATGGTTTAATGGTCTATAATTTTTAGCTAATTTTCGTAGAAAAAATTATATAACGAGGAGACCGCGACTTTTGAATATCCGGTGAATCATAGGCTGGCCCATAAGTCGTTGGTGATACCTACTTTTTTTTTCGAAAACCCTTATATTATTGCATTTTTGCTTTTTTTAACGAAATATGATGCATGTTTGTAAGAAAAAAAGTCTAGACGCAGCAACTACGTTTTGGTGGCGAACGTTCATTAAATGCTTCAAATTTCAATAACCCAATTTGCTATTAACCTAAGGTTTGTTGACTAGGAAACTAGTTTTCTTGGAAATATTCTAAGTTTATTTTCGGCAAGTTTTTGTACATTTTCAAACAATAAGTTATTTTGATAAAATATGATGCATCGTTTTTAGTATATAGGTTATACCGGTAACCAGATTGAGGACTTCTTGCATTAGAGAGACATACTTACTATTAAAAACATTTAAATTAAAATTCATTTCTATAACGCACTTGCTGCGTTCAGAATTTAAAAATAATAGACTTGTTTGTATCAGTTCTCAAAAGTATTCGAGATGACTGTAATGCCGATTCTCAAATTTTCCTTTAAACATGTCATTGTTGGACAACAGCATGGTTTCTCTACGGGTAGGTCAACAACAACAAACTTGTTTGTTTTACTAGTTATGTGGTTTCATTGTTAGAACGTGTCGGTGAAGTACACTCTGCCTATACTGATTTTTCCAGCTCTTCTGATTCTGTAAACCATTCTCTGCCAATTGAGAAATTATATGCATATGACATTAGAGATCCGCTGCTAGCATTGCTCCATTCGTATCTTGATGGCAGAACCATAAGAGTTAAAGTCAATGGGCGTTACTCTGATCTTATATATGTTTTTTTCCCTCAGGGCTCGTCCGCGGCTTTGCCGCCTCGATAGCACTGCAACTTATATATGTTACTTCTGGGGTTCCACAAAGTTCACACCTTGGGCCACTTCTATTCAACATTTTCATGAATGATATTGGAATGTCCTTCAGGTCACTTTACTTAACGTTTGCAGATGATATAAAAAATTTCATTTCTGTCTATACGGCTGCTGAAATTATGGCCCTTGCCCAAGATTTGGAGTGTTTGTCTTTATGATTCCATAAAAATGGTCTTTATATGAATATACATAAGTGTTTTATGATGAAGTTTTCCCGTAGAGCTACCTCTCAGTTTACCACGGCAGTTAATTAATTAGCTTACTCACCGAAATTCAACATCCCAATGTAAGAGGCGAGGAGACTCACCTGAATCTAGCACCCCGATGGCGAGAGCCCAACTAGCACAATTAGTCCCTGGAACGTGGCAGCGACTATCGCGATAACTTCTAAGTGTTTTGTCGCTAGTCGGATATCCGTTATAGGAACGTTCCTATCATAGAGCAACCACCAAAATGGGGAATAGTTGCTACGTTACGGCGTGTTATCGGGAACTTATCCGGCTATGTTCCAACGCCGTAGCCTTCACGTAGCAACGACGTTGCGAAACGGTAACAGCCACTATCACGGGACTAATTATTACCTACCTCTGTTTTTGTTCTTGCTTTCTTAGTCTTGAGAATTATTTTAAGAATCAAATCTCTCTCACACTCTATGTTCTAAAACCATCTTTCTTTTATTTCAATTCTATAGATATTAGCGACACCACGAGTCAACATGAATAATTAAGCTTTCTGATGCTTTATCTTTGGATGTCTTGAGTGTTTAAATCTCAACGGATGCAAGTTTACTGTCAAAATATAGTGATTTGTGCATCAAAAAATTACGCGCCTTCGAAATTTGCAGTTTTTAATAAAAACAATATATCACATAATATACGACATTCCACATCATTACCCTCAAAGTGCTACAATTTGTATTCTAATTTACTTTCCTGCACATGAAACTTGATTGTATAAAGTTTTGCGACTATAACTGCAAAAACAGCAATAAGTATTCTTTTAGATATTTATCCTAACAGTGGAGGTAATAATGGCGTCGTAGATCTCCATCTACAAAAATGGCGTATTTCAAAACAAACATTTTGAAGTAGTATTCACTAAAATATGGAACTTGAAAGTAGTTACAACTTGTCTGTGGTGAAGAATACCGAAAATCCGGAGCTTTGAAGTTACTTTCACTAAAAACTACCAAATGGGACTATCACTCAACATTGTATAGTTACTTTGCAGTAACGGATACGTCTTAGTTTATTAATTGGGTGTTTATAGTTCTCTTTGTCCTCTATGGTTTCGAATAGAGAAAGATATTTTTGACATTCTGTACTTCGTCTGTCATCTGTCATTTTTTATTTGAAGTTTTTGGTTGATGGCATACATGCGTTTTTGTGTTTTGTACCGCATTATCGTTTTCAAAAGGAAAGTGCTTTTATGAAAAATTAAATAAAGTAAATTCAAACCATCTGATTGTAATATCTGTAATAGATTTGTAAACGCACTGTGGCTTATTTTATGACAATGATACCATGTTCTAGGTTGTTCCAATAGCGAAATCTGTGAAACGATAGAATATTGTTCTCGATCTTCACTATAAAATTCATTGTCATCTTCAGGAGGGATGATGCAGTCACCCTCATCACAGTAATTGAAACATGGTTGGTATACTGTTTTAAAACAACTCTCCTCACTTGTACTAAATGTTTCACTAATGTTTGTTGACAATAATGGCGTGTTCATAACAGCATTGTACTGTGTTAAACTGCTGTTTTCACCTGTTTCACTTTTCACTCTCCTGTAAAATTGTCAAACATTCGTCTGTAAAGTTTTGTTCGTTTCTCAAGTGACTTGCTTTTATTGATGTATGACATTATTATTGGATCACACACAGTAACACTCTACTAGACACACACAACAGCATGTTGTGATGGAACAATCATCCTTTATAAATCAGTGGGACTATAGGGTGAAAAATATTTTATAGTGAAGTTGAAAGGTTACTACTACTTTATAATCGTCACGAATAGTAAAATTTACTTCTTTAGGTAGCCGAAACGTGACTACCACCAGTATATATCACCAAGAAGTTCCACAACTATAAGGTGCAATATGAAAGGGCCGGCAACGTCGCGGCGACTATTAATGCTACCTGCAAGTGGCTGCAACTTTGATGTAGCATTTCAGTTACATAAGATAGTTTCGGCTACTGTCATTTGCTACCTTCAAGTTCCTGGAACTTTTGAGTCGTTCTGTGAGTAACAACGACGTTCCTAATACCTTGAAAGCAACTAAGAAGTCGCGCCACTTTAAAGTAGTTATAAATGGTGAATATTAAGTAATTGTCACTGCTAATGTGTAATATAAAGTTACTTTTACCACAGAGTCGTAGAATTAGTGGCGATTACGTAATAACTACTCATTTCACGTTCTGATCTCAGTTGCAATCACTTTGGTGCTAGTTGGGAGACAAGGGACTCACTTAAATCCAGCACCCCGAAAGGACACGAAACTACTTCGCTCACGTCGTTGTTTCTGGGTTTCGCTAAAAGTAGTTTATTTGCCAGATTTTAAAATGTCTAAAGACAAAAGTGTCACTGTAAGTTCGAATTTGTAAAACGAAATTAAATTTTTAAGAAAAATGTCAAATGCTTGGATTTTTTTTAAATTTCTACCGAAATTGTATTTCAGAATCGAATGAATCCCCTCTCAATGACTAAAACAAAAAAACTGAATTTCGTCGATTGCAGCGCCACCTGCCACGAATCAAAAAATATTTTAAATAAAAGTTACGTAGTTTTCAGCGTATAATGCGAATCCGCAATCAAAAGTAAGGGTTTATATTGAAGATTCCCCGTCCACCACCGAAGGGATTCCATTTTAATAGCTTGGTTAAAAATATCAGACTCGTCCTTTTTAGTGACTTTTTCTATATATATATATATATATATATATATATATATATATATATATATATATATATATATATATATATATATATATATATATATAGTATGTCATGTGTTTGCCGCATGAGTTTATACATACCCACACAGCACATGGATATCCAATGGATATCTAATGGACATACAGATGTCCTACCAATATCCATCAATCTGGATATCCATGTAGATATATAGGGATGTTGTATGGATATACATGTGGTCACGATATGGATATCCATTATATATCTAATGGATATTGTATGGATATACATGTGGTCATCAAATGGATATCGCTTTTACATAAAATGGATATTCGATGCTAACCCACCATCATTCTCTTTCTAACGCCATCCCCTCAATGAAACACTAATATAAGCAAACAAATATTTTATTGTGTTCTAAAATGATTTAAATAACTTTATTTTCTTGATCTATGATTTGGCTCAGGTCTGCATTCTTGCTGTAAAGAAAAAAACACACTGCTTATAATCAAATTCATAAGACAATCCAATAAATAATATAATATGAACAAATGTGTATAAATATTACTTTAATTATTATAGCTATAACTACCACACTTTAGTGGTTATTTCAAAATAATAGGTATTAGTTGTTAATGTTGAGTATCACGACGGAACTGACTATATACCCAATAGTTTTAATCACCTGTAAGTGATCTACTTTCATAATCTACCGGAAGTGACCTGCTTCTTGCTTGTAAGTAAACACGAGGAATATCCACCAGTAAAATAAACAGTTTTACATACACATAAACTTCCGTTATATAACTAGACAATTTTCGCTGATTTCAATACGAAGTAATAAATATTTACTTGAATCAAGAAGATATTTGTTTTCTAGTTCACGTTCACTAGCCATGTTATTATCAATCAACGTGCTCTTTACAGCTATAAATAATATTGGTATTTACGTAAATAAGTATAAAATATATATTCCTAACTAAATGGTTTAAGGTTATGTACTCACCTGTAAATTATTTACTGACTGAAAATCACAGGAAAACTTATTAATAAAAACAACACACACATTATTTGGAGAAATATCTCAATCTTCTAACTTTAGTTGTAGGCTGTTGTTCATTTTTCATTTAGCAGTTGATGCAAAATGGCAAGATTCAATTCTAAATTTTATAACCTCAACTTTAGTCCAAACTACTTCAAACCAAACAAATACGAACGGATTTTCGTCATTGTAGCCAACAATTCAAGCATCCAATGCCCCAAGGTGAGTTATTAAATGATCCCGCGTTTATTGTTCGGGAGAGCATTAATGAATAACAATATGATAATAGATTCTTCTCACGAAATAACAGACATAAACAGTAATAGGTACTCTCTGTATTGAAATAAAAATAATTTTATTTTATGGTTATAATCGCAATGAGAATTTGGATCGAAATTTATTGTTGGCGCTAGTTTTGACGCTTTCCGGTAATTCTTGTGCTAGAACGGGTTATTTTTCTTCCCTTGTCTTTTACAAACGTAAATAACGGTTTCAATAATTTATCAATGTTGTTTCCTGCTGGTATGAACATATTAACGGAACATCAACTGGATGTCCAGTGGACATCTAATAGATGTCTTCTGTATATCCATGGGATATCCAATGGATATCCATTGGATGTCTGATGGATATATACATACTTGTGAATAAAATATATACACCCAGAAATTCTACTGCATTCGTGATTAGATTTTAATGAATAAGAAATGCTCATATGTTCACATTATTTAAGTTTTATTAATATTTTTCTGCTCTAACAATATCCATTGTATATCCATATGATATCCATCATGGTCATAGACGTAAAATGGATATTATGTATATCCAATGGATATCCATTGGATATCCTGTGCTGTGTGGGTATGTGTTCCTTTGTGTCCTCATAACTCATTAGCATATATTTATGTCTGATTTTAATCGGGCTATGGGCGACTGAAGGCTTATAATTTCGAGGAGCTTTTGCGCCCCTTTGATCAAAATTGGTTTATAATTTCCTCGACTATTTTACAGTTTTTATTTTGGTGACTTCTTTTCAATGAGATTAAATTTTTATTATTTTTTTATTTTTTAAAGTTTTTTCCAGCAAAAAATATTTTTATAATGTTAAAGAACAAAGTCTGGGGAGGCACCATGGTACACACACATAGTTACATTGGTCCACAAAAAGACTGGGTATACAAAAGGGCAGTCATTGTCCACTAAAGCATGGTAAGTTACAAATGCTTACTACAAAGTTACATAAGTTACAATAAAACAAGTTAATTCTGTAAAGGTTCTGGATGTTTGCTGCTAAGAAACAATTGCAAACGTACACAGGCGACTTTGAGATAATTTTTAAATGTAACAATTCTTTTGTCATTTTGTCGTCTCTGTCCATATATAATTGCACAAAGTTCCAATAGGAATGTTGGTGGATGTTTGTAGATATAAAGTTAATTTAGTTTGATATTCACAAAACGTTGCATCTTCCGATTTAACTTGCATCATCAAGTTATCTGTAACTTTTTTTAAACGGTTGTTCATATTGTGTTTGGTTTATAGTTGTAAAACTTATTGGAACAAAAGTGTACCCAACTAGAACCGAAAAACTTGTTATTTTTATAAAGTAGCTCCTACATATTTTAAACCTAGAAAATTAAAATTTACTTTTATTTATAGTTACTGCCGAACCCAACTAAACAAGATTTCTCATGTATTTGCAGTCACGCCTCGGTAGTCCTCGCCGTCAAACCCAAATAGCTAGCGCTAGCGCGGCAATTTCCAATGTCAATGTCTGCTGACAATAATATTAGCGGCTTGTTCTTTAATACAACATTATAATAATTATTGTAGATTGTAGGTGTACGATCTGTGTACCTATTTATCTTAGTTTAGTACACACACACACACACACACACACACAAATATATATATATATATATATATATATATATATATATATATATATATATATATATATATATATATATATATATATATATATATATATATATATATATATATATATATATATATATATATATATATATATCTGTGTGTGTGTGTGTGTGTGTGTGTGTGTGTGTGTGCGAGAGAGAAAAATACTTGGTTCTCGGATGGAACGGCGTCTAGAGTTTTCAAAACTCAAAAAGGGTGAAGGAATTGTGGAAGGAAGGCCTCAGTCTGCTTCATCTCCAAAGCTCACTAGAGATCGTCTCTAAGGTGTCAGTGTGTTCAGCCTTAGATCTAAGAGAGATCTGACGGTTCGTCGTAAATCTTGTTTTATTTAGTGTTTCGGTAACTTGGGTAACTATCAGGGTATTTATTCGGGTCGGTAAGGTATACTAAGTGATTTCGTAACATTACTTAAAGGATAAATCAATTGAGTGATATTTGTTGAATCAGGTAAAGGGGAACTTAAATTGTCTATTGATTTATTGGTCATTTTGTGTAATAAGTACAATGTGAATAACTCAATTTACTACAATGCATTTTTCATACCTGACGATCGCATCAAAGGAATGAACAATGTTATTCTTCCCTGTGGTTACGCTAACTTTGTTAGCAAAACGATCGTCAAGTCTGAAAAATGTTGGTTGAGTAACACAAATGGTTAGATTTTCACTTAAAAACTTTATTGCGTCAGACTATAGTTTCGCTATTACAATAGCTTCATCAGAAACTACTGAATAAAATTGAGATGCAACAGAAACTTATATACATAGCACAATTAAAAGCTGATCATTATACGTATTTCTTAAAATAACATTAAGGTTATACAAAGGATAGTGATAATACGTATAACGATCAGCTTTTCAATGTCCTATGTATATAAGTTTCTGTTGCATCTTAATTTTATCCAGTAGTCTCTGATTAAGCTATTGTAATAGGGAAACTATAGTCAGACTAAATAAAGTTTTTTAATAGAAATCTAACCATGTGTTACTCAACCAATTGTGATAGATTGTCATCAAGTGTGAAAAATGTATTGTGGTGAATTGTGTCGTCGAAATTGTAAGTATCAGTGCTCATTGCAGGTTCCAATATTTACTTATTTTGTGCATTTTGATAAGGATATTATAAGTTTATAGGTAGTCGAAGAGCATCATATCTCTTGTTCAAACAATTGAGGCGTTTTTCGATCTCGATCGCTTCTCTGATGATTCTTGTTTTGACGTTGTAGATCGGGCCTATTGTTTTGGCATTGTCGAAGTCTGTTTTGTGTCCTGTCTAAATATGATGCATAAGCAGTGCGGATGAGGGGTCGGATTTTCTAACTACGCGGGTACGTTCATATATTCTATTTTGGATACGTTTATTCGTTTGGACTATATACGTTCAGGAACAGCTGAAATGTAAACTCTATGGGATGAGCTTGGAACAGTATCCTTGGGAGTTTTTATTAGACTTGGCAAATTTTACTGTGTTGTAAATGTGGTCTTGATGTTGTGAGCTCTAAAAGATCGGCTGATTTTGTCGGTGACTCCTATAATGTATGGATGTATGGTAAGAAGGCTCCGTGGTCTTGCGGGGACTATATCCATTCATGTTGTTGTGTAGTATCTTGTCTTTAGGCGTTTCTAATGGTTTGTAGAATGTGATTAGTGTCGTATCGGTTTTCTAGTTATGTCTGTTCTAAAAGCTTTAATTCTGTCTTCTTATTGTTATCGTCTGTTAGTCTTAAGATATCGTGATACTAATGTTTGAACCACGGAATTTAGTTGCGATGAGTGATAGGGAGATTGGGGGTTAAAGTAGCGATTATTGTGCGTTGGTTTTTGGTAGACGGTGTAAGAAAATCCTCGGACTGTGTTTTTGGTGACTCGTACATCTAATAAAAATAATTATAATAATAATAATAATAATAATAATAATAATAATAATAATAATAATAATAATAATAATAATAATAATAATAATAATAATAATAATAATAATACCACAGTAGACCAACTCCGCACCCAGAAGCCTTAGACTTGGGCGGGAGGGGGGATTGTCTTACATAAGAACGGCAAAGAAAAAATATTTTTTATTTCTATTGTATTTGTGAGGTTGATGCTATTTTTATAAGGAATGAAATTGTCCAAAGCTTCCTTACTGTGTGAGGAAACAGGCCACCAAAGTATCTTAACTAACAGGCTGGTTTTAGTTACGATGAATTGAGGGCTTGTCTGTCGAAATTTTCCATAAAAATGTTAGCCAGTGCAGAAAAGAGTGGTGGATCCATTGGAACACCTCGAATTTGTTTGTAAAATTTATGTTGGAAAATGAAATAAGTGTTAGGTTCGTAATGTTCTAGAGGGGCTGGGGTATAGTGTGGAATATTGTGTTTATTTTTGAGAATTTCGGGGGTGTCAGACAAAGTTATATTAGTGACTAAATAATCAATATAGAAGCTGACAAGGATGGCTTTTTGAGAAATGGTGATATTTTTAAGATCAGTAAAATGGGTGGGGTTTTTGGATAAAGGATGTGGCTTTTTCTACTAATGGCTGAAGAGTTTTGGCTAGATGTTAGCAAGTCATTGTGTAGGTGAACGGTGGGCTCTCATGATGGGGCGAATGAGAAGATAAGACTTGTGGATTTTCAGGTGACCGTATTTTCTAAGGAGGCGAGACAATTTTTCGCGCGGAATTAGTTATTTCGTGATGTCAGGGCTGAATTGGAAGTTATAATGATAATTTTGGATGTATTTTCTGCGTAAGTTGCAGGATAGTTAGGGATTTGTTTATAGTCTGTATTATTCAGTAAAGTCATCTCTTATATATATTCCATTCTAGACGCGGTTTAATCTGAAAAGCAAATATTTCTCTTCCTAATGATCGCGAGTTACTTTTTTGGTTGACACAAACAGACAGCTTTTTAACAATTGATTTATTGACTACTTTAAAATACACTTTAACTTTTGCAATAATAATACATAATAATAAAATATATCAACGTTAATATCATACAGTAATCAATAATAGCAACTTGATGTTGTGAGACTGGCTTGTGATGAGCAAAGTGTGAATACTGCTCTAGTCGTCGGTTGATTATTTATAGTCTCTCTAATCAGAGCGGCCCATTGTTGTATTGAAGGTGCCCTGAAGATGCATGTGTTTTCTTATTGATTCAACATCTCTTTGCTCACTCATAATTGCCTGGATTCAGATTATTGTTGTTTATTCATAGACTGCTAAATCAGGGTATCGATTATTTATTATACTGCATTGTTGCACAGTGGTCTATTGTGTCTAGCTTTAGTATCTCCTCTCCCCTTTAAAGAAAGAAGCATGATGGTTCATTATGGATCTTTAAGAAGAATCCGGTTTGGGAATTTGCTGCTGCTTCTTCTTTATCTTCTGTTTTTTTAATTCTCTTGTTATGATTTTGATGATTATTGTTATTACTAATATTATTAGTATAACGTATCGGTGGTAAAAGTGGTGAAACACTATATATTGGTAAATTGATTCTGGGATTCTGGGGATTTGATTTTTAATCGTGTAATTAAACGTTTTCTAATTTCAGATGTGGTAGATTAATTGGAAGGCTGGTGCTCCTTCAGTCTTGAATTCTATTTCAGAAAGGAGGAATGATTGCTGATGTCATCTGAGTTGATTTGTCATTTTTTTTGTTTATTCGCAGTTGACATTTTGGTTCAACACTGGCTAATTTTGTCCCCTTGATGATTTTCGTTTCTTCTTGCTCCTAATAGACCAATATAATGCGCGTGTCTTGCACGTATTGATATGGTTTTTAAAGTTTATAAGTTTAATTTCGCACGGGTTGTTTTCGTTAAGCCTTGTTGGATTGTCGTTTTCACAGAAATATAGCTGGTTTTCTATGCCTCTATATTCTTTATTCCTGTATGCATAGTGCATACTGTTTGCTATTGAGGATATGGTATTTGGTTCTTGGGATAATTATTGTAAATGTATATACATGTTTAGGTACAAGTAGGGTATACAGTTGATAGTACGTATAGGCTGACTGGTCAATTAGAGGTATGTCTATTTGAAAAATAATTTTGAAATCAGTTTGGACTGTTATTATTTTAAATACTTTTCCACAAAGAGATAAGTCGTTTTTTTAGTTATCACTCTTGAATTTTCTATATGATTTTGAATATTATTTATTTCTGTAATTATACATTTTGGTTTTAGCATTGCTGTATAATACGTACCTAGTTTCGAGAATTTGGTTGCATTTTCAGTAAATTATCTCTTGAACATTGTTTAATCAGTTGTCTATCTGTGTTAACATTTCCAAATATTTTACTGTATGAAAATTAATAAGCTATCCATTTTTCAAGCTACCAATTGTATATTTAAATTTCTAACTCATTAATTCTTGGGTCCCGATTATGATTCAATTTCTCAATAATGTGAAGAAGTTTCGAAATATCACATATCACTAAAGATGTTCCAGAACTCAGTAATTGGTGCATTTCATTCTGACCTTCATTTAAAATGTCTAAAGCTTGGTAATATCTTTCGGCATCTTAAGGGTCTAAATTACCTGCCATTGACTTAAATATTAATCCTAACCCGTTTATTATTCCTTTTTTCTTTTTACTATTATTAATATTTTTATTACTAATATTATTTGGAAACATTTTATAAAATGTAATATCTGTAATATCTACCTGTAGTTTTTTCATTGCTGCTCGATTTATAAACAGATATTGAGAGAGTTTGTGTAGACGGAGGGTGGTACATAACCTGTCATCTCTATCTACTTACACACAAATTCCAATTTCGGATTTTGCTACTTTTGTGTTAAGAACGTTTTTAGATTAATTTATGAAAACAACTATTTTTAATACAACCCTAGAGATTAAAGTGTTCCATTGTGATATACCTTTATCAAAACGATATGCACAGATTGATAAAGTTATTTCAGACTACTTGCAATTATATATATATATATATATATATATATATATATATATATATATATATATATATATATATATATATATATATATACATATATATATATATATATATATATATATATATACATATATATATATATATATATATATATATATATATATATATATATATATATATATATATATATATATATATATATATATATATATATGCGTTTTAAATATTTTTATTTACTGGTCATTTTTTGTTCTAGATTCAAATTGTAAGCATGTGCATGTGTCTGAATATTAGTGCAACCGTCGCTTTGGGATGCCTATTCACACCTAAAGTCTATCTTGTGCTTTTCCAGCCGTATAAAAACGTACGACAAGGTAATGGAAATCAGGTGAGAATTTAAGACAGTTGTGATTTTGTCTTATACTGGTAAAACCTCTTACATAGCAAATTTACTACACTAAGTTTTTATGTAAAATAAAAGTAATTATATTGTAAATTATGTTTTGAAAATTTTGATTAAAATTAGAATTAATATGGTGCATTAATTTATTTAATCTTTGTTTGACTCTAGAAATTAGTATTATCAGGATCGATAAGCGCACTTATGCCCCACAATTTTGCACTTTATGAGAGTGTCCCTGACTAAAGCTTATACATATATGCACACACACACACACACACACACACACACACACACACACACACACACACACACACATATATATATATATATATATATATATATATATATATATATATATATATATATATATATATATATATATATATATATATATATATATATATATAATGTTTATGAGACCTTTTATATGGCGTCAGTACGAAGACAAGCTATATGGCGTCTATTAGAATTAATGCAAATATATAAAAATTTGTTCATATTATATAGTACCATAAATTAACAAACCAAATTTTAATTAGCAAACATTTTTTTCCTCAACATTTATGCTTCAGTGTTTATGAAAGAGAAATTAAAACACTCCTATAATTTAAATTTAATAAATGCATAACCCCAAAACTTAAATAAAGAAGTGACTAAAATATTTACAACTGTATTAGTAAGAGCAATTATATATATGACTTAATTGGCTCGACAATAAAACAATCCCTCTGATTTTAATTGATAACCATTCTGATCCTGAAACTGAATTATGTAGATTCCTGCTTACCTCTCTTAAACGTCACTCTTTTATCCCGTTAATGGAGGTATTTAGT
Organism: Tillus elongatus; assembly: GCA_964006375.1. NCBI lineage: Eukaryota > Metazoa > Arthropoda > Insecta > Coleoptera > Cleridae > Tillus > Tillus elongatus. Next base: position 78,594,846 of record OZ023269.1, on the reverse strand, counting down.
AGGTAGGTATATCTAAATAAAATGCCAACGACGTATGACGTCGTATCCACTGTACATTGGAAAATGTATACAATAAAGAGCTGATATCGCTAATGATTGAATAATAAATATATAGACAGGAGTTCCTAAACACTGAAGAAATAATGTTGAGAAAAAAAAGTTTGATAATTAAAATTAGGTTTGTTAATTTATTGTACTATATAATATGAACAAATTTTTATATTTCTGGGTTAATTCTAATGGACGCCATATAGCTTCTCTTCGTACTGACGTCATGTGAAAGGTCTAATATACATTTTATATATATATATATATATATATATATATATATATATATATATATATATATATATATACAGGGTGAGGCACCACATACGCGTCGGTCTCTCTAATGGACCCTGTTCGAATTTATAAATTCCGTTTTTTTCTAGCATATGCAGGGTCTTCAGGGGCATCTTCTGAAAATACTCTCGATGATACAGGGTGTTCACAAAAAAAGATACATATCAAAGTTTTATTTTTTTAAATGGAACACCCAGTATATTATTCGGTTTTCGTCATCTAGAGATAAACTAAAGGTAATTTACAATAGAATTCCCTATACCTAAAACCTACCATTTTTGAGAAATACAGCAATTTTTGAAAATGGAAGCCTCAACGCAAATATTTTTTTCTTACCCTCTGCAAGGTAGAAAAAATCTAACTTATATTAGTATTTAGTAGGAAGATTGTTGCATGTAACAGAAAAAAGAATTTAATGTACAGTTATATAGGGTGGTCAGTAACCTACTAGTGATATTTGACGCATAAAATTGCAAATAACTCCCTTATTTCAAATAGCACACCCTGTATATAATGGATTATTCTTCTACAAAATTTTATTAGCTTTTAATTGAGACTAGGGTTCCCTGTACCTAACTCAAATAGTTTTCGAGATATTTAGAATTGATCGTTTTCCATAGTAACTGTCACCTTTCATCATCAAGTGAGCCTTGATTATAATGAGCGTTTATATTGTAGGCTAAGTAAATTCGTAGATCAACGCAGAAAAACATTTATCAAGAACATTGTATTGCAACAGTTGAAACAATTTTAGTTGGGTTATACAAATGTCAAATTTTAATAACATGAACAACAAACAAAAAAAGGACAATTTAACAGACTACAGTAAATGTTCAAATTGACGGCCTTCTTGTTCAATGCATAAACGTATTCTTTTCTCAAATGATTTCTGGGCTTTCAATAACATTTCAGAAGTTACTGTGCGGAACGCACTTCGTATTCTCAGTTCCATATCTTCTCGCTTAGTCGGAGGTACTTTGTAAACAATACTTTTTATGTACCCCCACAAAAAGAAATCCAAACACGTTAAGTCCGGGGATCGTGCAGGCCAGTTGTGTGGGCTTCCTCGTCCTATCCATTTGATGGCGTAACTTCTGTTTAAATGTTCTCGTACAATGGTTTCAAAATGGGCGGGAGCACCGTCTAATTGGAACCACATCCCCCGTTTAATATTTCTTGGGATATATTCTAAGAGCTCTGGCAAATCATCTTGTAAAAATCTTAGGAAAAGTGACCGTTCAGGTTCCCATTAAAAAAGTAAGGCCCTATTATGTGTCGTCCTAAAATTCCGGCCCAAACATTAATATTCCATCTGTGTTGATGATCAACTGTACGGACGTGATGTGGATTTTCGTCACTATAATAGTGATAATTGTGTATGATTACTAGGTACGTGCTATGAAATGTATTCTCGTCTGAAGATAGCACAAAATCAAAGAAATTTTCATTCTCATCAACTTTGTCAAGGGCCCACAAGCAAAAATCAATTCGTCGAATTAAATCAATATCAAGCAGTTCGTGGTGTAACCTAACATGGTATGGATGAAATTTTTATCTTTTTTTTTTCTCCCAATACTTCGTCTGCTAATGCCTACTTCCCTGCTTATGTTACGTTGACTTGTATAGGGATTTTCAACAACAGCGTCAATTACTTCAAACTCGATTTCGCCATTTTCAGTGACAAGCTTTTGTCTGCTGACTTTTTCGTACGCGACACTTCCTGTTATACAAAACACCTGCAACAGTCTCTGTAAGACTATCTTGTCTGGATGATGTCGAGATGGATATTTTTGAGCATAAACCCTCGCAGCCAGTAAACAATTTTCTTGGCATTTCCCAATAACAAGAATCATATCCATTCCTTCCTGTATAGGATACGTTTTCATTTTTATACTACTCTTGAACAATTTCATTAAAAACACCCAAACACTTGACACGACACAATAAAGTTAAAATACTTGACAAATGTCAAATAAATTGATAACAACCGTATATCCAATATCCATGCCAGAGCCAAGTAGATATTTACATTTATTATGGAAAACAAACAATTCTAAATATCTCGAAAACTGTTTCAGTTAGGGATAGGAAACCCTAGTATCAATTAAAAGGTAATAAAATTTTGTAGAAGAATAAGCCATTATATACAGGGTGTGCTATTTGAAATAAGGGAGATATTTGCAATATTATGCGTCAAATATCACTAGTAGGTTACTGACCAGCCTGTATAACTGTACATAAAAATTCTTTTTTCTGTTACATGCAACAATCTTCCTACTCAATCCTAATATAAGTTAGATTTTTTCTACCTTGCCGAGGGTAAGAAAAAAAATTTTGCGTTGAGGCTTCCATTTTCAAAAATTGCTGTATTTCTCAAAAATGGTAGGTTTTAGCTATAGGGAATTCTATTGTAACTTACCTTTATTTTATCTCTAGATGACTAAAACCGAATAATATACTGGGTGTTCTATTTAAAAAAATAGAACTTTGATCTGTATCTTTTTTTGTGAACATCCTGTATCATCGAGAGTATTTTTAGAAGATGTCCCTGAAGACACTGCATATGCTAGAAAAAAACGGAATTTGTAAATTCGAACAGGGTCCATTAGAGAGACCGACGCGTATGTGGTGCCCCACCCTGTATATATATATATATATATATATATATATATATATATATATATATATATATATATATATATAATGTATATTACACCTCTTATATTGCGTCAGTACGAAGATAAGCTATAGGGCGTCCATTATAATTAATGCAAATATATAAAAATTTGTTCATATTACCTATATAGTACTGTAAATTAACAAACCAAATTTTAATTAGCGATATCAGCTCTTTATTGTATATATTTTCCAATGTACAGTGGATACGACGTCATACGTCGTTGCCATTTTAAGATAGATTTAAATAGATACCTACCTACTAAATACCTACATTAAGGGGATAAAAGAGTGACGTTTAACCCCTCAGAATCTGACTATCCAAAAATTCAAAATACAATATTTATTTGCATGGTTTCTTTATTCTTACACTAAGAATATGATATATTTTAAATTTGAACTTACAAACTTCAATCTCTGAATAAGGTCGACGATATACAGGTTTATTTAAGAAGCAAAATAAACTATCTGTTATGTCAAAATTTTAGCAGTCAATGTCATTTCTGCAAGTTTTAATTACTCTATTTGGATAAACTTTTAAAAATTATGACTTAGACAAGCACAGGTTGGTAACTTATTTGTAAAATGTTACATGGTATAATCTGTCTCAATAAATATTGCTATTACTATTACTGTTCTATCAAAATAGCTATTTCTAAGGTTTTATATGCTCCCGAGATCCCAAACCACGTTTTTTTAATATTACCTGTTTACCATGCGTAATGTAAAAGTCCTCATTATAAACTCAGTCTATTTAGTAGCTCTCGGTGGACAAAGGATGGACTCTAAGAATCCGGGTCCGTGTCCACTGATATGCCTAACAAAGTAAAATGCTGTCATGCTCCTCTATTCAGAGGGGTGTAGAGGGGTTTGTGAGTTCTTACTCTTACTCTTTCAAAAGAAATGACTTCTGTTAGTGAGAACTGACCGTAGTAGTGAAACTAGCACCATATCTAATAAAGAAGGATATATGTGTGTTTCATTAAATAATCTTGGAAATTTAGCCTATTAGTTAAGAATTAAAAAAATATATATGTTTACATATATATGTATATATAAATAGAGAATAACATAGAATGAGAAAAATAATACCCTTATAAGAAAAGAAAATAGAAGGCAAAAACAAGGTATCAATAGTTTTTAACTTTAAATGGATGTATTAACTATGTTTGAATTTCTGCAAGAATTTGCAAAAGCGTGGATTACATGTAGTAGAATATCCCAAGTAATATGAAAAGTCTGTGGCTAATGGAAGGTGATTTCTAAAGTCATATTTGCCGACACCACTTCCACCAGTAGGTAATAAACTTTGATTAACCAGAGGAAATTAATTATATATGGTAATCAATCGAATATAGCCACAAAGTTAATGTTTATATGACAGAAAAGGAGTTTCTGATATCGTCAGATAATTGACAAAGCGGTCTTTAGTTTAAAGAGGATTTGATGAATTATAGTGGCTAGTTTTTCGTACGTCAACGTCAATTCTACAATCACTAGCTTAAGGTGCAATTTCACAGATTTAACACTTGTCTCCTCCAAAATGAGGTGCTGACGGTGGTATGGAATACCACTGCATGTCCATGTGTGTGCTTTTATCCCGAACTTCAGGTTTTTTTTACTAATTCCTGTGGGTTATCTTTGTAGCTTTGAGTTTGATTCTGCAAATGTTGTCCCATTGTCGCTATACACATATATTTTTTGGATATAAAACTTTTAAGAGCAGCCATCAAAGATTCAGTGCACATTCACTCACGACTTATATGTGGATAGCTTTCGTTGACAAGTATACAAATATTTCCAGATAGCACTTGCAGGATTTGTGACCTCTACTCTTTGTAAGCTCGTACCTGAATAGGGCCTGTAAATGTCTAAGCGGCTGTAACTTTTACTGGCTATAGAATATTTTTTGCGAACATACACTAATGTCTCCTAGTTGCTCCCGTGAAGGGTGGTGCTATGCGCTTCTCTAATAATTAGTGGCACAAAGTGTGATTTTGCGCTTATATTAATAGTAATAGTAATAGTAATAGTAATAGTAATAGTAATAGTAATAGTAATAGTAATAGTAATAGTAATAGTAATAGTAATAGTAATAGTAATAGTAATAGTAATAGTAATAGTAATAGTAATAGTAATAGTAATAGTAATAGTAATAGTAATAGTAATAGTAATAGTAATAGTAATAGTAATAGTAATAGTAATAGTAATAGTAATAGTAATAGTAATAGTAATAGTAATAGTAATAGTAATAGTAATAGTAATAGTAATAGTAATAGTAATAGTAATAGTAATAGTAATAGTAATAGTAATAGTAATAGTAATAGTAATAGTAATATTTCCTGAGATAGATTATACATTGTAACATTTGACAAATAAGTTGATAACTTGTGCTTATCCAAGTCACAATTTTGATAGGTTTATCCAAAGAGAGTAATCAAACCTTGTAAAGATGACATTGACTACTAAAATTTTGACATACCAAATAGTTCATTTCGCTTCCTTAATAAATCTGTTCGTCGTCAACCACATTCTGTACATTTACTGCCCAATGCTCAAAAACTATTCAGTAACACTTTCTGCATTGAATCATACTTTTTTGTCCCCGTTATTTGAGAAAATCCAAATTCCATTTAGGTATTAAATGGATGCAAATTTTCTTTTTCTTTACTTTTCATCTAGATTATTGGGTTCTTTTTAGCATATTTTATTCGGATTCACTCATTTCTTTCGCATTGAGATATCAGCATATTTTTATGCGGATCTTGCGTGTTTAGAAAAACAATTATCTTTTGCTTTTTTCTTTATTCAGATACTTGTGGTTTCTCTGTTTGAGTAGGGTAGTCTGGATTTTGTATCTATTTTGGCCCTAGCTACCTTAGTGACAAATGCTTTATATTTCGGTAGTTGGTGCTTCTGGATATTACATCTGCGGGGTTGTCTTTCGATCTCCCATGATAACATTCTCAGATAGGCTGTTCTTGGAACGTTTTGCTCAAAACAACAACGTCGTGCAGCTGGGCAAAAGCGTGCGCTTCCATATCAGAGCCTATTAACATGTCTAATGGCCGCTGAAACGTTGCCGAGGCTAAGTGAATTTTGAATGGCATTACTTTCAATTGAAACAACCCCCTGCTCTGTACGGAGAAAGCTGTAATCGGTTTGTCAGACGCTCTCAAGGGAATTTGCCAGTATGTTTCAGATTCAGCTGCTAATATACTTAGCAGTCGAAGTAATATTCCAGTTTTCTTGCCTTTCTCGAGGAGAGCTACTGATAGCGTTTGGTTTGCTATCACGCGTCTCTTTTAGTTCTTTTAATATTGCTTCAATGGCTTTAGTTCTCTCATCTCTTAATAAAAAAAACTAGCCGGGACGTAAATTTCTATGCAACAAGGTCAGTTCTTGCTGCCTGGTAATACCTCCCTGTCTGCCGATAAGGGTATGTAGCTCGTATACAGGTAACTGCGGGCTCGCCTGCTGTATATAAATGCCGGCATATTTGGGCTTCCAGGTGCACAAAATAATTCACTGGTGGTCAGAGGAATATCCTCCCGCAGAATGCTAGTTAGCTGCTTTCGCATTCCGTCTAGTGGTGTTTAAGGTTCAAGATGAAACTTTTGTAGTTCCCGCTCCAAGTTAGGCTTCTTGAGTCTATAGATACAGCCTATCTCGCCATATAATATATCTGGTTCAGCTTTCTCGGGGTTTAAAGGTTCTGTGGTGATTTCTGCTGCACGTTTTACCTAGGGCATTCTTGATGGTTATGAAAAAACCAACGCTGCCTTGCTGATTATTAGTATCGAAAAATTTATACGGCATGTTCCGGAAAAGACGGTCTCACCGGGTGGTGGTAAAAAAGGATTGCCTACGACGCGGTATTCTGATATGAATCGATAAACAGCAAATGTTTGATGATTATAAAAAACCAACAGCGCTGCTTTGTGGATTAATAGTACCGCACGGTACCCGCCGTGTGGGTACCCTTGATGCCGGCAATTAAGGTTTGCAGCTACAGCTGGTTTAAAAATTCCTTCGGAGCCATGAGGTAGGTAGGCTCATCGTGTCAGTCTGAAAACGTCGGGGTGGAGATGTTGGTGACTTTTGCCGCTGTCTGAAAACGATTTTTCAACTGGAATCGATACAGCTGTTGTAGATGATGGTTGCCAAACCTCATCTCTAGCCGATGTCTAATGCTGTTAAAACTGAACTGTTATTGCCTGGAAATACACTGGAGCACATAATTCTCTCAGAAAACTTTATTCCCCTAGATCGTTTCTTCCGCAAGAGATTAAGTTAAAGTTGTGTTCCACTCTGGTACTTTCTCAACTTACTCACTATTATGAGGTGTTCTCAGCTTGTTTGGATTCGTATGGGTCGTATCGTGTGCAAGTATTGCAGGATTCGTGTTTACACTTTGTATGTATGGTATAAGAAAATTTCAACATATATCTCATAAGGTGAGGGACGCTGGATGGTTGAACATGACACACGGGTTTTTTGAGGGAGGCTATGTTATATCACGCGGTTATTATAAATTGGACTCCAGCTTATCTCTGCAATAAAGTTACTTTCAGGACAGATATACATAACCTAAACATTCCCAGAAAGGACATGGTTACAGCACCTGGGCATAAACTATCTATTTTTGAGAGATCTTTTACGGATAGAGTGTACAAAGCATTCAATGAATTTGGTTATGAAACCAGAGCGTATAACAGACCAAAATGCAGAAAACATTTGCTTAGTACGTTTTTTGAGTCGGTGGAGTCTGCTGAATGGTGGAATAGTCGTTTTGAATTGTGTATATTTATGTATTGGGTATATTATGCCGTATATACTGGGGAAGGGGAGGAAAATGTAACGAGATAAAGTGGTATTATTACGTGTCTTATATTTAGTATCTATAGTTGTTATTGTTACTTTTCTGTAGTTAATTGTGTAGAGTGGTGTCCACTGTTAAGTGTAACTTCGGAGTGGGTTGAGTGGAAGAGCAGAGGGAGATGCCACTTTATGGCACCTTTAATCTGAACTCTGCCTTTTCACACACCGATTTTAATTTAATGTTTATTTATTTTTTAGTTTGCTTTATACTTTTAAAGCTGGTGTGTGAATAAAGGCGATTATTATTATTATTATTATTATTGTTATTATTATTATTATTATTATTATTATTATTATTATTATTATTATTATTATTATTATTATTATTATTATTATTATTATCGACTTAAGCCTGAAGGGCTTTCACACTCCCGCAAAGAGGAACATTCACTCATCCCAGGTATCTCAGATACTAAAGGGTCTGAGCTTAGATGCAGCCCTTTCCAAGTTATCGGGCCCTGAACGACAACGCGACACATCCTCATTTCCCAGGAATCTCCGCACGGCGTGGGCAGTTGCAAGTATTGCCGCCTTCTGCATAACCTTATAAAGATGCTCTCCAAGACCCAGTCTCTTGATGTTCTTCGCAAATTCTTCGGAACCACACCATTTGACGACATGACTATTGGAATCACTCCGACACTATCTGTCGTCCACTGTATCTTTATCTATAGTAGGGCACCTTGCTAAGATTTAAAACTCCCAGTTTCAGAGCCAGTTCTTGATGAAATATTTTAGCATCGTGCCTCTCTTTATACTCTGTTGCAGCAAACGCTTGACTTATTATTATTATTATTACTATTATTATTATTATTATTATTATTATTATTATTATTATTATTATTATTATTATTATTATTATTATTATTATTATTATTATTATTATTATTATTACTACTATCTAGGGCATCTCGCCGTACAGCTGCAACTACGTCGCTTTCTCTCTGTCGCCCCAACCATCTGCTAGCAGCTGCTTCAAACTGGCGAGATAAGTACCCCATCGTACTAAGCCATCAAATGTGGGGGCCTTAATTCTTATGATGGGGCTAGAGTCTGATATTTCCCTTGACTAGGGCATCAAACTTCTCCCAGGGCTGCATTTTAGGTCGCACTTCCTCTTTTTTTCCCTTAGGGCTCGTCCGCGTCTTCGCCGCCTCGATAGCACCGTAGCCTTTGGCTTATTGTGCATGCGTCTTCCTTCTAGCATATTCATTAATTCTTCCTGCACACTCGTTAGTTTGCTATGTACACCGTCACTGATATCCCGTACTTGCCTTTCTACTTGCTGGAATATGTCGTCTTTTGCCTATTTAATTCGTTCGTCTACACGTAAAGCAATATTCTCAATTCTGATGGCTTGTTCCTGAAGAATTATCTTCATCTCATCATTTTTGAAGTTTCTTTCTTCACTAAGTGAAGATTGGAACCTACGATGAGCACTGACAAGCAAATTTGGAGAAACCAAATCACCAAGATACATTTCAAAAAGCCCGACAATCGTTTCACTAACCAAGTTTTGCAGAATTATTCATCCTCTAATGACGCTAACTTGGTTAGTGAAACCATCGTCAGGTTTTTTAAAATGTGTTGTGGTGATTTGGGTTCTCCAAGTGTGCTAGTTCCTTTTTTGCTATTTTGCCTTTTTATCTTCTTCATCATCTCTTTTCTTTGTTTCTTTATACCTATTTACCCTTTCTTCTTTTGCTTCTTCATATGACATCCCCTCTGAGAGCTACAATTAACGAAGTTGCTTTCTCTTCCTCACCCTAGACATTTGCTTTAGCAGCGGCTTCGAACTGGTGTAGATAAGCACCTCATCGAACTTAATTCGTAGAGCGGGGCTATGTTCGTGTCTGATGTTTCCCTGCGCAAGCGTATCGCACTTCTTTTCCCAGGATTGCATTTTTTGCCGTAATTTTGCTTAAACCCCTTGCATATACATTAATTATTTTTGCACACCCGTCAGCTTGCCATGCACATCTTCACTGGTATCACTTACTCGTCACTGGTATCACTTATTCGGCTTTCTACTTGCTGGAAGATGTCTTTTACCTGCTTTATTCGTTGGTCTGTATACAAAGTAAGATTCTTAAGTCTGCTGTTTTTTTTTTGCAGAATTTTGTTGCTTTCTTTGCTTTTTTTCCAGTTCATCTTTTGCTCCTTTGTCTCTTTTCCTCAGTTCCTTTCTTGCTTCTCCATCGCTTTCCCTCATTTATTCTGTTGCTTCGTCGTCTTTTTTCTTTGCTTCGTAATCTCTTTTTCTGCCTTCTTCATGTCCTTTTATAACTTCTTCTTTCATTTCTTTAATCGATTCCAATATCTGGGTGTCCATATTGGCTGTTGCGCCACGCGTGTTAGGAGGAATGGACGTAGTCAAAGCTGGTACACAGTTGGTTCGGTCTCAAAACACAACCAAATTTTAATTACTTCTGACATTAATCTTCCTGATATTCCAGAAATGTCCACGTTTCTCGACGAATGTTCTGGGGAATATCTTTACGAGCAGCTTGAAAATCCCACTTCTGATACCAGTTGTTACGTTATTTCGGCTTCTCTGTTTGTTAACTAACAAAACACAACTTTTCAAACTTATAATTTATTATAACTAACTAAGCTCTGAAAATAAACCCCCGACTGATATAATTCTATATTACCAAATGTCTATAGCACCGTAGTTTACTTTTTGCCTTCTATTATCGCTTAGTCCGCACAAATGCTGACTCATTTATTGCTTCGTTTGCTGCTTATACCTTCTATGATAGTTACAGATCCTTCTACATTCTTTCATCTACGATTCTTCATTCCCCCTCGAATGTAATTCTAGAGTGTTCACTACTGCTAATACATTCTACAAGCTGCATGTTGATCATAGAAGTAATAGTGGTCTATGAATTTGAATCTCGTGGTGAAGGATGTAACATTATCTGTGATGTTCTGTGATTGTACCATTTAATCTTTCTATTGGACAGTTTCACACTGGGTTGCGGTGTTGTCAAGTGTAATTCAATTTGGTAAGCTCCTATTAGCTATTCTACTGTTTCATTTGAAAGCTGCGTTCCCGAGTCCAACATCTTAAACTTTCCTAGTGAGAAATATGTCAATTTAAATTTTCCATTATTATAGGGTGGTTTTGCATTAGGTTAGAAATGTTTGACCAAATTTACTAAAAGTATTAAATATTGTTAAGAATTGCGTTCTTTCAGTTTGAAAAGTGTCCATATGTAAAAATTTTAAAGTCTAGATGTTGTTGATGTATGGTCTAATGAAATTTGGATAGCATTTCTATTGTATTTACATGTTTAAATGAGTCTAGTTTTTTATTTTAGAGAGTAATATATCTTTTTTGTTTTCAGATACATTTCATCTGCATCCTTGTGATTTGTTTAGCGTTTGTGATGAAGTATTTTTTTATAATTCTGCATCGCTGTTTATTACTACTAACTCCTCCATACATAAAAGTGAAGTGAATCTATCGAAATTTTGATGAATTGCTAAACTTACCAGTTGATGGTCTCTTATATTTATAAATTAATAGTTAGCTTCCTCTGGGGTAAACAATCACTTTGGTAATATTTTCAATTTAGCTCGGAACCCTTAACTTTACACTAGCATGAATGAAAATTATTTTATCTTTATTAAAAACTCTATAGATTTTAATAATTTTTGAAAAAATGTGCGCTTTGTTTTATAAATAATTATATATCCTTCTAAAATTGGTATCCTGGGTGCATTTTCTTTCTCGCTGTTCTTTATAATTATGGCCGTAGTATTAAATTGTTGGTTTGGTTGTCTATATTTAAGGTCCTTCACAGGACAGTGCATTTGGGGTTTTACATTGCCTTTTTAGATTTTATTTGTCTACTTATGATCGTCATCTAAATAATTTTGAATTTGGTTGTTTTAACGAAAATGAACATTTTACCGATTTATAATAAGTAGTAATTTTTTGTTAATCAGTGGTCATCACAGGTTCCAATCTTCACTCATTCAGTAAATTTTTTTTCGTGGTCTAAAATAATTTGTTACCCAAAAATTGCCAATAATTCCTTTTGCATTGCACTTGTGTGGACTACGTTCTATTTAACGCCTTGCTTGCGTATGCCATTAATTTGTGCATCGCTTGTTAAAGTAAATTATTTTGGAAGCTCGCTCGCTATTAACACGTCTGTATTAATTAATATATATTTTTATAAGGGTTAAAAGCATTAGTATATTCTTCATCATTGGCATTAATTATTGTATTCTTCTTTAAACATGTTGATAAAAAGGTTTAGCGACCTGGCCAAAACCTTTTATAACATTTGTGCCCTAAAAATATTTTAACTTCTTTTGTGGTTTTTGCTATTGAGAATTTCCTATTTCCCATTTTTAGTGAATTTTCTTTAAAAAAATTCACTAATGAGGAGATCCCGACTTTTGAATTTTGAAAAAATTTCTTCAAATGAGCGCTAATTAGGCCCCCCAAAAAACATATCCGGGGTCAGTTTCAATTTTTATATGTTTATATATATATATTTATATATATATATATATATATATATATATATATATATATATATATATATATATATATATTTATATATATATATATATATATATATATATATGTATCACACCGATAACGCAAAAAATAATGGGCCGATTTTGATTAAATTTGGTGAAAAAATTCCTTTTGCAAATGGCTTGGATAAGTTCGTTAGCCAGGAAAATCTGCCCAGGTTTTCCCGGAAAATTTTGTGTTTTCTTTCGAAAAAAAATCATATCTCCGGAATTAACAAAGTAAGGGCAACCAAATTTGGTACGCAGGTTTACATCTTTATAAGTAAGTTACCTACAAAAATTTAGCTATGTAGCTCAAAAGACAAAAAGTTATAGGCATTTAAAGAAAAATAAATTGGGGTTTTCCTCAAAACGTCAAAGTGACGATTTAAAATGTCAAAATTGGCAACATTTAGGCAAGTAACTTGAATCTAATACGGGCTATAGAAATAACATGTCTCAAGAACGATGTTTTACAAACCCTAATGTCTTAGTTTCAACCGTCATTGTCCTTCATTTTACTAAAATATTTGCAGAAAATTCATTCCAAATAGACCCTTTCTCTGATGCTTGGCAGTAGCCTTAGCTATAGAGTTTATCGTTTAACGTTATATAATTTTTGTCGAATTTTCGTAAAAAATCAATAAAGCTCAATATATCCGTTATTATATAAGATATGAAAAAAAATTGTATATATTAATTATAGGGTGTCTTGACCTACATCTTAAAATAATATTTCTACAATCACAGGTGGCCCATAAGTCGTTGGTGTTACAAATTTCCTTTTTTTTTAAATCAAACACGCCTTATGTTATTGCATTTTTGCATTTTCCATCGAAATATAATGCATGTTTGTAGGAAAAGAAATTCTGGACGCAGCAAGTGCGTTATGGTAGCGAATGTTGATCAAATGTTTCATATTTGAACAGCTCAATTTGCTATTAACCTTTAAGTTTACTTTTGGAAATTTTTGTACATTTTCACCCAATAAAGTTATTTTGATGAAACATGCCACGTTGTTTTTACTATATTGGTTATACTGGTAACCAAATTTGATGCCTGCTTTCTTAAAAAACACACATATTTGTTATTAAAAACATTTTTATGAAAATTCACTACCATAACGCACTTGCTGCGTCCAGAATTTTAGTTCTGGTTTTAGTGAATTTTCTTAGAAAAAATTCACTAATCGGGAGATCCCGACTTTTAATTTTGAATTTTTTTTCAAATGAGCGCGAACAAGGACCCCTAGAACCCATATTCGGGGTCAGTTTCAATTTATATATATATATATATATATATATATATATATATATATATATATATATATATATATATATATATATATATATATATATACTCCTTCTGGAGCTATAACATATCTTCCTTTTTTAAAATGTTGAACGGCTTTTCCTATTACAACGTGGAAAAAGTTGTTCGTTAGACAAGTGAATGTGGCTAGTGCATCTGAAAGACGAACTGGCATTATTAAATATTCGTGATCCTCTGAACTTTTCAAAATTTGTCGGTTCAATATCGTTTGGATTCATGGAAATTGAGTTTGTCGAAAAAACTGTGCACGTCCTGATTTGTTTAATACATTTTTTTGGGTTGTGTTCCTATCTAGCATAGCTTTCCATTTAATTGTTGGTAATCAACTACCATTTTGAATGTTTCGTTACAGTTTGAATCTGATTTTTTTCTACAATCCAAATAAGTGAATTGTCTAAAAAATAGGCCAAACATTTTTTCAATGAAACAGGTTATTTATTTATCAACTTCTGATTTGTAAGCACACGTGACTCTATATAAGCTTGCATTTACTGGTGTTTTATCTTTATACATTATTACATAATGTGCGTTGAAGGTTCATTTCCCTTATATATTCTCGTTTTAATTTCGTTTTAATTTCCCTAGATTAATGAATGCCTTCGCTTTTGTTGTATTTGAATGAATACATTACGTTTGATTAATTATATTATTTTGTAGGGTCCTCTTATACTTACATATTGTACAACTGATCCGTAAATTTTTATCGCTGGATACTTGATCTAAGCTGCATTAAGGCTGTTAAAATTTATTTCCTTTACGATATGTGGATGGTAAGTTGTTAGACGTTCGTCACGAAGACTCATCTCAATAACTCATTGTCATAAAACTTGTTCTTAACGTCGATCATATACCTTTGTGTGTTTTTGTTTCTTTAACGTCGGTTTATTTCCTCAACTATTGCCAATCATCGACGCCAAGGAGCAGTTCCTATCCTGAAAATTTTGCCGAACCCCAGCCTTTCTGTAAAGAGGGTAGGGATCTTCAAGGTGTCTAACATCGCATGGACACAGGACAACTTTTTGGATATTGGCGACATTCGCCAGAAATGATCCTAACTTTGAAATTTTGAAAACAACATTTTATATATTTCTACACTTTCACAATCAGGAGATGACTGTGATACAAGTATCTTTCAAAGTTTTTGATCCATCTTGAATCTCCATTCAACAATAACTTTGAATAAAAATCATCGTCTAATTTTCTTGCTTAACTTTTTTTTAGTTCATCGCACTCGTCTAGACAATCATATTCGTGATTATTTAAATAAACATAATCTATGCCGCATGTCACCACCCGTACCGAGACTAAGAATGTTCAGTAAAGTCTAAAATTTTGACTTCTAGATTAAATAACTTTTTTGATTTCCAAGAAAAAGTCTACGTTGGTTTATTGTTAATTTAAAATTAATAGTAGTAGTATAGTATAGTATAGTATATTTTGTCTACAATGGTACAATGTGTCGTACAAATAAGCTCTTGCTTGTATATGCAATAAACACAATTTTGTTAAAGATATGCCTAATTAATTGCCAAGAGTTCTCTGGAACTGTCACTATAAATTTTCTTAAAATTTCAACTTCATAAGAATATCTCCTTCTCACCAATACTTCCACTAACTCTCCGTCTTTCAACCTCTATTTTGGTATTTTCTTCTTCATATACGGTCTGATTATGACATAAAACTCAATCTTAAATTACTACAGCAAATTTTGACATTTCTACTTGAGAACTATAGAGTGAATTAATTAAGTATTAAGAGAACATGTTAAAAATCAAGGCGTTCTTATTTGTTTTTAATGTAACATCTGTGTACAAAGTTTTGCCATATTTCCCACACCTTCTATCAATCAGATTCTTAAATATTAAACGATAGTATAATACGTAATTACCAATTGAATGATGTGTTATTGACTACTTTTACAATAAAATCATGTGTATTATATAATATACATTTACTGTCAGAAAAAGAAGAATATGCGTGAAAATGCAATTAATAGGTTTATTATTTAAGTAGTTGTTGTTCGCGATTATTTTGGCTGCGGATAATTATCCATTAGCCCATATTTAAGTAGTTAAATTACGGAAAGATCGCATGATATGACTAAAATATTTTTTTAATAGAAAATGTTTTGAGATATTTGTGTTACTTTAGTTCCAGCCAGATTTTTTAAGTTTGACCAAATGCTGATGTTTGCTTTGATTCTAATCCTAATTAATAATTAGTAATCGTAAACTACAATTCCAACATTTTTAAGGAACTAAGAAGATTTAACTTACAGGTCGGCATTCAGGAAAGACCAACTTATAGCATGAGATTTGCAGGGCCACGATCCCAAACTCTACAATCAATGACCAGTAATTCAAGATCCTCACCACGTTCAGGACAAAAACACGCAAATGGGGATTCCAATGCGCTGCCAAGTCCTAGTGTTGAAGAAACGTCTTTGACTTAAATATGACCTTACTTCTAGACGACTTGAAACTAGAATCAGATGTATAATATAAATAAATTGTATAATAGGGATAGGTTTATTTCAGTTTTCTTTAAAAAAATCCTGATAATAATTACAGTTACAGCACATTATAAGAATGTTATTTGATGAATTTGCTGTGTTTTAAATTGACTGTGATTCTTACTTTGATTCTTAAAAACGGGAGAAATAAACTTCACTACTTTTTAAGGTGTTAATTAAATGACTAATGTAATTTGCTGTTTAACTGTTCCATAGATAATTTCAAACATCTCTTGTTGTTTAATGCTTTGTCTAACTGATAGTTGGTTCGTCTGATACCTGGATATTTTAGATAGGTATTGGAATGTTGATTACAATAAAAAATAAATAAATTGTGCAAAAATTACGTTGCTCAAAGCCTATGGAAAAGTATAAATTGTAAATATTTAATATTTGCTTACTAATACATAGTTTACTAGCCGTTTACATTTCATCTCTGTCTTAATATATATATATATATATATATATATATATATATATATATATATATATATATATATATATATATATATATATATATATATATACAGGCTGTTCAGAGTTAAGTCGGCACTGTTGCTAACTTAGTTATAGTTATTATTGGAGCTAGGTGATCGGTTAAATTAGCAGACTTGTGTATTTTTTGCGCTGATTACGATGGGACAAAAAAAACAATCGAGCATCGCGTTTTCGGGATATTAACAGAAACATGTTTTTTTCTAATGGAACAGCCCGTATATCTTATCAGCATTCGATAGATAATCTAATTCTGAACAAATTACTTTTAATGCCTAAAGGGACTAAAGTCGAAAATAAAGGAGTTATCGTCAAATTTATGAATTCAAATTAGGTAACCATGAATTCTAACCAAAACGTTTAGATTGTTTGACAGAGCAACAACAGATTGTCAAAAGTGATGTGTATTTGTTAAATATAGCAATCGTTTTAAAATGCTATTCACGGATTCAGAAAAATGTGATATGCTTGAATGCTACATAATATGTAGTAAAAATAGTCAAAGAGCTTTAGAACGTTAGGCGAATTTATTTCCTGGACGAGATCTGCCCGACAGATTACTTTCTGCAACTGTACAGTAAATTTCGATCCAATGAACATACCTTTGGCAAGTAGAGAACACCTAAAAGATTGTTTGTGATCGAGCAGACTGAAATTGATGTACTAGCATATTTTGGGGCCCACAAAGAAAATTCGGTAAGAGATTTATCCAAATAAAGTGGTTTATGTTTAGGTATTATACATAACATTCTAAAGAAACACAAATATGTACCATACAAATACCAATTGATACAGACACTTTATCCTGACGATAGCGGGAGACGTTTTCAATTTTGTCAATGGTTTGTAAACAAAGTTAGATACGACCCAAATTTAATGGGATTGATTCTGTGGAGTGATGAAGCAAGCTTCTCAAATGCGGGCATGTTTAATAGAAGAAATAACCACTACTGGAGCCGAGAAAATCTCATGTTGAACAAGGCTCACCACCCACAAAAGAGGTTCAGCGTCAATGTATAGTGTGGTCTTATGGGCTCCAGAGTAACTGGCCCAATTTTTTATCAGAGCAACCTGACAGCGGAGCTGTATATGGAATTAATCATTCCCGTACAGAAAATCTTTTAGATTACATGGACTTTGTCACCAGGGGAAATATGTACATGCAGCAAGATGGGTCACCTGCTCATAATTCCCGAATTGCAAATGAGATGCTAGGAAATATGTTTCCAACTAGGTGGATTGGTGCCAGTGGTCCCATTGGATGGCCACCGCGTTCACCGGACCTTACATCTCTAGACTTTTTCATCTGGGGCTATATCAAAAATATTATGATATTGTGTACAAAAGCAGATATGAAACTGTTGAACCACTTCAGAATGCCATAACTACCTCTACATAGAATTGATGAAAAAAACATTTTAAAAGCTACTAGGAGCGTTCACAGAAGTTGCCCAAAATGTATTGAAGTGCAAGGAGAAGCCTTCTAACATTTACTCTAAGCTCCGTTAGCCTTCCTGTGATTTTAATTTATAGTTATTATTGTTCTCATTGTAATGTTATCTTCATTTCAATATTTATTTAAAACGATTCAATACTAATAATATTTTGCTCTATCAAACAGTAAACGTTTTGCTTCGAATTCATGACTACCTAATTTGAATTCATGAATTTGACGACATCTCCTTTATTTTCGACTTTAGGCCCTTTGGGCATAAAAAGTAATTTGTTCAGAATTAGATTATCTATCGAATGCTGATAATATATACGGGAAAACATGTTTCTGTCGATATCCCGGAAACGCGATGCTCGATAGGTTTTTTGTTTAGCTCATCGTAATCAGCGCAAAAAAATACACAATTCTGCTAATTTAACCGATCACGTCGCTCCAATAATAACTAAGTTAGCAACAGTGCCGACCTAACTTTGAACGGCCTGTATATATATATATATATATATATATATATATATATATATATATATATATATATATATATATATATATATATATATATATATATATATATATATAGCAGAGAAACATTTTGGTGTATCATAAAGTTTTCTTAAATGGGCTGTTTTTTTTAGAACTGTGCTCATATCAGAGGGGTACGGTGTCAAATATGCGAAGCAATGTATTATGGTGACCAGATTTGTGAGATCTAAAATCTTAGGAATTTGATTTACACACTAAAGTGAAACGTTTTAACTTAAAACACGAGTCGAAGTAGCACTTGCTGTTGCTTTATTTTTAGCAATTTTGTACAAATTGTTCAAGTCCGAAAAGTCCGATGTATTCGACGAATTTGTCTCTGTTTGTGCAAACGTCGATGAAAGCGGAAGACAGAGTCCGCAGAAGAATTTCGAAATTAATACACAACCCGTTAACTACTAAAGTCTTTGGCAGACCCTGATGTTAAAGTTTTGAAACTTTTCATTTCCTTCTTGAATTTTAATGTAGGCGTTGGTCGACCGTCATTTATTTTTTTCTGTTTTCCTCGAAAGGATAAACCGAAAATGTTATCTTTTTTACATTACATAAAGCACAAACACATTTACAAACTTGTACGGCACCGCTCGTAGATAGATGAGGGAGAGAGACTTGCACCTTACTCCAATGATCACGCGTCGACTAACCGACCAATACTGGCTCACAACTCGTATAAGCGGATTTTAAACCGCTTACTGAATAGATACAATATCAACCCTCGCATGGAGTGCAGTGGTATAGACAGGGACAGTAGACACTAGGAAATAAACGATCCCGACCCTTGATTATCGGACTTGTGCGTTTGTGCCTGTCGCATATTATGCAGCGTCTCCGCGTCTGTCTGTAGTTTGCGACATTGTTAAGCCCCATGTATATTCAAAATATCTACCTACAACCAAATTCAAACTTAATAAAAGAAAATATAATTTAAAATGAAAAATACAATTTGAAAGGAAAAACACAATTTTACTAGAAATATTTAGAGGAAGCAGTGCTCCCACTACTTCCATGGGCCGAACGCCCTGGCTTACATGGTGCATCTTTTTTAGTGGGCGTAAAATTATGTCGCATGTCACATGGAATTGGTTCACTTATTATAACAAATAATCAACACCAATCTCTAAATTTGGCAGGTATTTATAAAAACTTTTGTAATGAAGTAATGTGTTGATACGACTATAACAAATTGGTAGATATTGAAAATATTGGGTGAAAAATTTATTGCGAGCAGTATCAAAAACCTCTCTTTAATTATTTTTAAATATCAAGCTTTTATGCTTTTTACAACACTTAAACTTTATGTTAAACTATTCTAAAAATACTTAAAGAAAGAAATGTGGAGGATCATTTGAAAAGCAGGGATGAGGGCACTCATTTAGGGTAAGTGAATTTTAAGTCGTCTCATAATTGCCCAAGATATAGATGACTAAAAAAATGTGTTCGTATTTTATGAACACTCTGAAAACATAAGTAAAACGGACACCCGTGCTGTAACGATATGTATTCACATTTTAGGTATTGGGTGACAAAACAAGTAAATTACTTACGCTTCCTTTACGTAGAAGAAAATAATTTCAACGCTTGAATCTGGTAACTGTATGTGAGATAGGGCATGTTGATCTAGTGATTACTTTAGACGCCTGGTCTTTATCAAATTTTTGTTTGATAAGCATATTACACTGTCTAGTTAGCTGCAAATTAACAAAAATGTCATATTTACTGGTTACACATTCACAAGTCAAGATTGAAAAATGCGAATGAGCACTAACAAATACACTTTGGAGAATCCAAAACCCTTTGTTACTGAAAGAATCGCCAGGTATTAAAAATTTTGTGGTGAATTGGGTTCTTCCAAGTGTACTTATATGGGTACACATGGAGTACTATCGATCTAGTCGGTTTTATTAACAGTTTATTTCACACTTACATTAAACATGGTTTCGATAAATATATTCACCACCATCTTGAAATCCTTGACTTCAACGAAAATTACCACACATTGACGATAAATTTAATATATCTTAAGGACGTATTAAAATACTTCTTGATCTTAATATTTGGCCACTAAAATAAGGAAGCTATTTTGGACAAAAACGGCCGCCATTTTGGAATGCATGTGTTAAGCAGAAAATTACCAAGTGGATTCTTTTTGAGTTTTTTCAATCCTTTTATAAAATGTATTTTGTATAGCAATTTCCTCTAGTCATAACAAAATATATACCTTTTATTTTGAAAAAAAAGAAGCATATTAAAGTAGCTACTTCTACCTGGCTGGTTTTTAATTATTTTATTTTACAATAAAGACGAACTTTTTAGCGCAACGCTTTCTGAGATTCTTATCATTAAAAAAGTGTTCAACATAAGATACACTTGGTTGACATTTTGAATTCAATACGCAAAGTTAAGGAAACAGTAAAAGTAGACAGTAGTTGTATGTTCTGGAAAGATTATGAGGAAGAGTTCACCTCGCTAAGGCTAGGGGCAAGGACAAGGCATTATTGTGCCCTTGGTATTTATTCGGCCCTGAAATAAAGTTGGCCTTGAGATTTATTCGGCCTTGAATTTAATTTTTTTTTGAAACTTATTCCGCTTCGCGATATGGAGTTGAGATATATAACCGGCCTTATGATTTATGGTATAAGTATCAAGCTCAAGCAATTTAGGGCCAAGAGAGTTTTTAATCCAAGTGATATACCATAGAGCAATTAAAATTTTGACCATTGCAAACGTCTTAGAGCATATAAAAAATTAACTGAAAAGTGAAATTCCAGCTTTACGAAGAATGGAAGACATAAACCCTCAAGAATGGTTGCAAGTATAAACATATAAACGGGTCATAAAAGCTATAAAAATTTTAACAGGGAGATATCTGCGAATCTGCGAGTGCGCCTTCATACACTACTTAGAGCAGCTCAGTTCCCAATACCTTTTCTACAATTACAGGGATTTTTATAATGTGGTTAAGAACCATCTAATTAGATGTAAAACAGCTGGTGTAAAGCATAAACGACTTATTATATATATATATATATATATATATATATATATATATATATATATATATATATATATATATATATATATATATATATATATATAGGCAGGTAGTATCCAAGATACTTTTAGATAATGAAGAAATGACTATTCAATTTTAACAAGCTTATATATATACATATTTTTTTATTATAGAATGCTGTACCTATTTACAATTATAAAATATTCTGGATGTTAGTCTATAACTAATACTTCTTTTAAAAATAATTTGTATCTATCAATGTATATATCTTGGAAGCCATAAATACTAATGAATGCTAACAAGTGTGTGAAATATATGATCGGCTTATAAAGTCAGGTGTATTGTTCATTTAGAGAAGGATTGGTGAAGTTAAATAGGCTTATATATATATTTTTTTAATAAAATGTTAGTCTGTATAACACTCCTTCTAAAAAATAATTGTATCAATGTATATTATCTTATACACCCATTTATTCTCAATGTAATTAGGCTAAAACACACACTGTAATTTCAAATTTCGCATGTCCCAGACAGACGAATAACTGTGTTGCGAAATTTTAATGACTCTGTTGTTACCTGGAATAAAAACTCTTTTAACGTTCAAAAGCAGCGTCTGTTATTATACCCTAGCGTCAATGATTATCTAGAATTTATAAAATATATGAAGACACATCAGTGGAAATTATTTCAATTGTTTAGATTGTGTTCTACCCTTACGCGAACTGAAAATTCTAAGGTAAGTATTAAGTATGATATATATATATATATATATATATATATATATATATATATATATATATATATATATATATATATATATATATATATATATAATTTTTAATGTCGCCAAATTTGTGTTAAAAGTTGCTTCAGAATATACTTGTTTTTAGTGAATAATAAGTAGAGGAAAATAATTACTAATTTATAAAAAAAACTGCATGAACAAACAAAATTTATTTAATTTGTAAAATATTCTTAAGGGCTATTTGTTAAAAAAGAAATTGTTGTAGAAGAAATTGTAGTGAAACTCATTTCTATTATCATTGACCACCACAAGGCAGCCCTTAGATAGGACATTGTTAAAGTAAGCCAGTAACTATGTTAATTATTTTTTTTCCTGATTTCTCATGTTATTAAGTTATTATTGAATCATTTCTTTATTTAAAGAAAATATTTTTTACGAGATAAAGCGTATACTATTTTCATTGTACAAAAAATGCAATTGTTTTTTTAGTTTTAGTAGTAAAATATTTGCCTATAGTAAATACAAATTTCTTGTTTACATATCATGCTAAACCATATTTAGCTTTAGCATAATTTTTTGTGGCAAAATTCTTAAAAATCACGACACTAGGATTTAAATCGTAGTGTTTTAAATATATTTATCTATTTATAAAAACCTTTGTGTATAAAGGGGTATGGTAATTTTACATTCGGTTTTGGGATGATCACTGTTTTGGCGGCCAAAAATTAAACTGTCATTCCTTGAAAGTACATCATACAGCATATGTAATAGTGGTAAAACATATTTCAAAAGTGAATCGGAGCCAAAACATATAGAGTGATTCATTAGGTGACCAACATTCATATATCGGTATCTATGGAAAATAGAGCTTCGGAAAAAAAACATTCAAAAGGTTTTTTTTCAAGTGTAATTCAGAAAATATTTTTCAATCTCTTTATTTTTGTCACCAGATTGCGTATTTTTCGAAGAAAATTTTGAAGGCTATTGTCTCAAAATATTACAATGCTACGTTTTAGCGAATTTTCATTAAAAAAATTCGCTATTAGTGAGGTTACAATGAAAAGCTTTTGAAAAAATGTCTTCAGATGACCGCGAATTTGGGTCCCTAGAACCCAATACCAAAGTCCGTCGTTAAAATTTATATATATATATATATATATATATATATATATATATATATATATATATATATATATATATGTGTGTGTGTGTGTGTGTGTGTGTGTGTGTGTGTGTGTGTGTGTGTGTGTGTGTGTGTGTGTGTATCCGAGCGATAACTCAAAAAATACTTAACTGATTTGAACGAAACTTGGCACATATCTTCTTTGTATTGAGACCGCGGACGAGTTCGTATATCAGCTATAACGGACATTTTTCCCCACAAATATACAAAAACATTTTTGAAAACGCTATATTTTTTTAAGTATGAGAGTAGCTGGAATGAGACTTTACATGTGGCTATAAATGCTGTAAATAAATCTATGTTGCGAATTTTAAGTAATTTGGTACACAATATTTAGAGGTTTTTCGAAATTAAATATACAACCTGAAAGACATGCGTTGAGACCACTTGGTGGTTAAAGTCCAATGCCTGACAAACGGAGTAGTTAACTGTCATGCGTAGACTGATTCATACAACAGGTATAAACGATACATCAACGCTAACCATACTAAATAAATAACAGACATAAAAGCCACAAATATGGAAAATGACAGACGACCTGAAATTAAAAATTTGCTAAGTGACTGTTATTTAACTGGGGGTTTCAATCAATTTTTAGAATACACTATATCTGTAGCTTGATGAACGGCCCCAAATACAATTTTAGCACAGAACAGATATCTTATGCTGTGGTTTTAGATTGAAAATGTAGCATAATATAGTAGTAGTGTAAAAAATATCAAGTCACGTCTCTATAAAAATGATTATAAATTAGTATCTTCTATCTTTAAACTTAAACATAAGACGTTATATAAGACCGAAACAGTCGTGTTATGTGTTTCAATAGCAATTATATTAATTCTGTAATTAATTATATAATATACTTATACATATACTTATACGTATACTTTTAATATAATATCCTAGGCATGAAGCCGGTGTCAAGTGTAATGTATACAAAACGTTAGTTAACGTATCCTTAAATATCTCAGTGGCACCATGCTTGTCTTCTACGCAGAAGATTACGTCATCGATTCCAGCTAAATAAATGTATGTATTTTATGCTTTATTTTGACATTTGGAGGAACAATAGTGCACAGATTTCTTACGTTTTGAACAAGATATCATTTTTCTCTAAACGCCTCAGCATCTTTGTCGCCTTGAGCCTGAAATTATAATTTTCAGCAGACATTTTAGCGAATTTTTATTAAATGAATTCGCTAATAGAGAGGTATCGATGATGAGACCTTGCAAGATTATTTTTTTATGAAAGCGAATTTGGGCCCCCAGGACCCAAAAGCAAGGTCCGTTTGAATTTATATATATATATATATATATATATATATATATATATATATATATATATATATATATATATATATATATATATATATATATATATATATATATATATATATATATATATATATATATATCAACCGATTTTTATAAAACACGACAAGAATCTTTTTTATTAACAGCTTGGACGAGTTCGTTTATCCGTCCTATCGGACCAGTTTTTCGAAAAAAAATTGGTTTTTCCAAAAAAAATTGCATTAAAAAATAAAAAATTTATTTTAATGAAATTTGGTTGATATATTGCCCCCGTAAATACCTATACGTCTATATCAAAATGCAACTTTCTAGGCTTATAGAAAATTCAGTTATACAAATTAGAAGCATTTAATGAAAATTCGCTACCATAACGCACTTGTTGCGTCCAACTTTTTTACTTTCCCTTAAACCTCTAATATTGTTCTATATTTGTTGTCCGAGTTACGTCTTTCTTATACAGGGTGTTCACGGGAATGATTTACAGTAGCTATCTTCATTATTATTGGAGGTACAATATAGTTCAAATGGGGAAACTTGTTTAACGTTTCGTGGACATCTTACGTACCAGTCGATTCTGCATAGTTCCAGAGATATCTAGATCTGGATATGCTTGTTTACGGGAATCGTTAACAATAGCCATTTCCCTTAATATTGGAGCTACAATGTGGTTTAAATGTCGTTCGACTTTTCACGAGCATCTTGATTCTGGCGTCAAAAAAATGAGCATCGAATTGGTGAGATTGACATATCAACTTCATTTTTGAATATGCTTGTTCACGGAAATCGTTTACAATAGATATCTCCGTTATTATTAGAAGAAGATTGTTAGTCATCCACATCACATTGATGTTTTATGTGCTGATAGTCACGTAAAAATATATTGAAACGCAGGTATGTCTCCCACAGTGGACAATGGTAACTAAAAGTCCTCTAGTGCACGAGGAATATTTCTAAATTCAGTTTCAGAATTTTGATACCTACTCTAGATGTTTGTGGAAGCTTACGAGAATGAATTACATTATTTTCATTGACTACTCTGGCTTTTAATACCTTTATCCGATATGTGTCATCATTTGCTAAGGCAACGCGAATTCGTAGAAATAAAATATCATTACTAATGTCATTTTGACGTTTTTCGTTGTACGATCTTGCTACTCTGCATACTTTCCACTAATCTATGGTATTTGAATTCGTTGTAGTGAGTTTATTTTATTTTATTACGTTTAATCTGGTTCTTGTTTCGTTTTTTTGTAGATATTAATTTATGTTTATTATTTCATTTCTGAACGTCACACCGTCTGGGATTACCATAATTAAACGTTGAATGTAGCGGCTTCTCCTCCAGACACCAAAATTTACTTCAGATTTCTCTTAGTCCCGACGCGTTTCGACACTCCAAGAGGTCATCTTTAGGGGATAAATCTACAAACATAAACAAGACAGGTCTGTCAGAAAAACATTAGTTTTTCCGGTAGGCAATTGTGCATCACCGAGCACAATGATGACAAGGTGATCCTCACAGAAAAGTCAAAGGTCACAAGTCACACAGAAGAACACCGACCAACAGTCAAGTCAAAATTTAAAAATCTAAAAAACTATAGATACAGTAACCACAGTTAAAATATTGAGTTGAACATGCAAACTACGTTAACAAAGTTAAAAGCATCAAGCAACTAAAAAGCACTGAAAGACACAAAAACTGTCAAAGTATAATAACTGATAATTTGAACACTAAAATAAGCAAGTCTATTGTTGAGGCAAAAGCAAAGCCAATGAGTGAAACTGACAAGTTAAACAACACAGCAGGCAGGCAAAGTTAAGCAAAAAACCTAATGAGAACCACCAGGGCAAAGAAACAAGTGAAAAAATGAACCATACTCACTTGAACAATTCTCAAAAAATTGAACTCGAAACTATACATGAGGGTTTTCACAGGTCACAACTTCATCCATTGTGCCAGGGGGCGTGTAACAATACATCTGCATAAGGCCAGAAAAATTGACTTCAACGACAAAAATCAATGCAAAAGATCGGCGATTTTAACAAACATGATGAAGGGCGGCCATTATGTGAACTTAAAAACGGACAGGGTGCACCGGCGCAGGTGCGAAAGAAGTGTCAGAAGTGAAATGTCAACGACAAAAGAGCAAGGAATGGTAAGGGAGCCATAGAGCGGCCATCTTCAAAAACAATGTTCATGGTCATGTAGAAAAACCATAGAGTTCAGCAGCACTAATTACACCAATTGGCTATAGAATAAAGGAAAGTTCGTTAAATCCGTGTTGGACAAGTTCAAAAATTCACTGGTTTGACACTTAGAATGTTTGAAAATCTCAATTTCTTCTAAGACGAATTGTTCTACGCCAAAGCTTGAAGGGTGTAAGATTACAGCATCTGTATTTTTGTTGAAGCTGTGGCTACTCTCCCTCAAATGGCAACCAAATACTGATGTGTCATTGTTGAGCTGGTTTCTGCTCCTAAGGTGTCCTGTGACTCTGGTGCCTAACGATCTTCCGGTTCTTCCTATATAGACAGCTTTACAACCGGGGGTACCACATTTTAGGCAATAAACACCCGACTTCTTCAGGTCTGGGATGTTATCTTTGTTGTGAATGAATAAATTGTTAATGGTGTTCAAAGACTTAAAAGAAAACCTGGCATTTTCACATTTGAGAGCCTTGACAACGGCATTGGAAACAGGACCACAGTAGGTGAACGGGAAATACGATATCCTCTCAGGTTGAGCGAGGGGTAGACTGGTGCTCGCTTCTATCAAGAGCTGACGGCTCTTTCTGTTGACCAACTTTTCGACTATGTTGAGTGGGTACTCGTTATTGATTGCGAGTTGTTTGATGAGGTTTAATTCTCTAATGAAGTCAATCCCCGACAGTGGGATTCTAAACAATCTGTCAACCAAGAATCTGAGAGAAGCTATCTTGTGGGACATATGATGGCTTGACTTGAATGGAATGAGATGGTCCGTCTGAGTGGGTTTTCTATAAATGTCGAACAAAATGCTGTGGCTGGACCTCTTCAGCTTCAGGTCGAGGAAGCTTATGGACGATTCTGCTTCCAGTTCCATTGTGAAATCGATGTTGAGGTGCAGGGCATTGAGCCCTGCACCTCAACCCTTTATTCCGACAGGAAACAGATATTGTGTGTGTGTGTGTGTGTGTCACACCTATAACTAAAAAAATAATTGACCGATTTTGATAAAACTTGGTGAGCACCTTCCTTTCGCAAGTGGCTTGGATAAGTTCGTTAGCCAGGAAAATATACTCAGGTTTTCCCGGAAAATTTTGTGTTCTTTCGAAAAAAATCGATTTTTTTTATTTCTCCAGAATTGACAAAGTAAGGGCAACCAAATTTCCCACGCGGGCTTATATCATTATGTGTAAGTTACCTACCAAAATTTGGCTCTGTAGGTTAAAGGACAAAAAAGTTACAGGCATTTAAAAGAAATTGGGTTTTCCTCAAAACGTCAAAAGTCGCGATTTTAAACGTCAAAATTGGTAATATTTAGGCAATGAACCGGAAACTAATATGAGCTATGGAAGGAAAATGTTTCAAGAATAATGTTTTACAAAGTCTGAAGTCTTAGTTTCAATCGTCATTGTCCTTCATTTTACTAAAATATTCTCAGAAAATCATTTCAAATAGACCGTTTCTCTGATGCTTTGGCAGTAGTGTTGGCTATAGAGTATATCGGTTAATGGTATATCATTATTGTCGAATTTTCGTAAAAAATCTTTAAAGTTCAATATATCCTTCATTATGCAAGATACGAAAAAAAATTGTATACATTAATTATAGGGTGTCTTGAGCTACATCTTAAAAAAATATTTCTGCAATTACAGGTTGGCCCATAAGTCGTTGGTGATTCAAATTTTCTTTTTTAGTGAATTTGCTTAAAAAAATTCACTAAGGGGAAGATCCGTGTTTATAAATATATATATATATATATATATATATATATATATATATATATATATATATATATATATATATATATATATATATATATATATATATATATATATATATATATATATATATATATATATATATATATATATTAGCCATATATCGTTAGCCAGGAAAATCGGACCAGGTTTTCCCGGAAAATTTTGTATTTTCATGCGAAAAGAATTCATATTTCCAAAAATAACAACCTCAGGGCAACCAAATTTGGTACGCGTATTTGTATTATAAAGAGTGAACCATGCACCAAAATTTTGGTCTCTAAGTTTAATGACAAAAAAGTTACAGGCAGCTAAAGCAACAAATTTTGGAGTTATCTTCAAAACGTCAAACTCGCAATTTAAAACATCAAACTCGCAATTTAAAATGTCAAAATTGCCAATGTTTACGCAAAGAACGTGAAACAAATACGGATTGTGAAAAGAAAATGTTGCAAGAAGAGTGTTCTGCGAACCCTTAAGTTTCAGATTCAACCGTCATTGCCCTTTATTTTACTAAAATATTTACAGAAAATTCGTTTCAAATAGACCCTTTCTCTGATGCTTTGGCTGTCGGTTTAGTTAAGTTGATGCTTTCGCTGTAGGTTTGGTGAAGTTTATGGTTTAACGGTCTATAATTTTTAGCTAATTTTCGTAGAACAAATTCGTTATTGCATTATAGAATTTTTTATCGAAATATGATGCAGGTTTGTAAGAAAAAATCTGGACGCAGTAAGTGCGTTTTGGTAGCAAATTTTCATTAAATCCTCCAAATTTCAATAACTCAATCTGCTATTAACGTAAGTTTTGTTGGTTACGAAACCAACATTTAACTTTATTTTCGGAAAATTTTTGTATGAACGCAGCAAGGGCGTTTTGGTTGCCAATTTTCATTAAATGTTTCAAATTTCAATAACTCAATTTGCTATTAACCTAAGGGTCATTGGGTAGGATACCAGTTTTCTCAGAAACATTTAAAGTTTATTTTCGGAAAATTTTTGTACATTTTTAAATAATTATTTTGATAAAATACGGTACATTGTTACTATATAGGTTATACCGGTAACCAAATTGATGCCTGCTCGCATTAGAGCGATATATTAGTTATTAAAAACATTTTAATGAAAATTCACTTCCATAACGCACTTGCTGCGCCCAGAGTTTTTTATTTATTGATTTATTGCCTGACAGCGTACTACAATAATGGGTTTTAAATTGAACATTTTTCCCTTAGGGATCGTCCGCGTCTTTTCCGCCCTGATAGCACCGCAGCTTTTGTATTATTGTGCATGCCGTTTGTCTTTTCTACTCCACCCATTCCAAAATCTCTGTGCCTTGAACTAGTGTGCACAGCAATTTGTAGGGTGAAGTTTTATATTGCTCTGTCTCCGGTCTAGACTGTCCGCAGATCAGTTGTCTTTTGCGGTCCAGAGCTTTATACTCGCACAAGATGTGCTGGGCTGGGAAATTGAACATTGGCTAAAATTAAACACAAATGACAAACAATTATAGTGTGTTCAGAAGTGTTCTCATAATTTGGCACGTGGAAAGAGTACTTATCTTATGTAAAAGGGAGAAATAGTTTTATCTAGTTTTTTAATTTCGAGATTTCTCGGCGTAAAGGTTTTGTGACTTCAGAATCGAGATGCTTGTGAGAAGTTAAAATACCTTCCCTATTTCAACTACATTGTAGCTCCAATAGTAAGCTGTAGTTGCCATATTTACCGAGATATGAATGTCGGTCACCTAATGAATCATCATGTATAGCCCGGCTCAGATGCACTTTGGAAATCTTTTTTTACTGCTATTATATATGCTGTAGCAGGAACCATCAAAGACTGATAGTTTTATCTGTGCCCGCAAAAAAGTGATGATCCCAAAATGACCATACCCCTTTTAAATTAGAAAAATTCGGGACGCAGCATATGCGTTATGGCAGTGAATTTTTATTAAATGCTTCAAACTTGAATAACTGAATTTTCTATAAACTTAGAAAGTTTAATTTTGGTACGTGGTAAGGCCTCTCCCAAGGAAACATACATAGGAAATTTGGTTGAAACAGATTTGTAATTTTCGGAGAAAAAGTTTTTGAAAGAAAACTCAAAATTTTCCCGGAAAACCCTGTCCGATTTTCCTGGCTAACGAACCAATCCAAGCCATTAATAAACGAAAGGCACTTGCCGAGTTTAATCTAAATCGGTTAATTATTTTTTGAGTTATCGGATGGATACATATATTGGTATATATATATATATATATATATATATATATATATATATATATATATATATATATATATATATATATATATATATATATATATATATATATGTATAAACATATAAAAATTGAAACTGACCTCGGATGTGGGTTCTAGGGATCTTAGTTCGCGCTCATTTGAAGAAATTTTTGCAAAGTCTCACCATCGATACATCTCTATTAGTGAATTTTTTCTAATAAAAATTCACTAACATATGTTTTCAGTAAAGTATCTCTAGAAAGTTTTTAGAATAAATTTGTGGTTTTTTAGGAAGTCTTTGAGAAAAATAGCAAATTTTCATAAAAAGCTTACTGTATGAACAAACAAAATTTATTTAATTTATAAAACATTGATAAAGCTTATTTAAAAACTAGATCACATAGGAATAACTGTATCGAATTTTGATTTAACCCTAGGATACATAAACTGGGTCTCTCAGGCCCGGA
Source organism: Tillus elongatus (assembly GCA_964006375.1). Classification (NCBI taxonomy): domain Eukaryota; kingdom Metazoa; phylum Arthropoda; class Insecta; order Coleoptera; family Cleridae; genus Tillus; species Tillus elongatus. Next base: position 78,563,159 of record OZ023269.1, on the reverse strand, counting down.
GAGATTTTGGTTAATTATATTTTGTTTGAAATAATTTCAAGCGGCTTGAGCATTTAGATATGCTTTAAGCGCGTCTTTATTCAACACACACTTGATTAAAAAACATTCAAGTGTACTTACTTAGAAATCGAAAAAAATAATTTTCCATTAGCATCCCATATTTACACAAACCAGGCCTCGAAAGCCTGTCTACAAACAGTTCTTGTAAAACCAGTCTCGACTTGTTCGTAGCCGACTGAGAGTATAATTTGCCGCGCATTGCTGCACGGAATTGTGCGTGTATGTGCAAGTTGAAACTTACGTTACTGCTGGATGTATAAAAGTCAGGCGCAGTTACAATTGTCATTCAGTTGAAATAAAAGTTGCATTGAGTGAGACACGTATGATAATGGCATAAAAAAATAATGTGAAAATCATGAGAGTTGTTGACGACGGTTATGAAGAAATACTGTTGCAGTGGGCAGCTAAATGTTATAACATGCCTTCTGGAGAAAGTGCTGTATCAGAAGCAAGAAATGATGACACAGAAGGTACACATTTCGAATTTACTTCTGGCGAGTATTCAGGTCCAGTAGAGATTATGGTGACGAAAATTCAGAGGATGATGCTGGCGATATTGGTTATTCGATTTCTGCTTTAAAGAGTAGTTACATTGCTCCAAGTGGTCTGGATTGGAGTCTGGAACCTTAAGCGAAAAATAAAATTCGACCACATAACATTAGTTAGCGTGCGCCAGGACTGGCAAGAAAGCATATGGCTGCAACACCAAAAGAAGCGTTTCAGTTATTACACAATAAATTGTGAACTGTAGTAATTTAAAAGGGAAACGTGTTTACAGAGCAAAAGGAGAACCGAGAAAAGATGTAACCGTTGATGAGCTTCTTGCTTTCAGGTTTACTTATTCATGCGGGAGTTGACAGAAGCTGGGAAGATCTTACGAGAGAACCATTTGGTGCTAAATTTGTTATCGAGCCACAATGTCCATATTTCGCTTTCAAGAAATACGAAGATTCGTCAGATTTAACAATAAAAGATCTAGGTTTGCGCGTGTGGGACCCGACAAGTTAGCAGTGGTATCCTACGTTTGGGATTTATTCATTCAAAGATGCAAAACCTCCGCCGACTGCTTGGATTTTTGTGTTGTATTCGTCTCTTACATTTTAACCTGTATTTACTCCTTGAGAGTGTTATTATTGTGGGACTTAGTCCTTTTTAATATGCTTATTCTATTTTAACTGTTGACTGTTATCGGCTCAATTTTTGGGTGACTAGCTTTAGTTTTAATACTTGACGATGACTTGGTAAACCTTTACGATTTCTGTAGCTGTTAGATGCTTTGTTAACTTTTGTAATTCTTACATGCTAGAGCTATCGGAAATCTAGTTTCTGACACAACCAACTTCTTTATTTTAGCTATATACTACTCCTGAAGATGGTTCTAGATAGTTAAAACGCATAGGGTTTTTAAAATAAAGTATACTGCTGGATGTGTAGGCCTTTAATTTATACCTCTACCCCAAATATACTGGCGTTTAGAAATTACAGCTTTCTGTAATAAATCAAAACACTTGCAAAAAACCACGGTAATGAAATATAAATTAATTATAAATAAAACACCAACCAAAGTAAAAGATACCTTTGGCTGATTTTCAACCATTCCACCTTTCTATAGAAGAAATCTTAAGAAAAAAAAAGACACCGACAAAAATCACAACTTTCTGGTGGACAGCATTTTCAAGGTTCTCATCGTGCCCATTTTCTACCTATTATAAAAGTATTTTACATGACCAAGCCTTCCTTAGAATTAAGACCTCCAAATTCCCGACATTTTCATGGCAATAAAATCGATAATAAAATGTAAACTATTATTACGTTTTTCGGGTTTTCTATTTGTTGACTAATAAAACATAGCATAATAAAACATAGCTTTTTTAATTACTAATGTTGTATAAATAACTATATTCTGATAATAAACACACCAAATATTATATTTCTCTTTTACCAAGTGTCTATAGAACTATGGTTCACTTCTCTCCTTCTATTATCGCTCATTCCGCATAAGCACTTATTCACTCCATGAATGACTGCTCCATCTGCCTCTCGATTATTTATAAACCACTATGGCAGTTCAAGATCTTTCTACATTCTTACAGTTGTCACTTCTCATTCCCTCTCGAAATATAGTTCTAGAATCTTCGCTGCTGCCAACACAATCTACAAGCTAACTGTGACCATAGAGGTAATAATGCTTTAGGAACTAGACTCTTGTAGATGATGTAACACTATTAAATGATTAGGCATATCCCACATTATCCACCAGATCGAGAGTATTTAGGCCAAATGTCTGCAAAAAAGTCAAGCTTATTAGTGGAATGAAAATGGTTACTGTAATAACTGTACCTCCAGCTCATCCAGCACATCTCTCAGAAGACCATTTCCGACGACTCCTACATATTTTTTCAATGTAGTCGACGTCGTGTCGTCTGAGACGACACTCCAACGTCCATCTTCGGTAATAGCGAAAACGTAATTTTTATTAGACTCCATACCGTTGTACTTTGCAAAAGTGGACTGCAAGGAAAGTTTTCAGAATAAATAGTTCTCAACCGGTTATTAACTGCACAGCTCCAGACTTCTGTGTAAGTAATTAAGTGGGCTGAAACAAAAAATTATTAATGAGAGTTAATTAGACATTAAGCAATAACTTGTGTAGGAAGTTACCTTGGCTCGCCGAATATATGCCACCATTCGTCCAAAGTTTCAAACAACCTAAGAAAGTGGAAATATATATATATATATATATATATATATATATATATATATATATATATATATATATATATATATATATATATATATATATAAAGAAATTTAAACGCACCGTTTATAGTTTACTCTAACATATTAGTGATATATATTTTATATTCTTTGATTGTTTGCAAAATTGTTCTCGATTGCACCAGAGGTGAGAGTGCTACAGAACATTGTTGTACAAGTCCATGTTCGACTCTACCAACATTTAACACATAGCTGTTTAAAGCCGCCGGTGATGAAGCAATAATTGAAGGTACATCAGGTTAGAGCTCGACACCTAGTGCTGCCGACGTTGAGTTAGTGCAATTCGACAATGCTGACTTAAATATTTTTTAAAGAGTTTAGATTTACAGCGCTGATGCAAAATCTGGGCCTATCTACCTAAGAAAACGAGCTCACCTTTGATGCAGATAAAATATTGTCACACCCGTCTATGAGATTTATGTTTATGAACTTTGTTACTTCTATGATCAGAGGCCGGTTTTAGTGTGTTGGTAACATCGAACGCTTTGGAATTATATTTCTATAAGGAACCAGAAATGACAGGTGTAGAACAGTGTAGAGGTTCTAGAATCTCTATGGAGAATATAAACAGACGAACGGCACATAGAGTGAGTTAATTCAGTATTGAGTTAGTGTGGTGTAGAATAAGTGATCATAAAGTATTAAGCGTTAATTTTTAACTTTCGATTTTAAATAAAGAATTAAATTATTTTCAAATTTTGCCTGGTTGCATACGTACTGTTCCTGTGTGAAGGAATTAATTTAATAACATAACTTATTTTATCGGTTAGGGTCTTGCACAATTAATATGATCAAACAACATTGTTGTTTTCGGTAAAGATTTAATTCACAAGCTTTTCATATAAACTAAAATTATTAACCGGAAAACAACCTATTCTCTCATTAACCTAACATAAAAACAATCAAATGGCAAATTTTTAATTTCATGTCGTCTGTCATTTTCCGTCATTGCGGTCGATATTTCACGATTGTTGGTTCGGGTAGTATGTTTATGCCTGGTATTTATTTAGTTTGGTTACCGCTGATGTATGGCTAATACCTGTCGTATGAATCGATCTACATGTGGCAGTTAACTACTCTGTCTGTCAGGCATTTGACTTTAACCACTAAGTCGTCTCAACGCATGTCTTTAGCATTTTATTTTTAATTTGGAAAAAACTCTAAATATTGTTCCCAAATTACTTAAAATTCACAACACCGGTGTATTTGCACCATTTCTTGCCACATGTAAAATATCATTCCAGCTACTCTTACAAAAATATAGCGTTTTCAAAAAGTTTTCCCCGATTATCCACCGGAAAAACTTGAGAATAAAGGTTAATTAACGAACTCGACCTTGGTTTTTCCCCAAACAAGATTTTTGACAAATTTGAAATCAGTTTAGTATTTTTTTGAGTTATCGCTCAGATACATACATACATTCATATATATATATATATATATATATATATATATATATATATATATATATATATATATATATATATATATATATATATAAACATATAAAAATTTGAACTCATCTTCGTTTTGGGTTCTAGGGACCCAAATTCGCAGTCATCTGAAGAAACTTTTTCAAAAGCTTTTCATCGTGACCTCTCTATTAGCGATTTTTTAAAAATGAAAATTCGCTAAAATGCTAATGTCATTTGAAAAACTGATGTCGGCCTCTTCGAGCATCTTCTAGAGATCGGATTAATTGATGTCTTTAAATTAGATACACTTTCATAGTTAGTTTGGGAGGAAGAATGATTACATAGCTCAACAAATATTTTTTGGTGCTCTGATTCTCTCCGGGAATTTTGGTACCTCAGAACGTACAATTTACGAAAAATGCCACGACTATATTAGATTGGTTTTAGTTTTTATGTTATTGTAGTATGCAATAATATTTAATACTTCAATTTGGCTCACACGTTAAAACGCGTTTAGTGCGCATTCACTTCACACATCTAAATATTTTGCAACTGTCCACACGTGTGTGTGTGTGTTTTGTTTCTTTAACGTCGGCCTATTTCCGCGACTATGGCCAATCACCGACGCCAGGGAGCAGTTTCACCTCACTATCCTGGAAATTTTGCCGAACCCTTGCCTTTATGTAAGGAGGGTAGGGATCTTTGACGTGCCCAACATCGCATGGACACGGGACCGACGGCTTTACGTCCCCTAAAAGGCGGAACGTGCAGACATTCAACTTGCTCAAATACAAGGCCAGAACCTCGGTTGATGTAATGTTACAGTTTGTACTGAAAAAGTGAAAGGAGTACCCTGGGATCGAATCCAGTACCTTTCGGTTCAGAGGCACACGTTCTTACCCCTGAACCACCGAGGTTATAACTGTCCACATGATCTTGCTTTTCTATACGAATTTGATCCCATGTATAACCAAGAAAAAATTGTGTTGCAACGTTAAGATAATTGGATATTACGTATTTCCTATTTTACATGCATTAATGTATTGATTTTATTAATAGGAGAGTGGAAAATTCTAGAAAGCGGTTATCTTATATGCTCACCCTCGGCCTGTTATAAAAAACTTGCCTTCGTTTCTGCCTGTTTATTAATTATTTTGTTTCCCTCTAAGTTCAAAGTATTATTTTTATATTATCCAAACTAGTCTAAGAACCTCGGTGGTTCACTGGTAAGGACGTGTACCTCTGAACAGAGGGGTACCGGGTTCCATTCCCAGTGTTTCTCTTTCACTTTTTCATACATACTGTACAATTAGCATCAATCGGGGTTGTGGCATTGTATTTGAGTGAGTTGAATGTCTGCACCTTCCGTCCTTCGGAAGCGGCGTAAAGCCGTCGGTCACTTATGTTAGTTTTGTCGTAATTGATGATGTTCGTATCTAGCACTACTAACGTCTTCCTCAAATTCGAAAATATTCTATAATAATTTCTCTATAAACCGCTGCTCTAACACGCTTAATGTTTTCTGCCAGACGGTCGTGTCTTTCCAAAAACCGATAAAACCTATCTTCTCCTGGCACATTTTACCAGAATTTCGTTTTCCTGATTCCCCTACGATCAAAATAGCTTGTTTTACCAGAATGATTGATACCTTTGGATATTCAATCTCAAGTTTCAACTTGGGTAACAAATGGCTAATTAAGCAAAATGATACAAGTGAGTCTCTTTTGAACTGAATGAATCTCCTAATATTTTTTGCATCTGATTAATTTTTTCCTAGACAAAAATGAATCACGTAAAGGCCATTTAGAAACCATTCATTTTAAATTGTTCCTTTGAAGTAAACATTGCTAAGATAGAATTACCTAATAATAATTTAACAGTGTTTTTACTTAAGGATTGATCTGAAATTAATTGCAGTAATTTTAGTGAATTTTTATTAAAAAAAAACACTAATAGAGAAGTATCGATGGTGAGACTTTGCAAAAATTTTTTCAAATGAGCGCGAAGTAGGACCCCTAGAACCCATATCCGGGGTCAGTTCCATATTTTATATGTTTATATATATATATATATATATATATATATATATATATATATATATATATATATATATATATATATATATATATATATATATAATATATGAGTTTATAAAACCCTTTATAGATTGTCGGAATTGCGAAACAAAACTAAATTGAGTTGCTCTGAAAAGAGAGTTTTTTATTAATCACAATAAATCAATACTATTTACATCAACTGAACATTACTAGGTACAAATCTTACCTGAAAAGAGAAACAACATTTAAAGCTATTATTTCTCCAAATATTCTATAATAATTTCTCTATAAACCGCTGCTCTAACACGCTTAATGTTTTCTGCCAGACGGTCGTGTCTTTCCAAAAACCGATAAAACCTATCTTCTCCTGGCACATTTTACCAGAATTTTGCTTTCCTGATTCCCTTAGGATCAAAATAGTCTGTTTTACCAGATTTATTGATGCCCTCCGACAAAAATATTTAATCCTTTGCCAATAGGGCAGTCTGTCCACCTTGTTTTTGATTGTGCGTGTTTTTCGGCTTATCGCTGATTGTTGATTTCGAAATATCTAAGTTTTGTGAAGCTTCACGAGTGGATTTTCTGCCCTGTCAAATATCATCTAATGCAAGTTTCAAGGTCTCTGGCGAGTGGTGAATAAACTGGATACCGAGTTTCTTCATAAATTTACCGCACCAAACTCAAAAGTCACGATGTTTTCATGCTAAACTGTTGTTTATGAAATACTTATCAAACATCCCAAAAGCATGACTGCTGGCCCATCATCGACCTTAAGACTATTTCTCGGCACTTATAATGATGGCCTCTTACTGGGTATATGGAAACAGGCCGGGATCATTTTGCAACTCTGGCCAGCTGCTGGCCGCACTACACTTTCTCCTCAGATAAGACAAATGTACATCACAAGGCCGCAGTTAGGAATCTTATGGACCCTCAGGTAAATTATTTAAAACCCTTTTGAATCCCACCCTTGCGATGCAACAAATGCCCATCACAAGGCCGCAAGTAGGTATCTTGTGGGCCGTATATACAATTATTAAACATAAATTAACTTTCTGGCACTATGTGGAGGAATATTCACCAATTCCCGCAACACATTTCAATCACACATCTTTGTATTATCCATATACACTTCAGCTCTGTCGCAGTCTTTGAGAGGCAATTTTTCTCACTACACTTACAATTACAAATTATTAAACTCTAAAAGAAAAATACACTTGTAGGTAACTTACACAAAATTATTTTTCAAATGTTTGACAATTCCCTAGAACTCCTCTTTTCGTTACGACCAGACCAGTTTAACTGCAAAGAAAGTGAGTGAGAAACCAGCTTTGTAAAGACCTTACGTGTACAGTCATTTGTATCCTTTCTACCGATCATAGATAATCCTTGACGCTGTAAGGAAAGATGCATCATGGAATAAGTTAAGTGTGTCTTTTTCTTATTTAATTAAACAAAAACAACAAAATTAGTAATTAGCAGACAGTTTCTATATTTAAGTTTAAAAACATAACATTTCCAAAAATGTGTCCTCCTTATTTAAAGACTTTTTCAATAAATGTTCAACTATAACTGTAACAGAAATGTAGTCAATTTTTTATAACTTCGGCTTTTACCACCTCATCTCCATTTTCTTTTAATTGGTGATCAAAATGCATAGACAAACAATAAGGGGAATACAGATTAATATACATCAACACAGTATAGCCCTCGAAGTGACTGGAGAAACAACTACCTGTTGTTATTTGCATAAATGTAAGTTCTTTACCTAATGCGTTCTTGTACACGTGCCTCATTTTTGAAATGTATAAGCTGGTTGCAGAGTCTGGTTCAGTACTCCATTATCATCACTGATACGAATATTACCAATATTCACATGGTTTTGAAGGGGAGTCTGATTTGACACTGACAATATAGTTGAATTTCCAATCTGATCTGATGAGGAAGTCCTCGAACATTATGACAGAGTTTGTTCTCGTTGCAGACTGGGTGGCTTTATTTTTGGTACTTTTGAAATCTATTAACTACTATCTGGCCCATCAAGTTCATAATTAAAAGTGAAGTCTTGAAATTTCCTATTCTTTTTGGATATTCTTTTTGAGGGAGTGAAATTATCATCATCTTCTGTTGCTCCAGAAAATATGTCTGATGACATTTCATCCAGCAGTTTCAGTCGCTCGATAGCTCTATTATAGTGATGTGTAAAGTAAAACATAAACACGATACAACAAATGTACTTAAAAATTAAAGCCTGAAATATAAATCATATTCAAAGTGGTGACGCTCAAAGCTCAGGTCCTCTTGTTCTTGCATGACTATCCAAAAAGTTAATGAGTAATTTGTAGTCACATCTTCTAACACACCATAAATGGCAGGGAACTTAAGAAAATGATTCAGTTATTTAATTCGACCACTTAATCTCTTTATTAGCTCTTAATATCAGGACTTGAAAGAATTTTAGGAATTCATCATGAAGTAGTATTATGATCTAATAATCTCTATTATTAAACAGATTAGAGCCTCGGTGGTTCAGAATTAAGAGCGTGTGCCTCTGAACCGAAGGGTACTGGGTTCGATCCCAGGGTTCTCCTTTCAGTTTTTCAGTACAAACTGTAACATTAACATCAACCGAGGTTCTGGCATTGTATTTGAGTAAGTTGAATATCTGCACGTTCCGCCCTTCGGAGAGGGCGTAAAGCCGTCGGTCCCGTGTCCACGCGATGTTGGCCACGTAAAAGATTCCTACCCTCCTTACAAAAAGGCAGGGGTTCGGCAAAATTTCCAGGATGGTGAGATGAAACTGCTCCCTGGCATCAGGGATTGGCCATAGTCGCAGAAATAGGCCGACGTTAAAGAAACAAAACACACACAGCAAATTACTGGAATATGACCTGAAATTATATGAAATAGTTGAAAGAACAAAGAGGCTGTTAGAATCATTTTGTACACAATACTCACTTGTTTGTTATATCCATGTTGTCAGAAGTATTACTGATTGGCTCACACTGCTCCAAGCGTTCATCTTTTGCTTTTACCAAATTAGCTTTAAAAATCTTGTTTGACGTGGATGGGAATAATTCTATGATATTAACAGTATTTTCGTTCATCACAAACCTTGGAGAAATAATAACATTTTTGTCAACTATAGAATAATTGATGACTTTTAGTGCTTTTACTTCTGAGTTTGAATTTATCAATATTAGACACATTTTTTCCCTTTTAATTATTTTTATTAACAATAACAATTGCCGATTTCCAAACAACTTTGAGACCGATTCTAAAAACCGTTAAAAATGCAAAATTTGAAGCACACAGCACTGGTGAGCATTTCTCCTCTTTGTTTCAACCCTATGTGAGGACAGAATTCTTGCTTACCTGTTTATTAGTTTCTCCGTTATTTCTTCAGAATAACAATTAGTAATCTTAAAGAAGCGATATTAAAATTCGCAAGCAGGAAGCAGATAACATCACAAATCATTACGTTTTTACCAGAAAACGTATTTTAGATGCACTACTTAATAGGCTAAAAACGGTCATAAATATATATAAAAATTAACGGAAAAATGGCTACCGTCACATGTATTTTTGAGAGGGAAATTGAAAATTCAAGATCATCGGTAAACAAAATATGATACAAAAGAGGGAACAGAATTGGCGCTTTTGTGATATCACTATAATTAGGTTCATTGATGATTAGTCATGAGTCTTGGCAGATCAATTATGTACTTATATGGATATTTCAAAGAAACAGGAGGCCATGATATGGCCATTTTAGGTTCGCCAATAGATTCAAAATGCAAAGATAAATCAAGGCTATACGTAGTTTTACCGACGCGGGTAAGCGCTGCTGGGGTACTTACAGCCTGATTTGCAATTGCCGACCCCGGTAATCCGTCGTCAATACATTCATTGGGCCGGCAATTTCCCGAACCGGCAGTGTTTGCTGGGATATATTAAAACTGCTGAGAGAAATATTTATTTTTTAATTTTCTGCACAGAAATTTCTTTTCATAGTTTTGAGATAGCTGTAACGTTTCTCCTAATTGAAGGAATTATAATTTACTCTATAAATAATACATATTTTTAGGTAGCAGTTGAAAGACCGAAGTATCAAGCGGAAGTCATTTATTCATAATGAAATATGTATGTATGTGTGTAGTAATAAACATTTTGATAAGTAAGTATCACCTGATTTCTTACTATACTACATCACACCCTTGCCCTAATTGTTTACAAGTCTAATACCACTAATTAGCAGGTCAAATATGTACATCCATTGTTTTACAAGTGAATTGATAGGTACTATTAATGCTGTATAGGTATATACCTAAGTTGAAAGTTTAATAAACATTTTTACAAATACTAATGCAGTCGGGCAGTTGTATAAAATAATAAAAGTCTGGACGCAGCAAGTGCGTTATGGTAGCGAATTTTCGTAAAAATGTTTTAATGGTAAATATGTCTTGTTTTTAAAAGAAGGACATTTGGTTGGCAGTATAACCTATATAGTACCAAAAATGTACTATATTTCATTAAAATAGCTTTGTCGTTTCAAACAGTACAAACATTTTCCGAAAATAAACTTAAAAAGTCCCAGAAAAAACTGGTCCGATTTTCCTGGCCAGCGAACCTCTTTAAGCTATTCACAAACAGCTTTAGGACCAAAATGGAAAAAAATAATTATGAAAGGTTGCAAAAACTTCTTTTACAGAAACCTTCTAAACATTTATTATTAATTACTAACATATTACAAAAATAATTTCTACAGAAACACTAAAAACATTCTGCGAAAACTTAAAAAATTCAGCCACTATTTGACACTGCCTGTATACGGCAGCTCGATTTTTTCGACGAGTAAGAAATGCAAAAAGCTCTCTGAATGCGTCATTTCCATGGGGCTCCGCTATCTATTGACAAAAAAGATCGGGACGCAGCAAGTGCGTTATGGTAGTGAATTTTTATTAAATGCTTCAAATTTGAATAACTCAATTTTCTATAAACTTGGAAAGTTTAATTTTGGTATATAGTAAGATCTTTCCTAAAGCAATATATTCACCAAATTTTATTAAAAAAGATTTGTAATTTTCGGAGAAAAAACTTTTTCTCGAAAGAAAACTTAAAATTTGGATAACTCAATTTTTTATAAACTTAGAAAGTTGAATTTTGACTTATAGGAAGATCTTTTATAAGGCAACATATCCATCAAATTTCATTGAAATAACTGTCTAATTTTCGGAGAAAAAACTTTTTTTCAAAAGAAAACTCAAAATTTTCCGGAAAAGCCTTGTCGGATTTTCCTGACTAACGAACTCATCCAAACCATTAATAAAAGAAAGGTACTTGCCGAATTTCATTGAAATCGGTTAATTATTTTTTGAGTTATCGGTTGGATACATACATACATACATACATACATACATACATACATATATATATATATATATATATATATATATATATATATATATATATATATATATATATATATATATATATATATATATATATATATATATATATATATATATAAATGGTTTCTAGGGGTCCCAGTTCGCGTTCATGTGAAAAAATGTTTGCAAAGTCTCACCATCGATACCTTTCTTTTAGTGAATTGTTTTAATAAAAATTCACTAATATGACTTTAATATTGAATATTGGATTAAAGTTATATGTATCTAACTGACAATTTGAATAGTGAGAATGTAATTAATGCTGACTATGGAGGCCCGGCCTCCTCTGCCTCCTTAGAGAAACCGCCACTGTGTTCTACTATTTCATTTTTTGTAGAGGCTGCTCGGAATGCAAGTCTAAGGTGTGCGCCCTCATTACCGTTGACGTAGCAAATGCATTCAGGGGAGATTCTAAGCATGTTTCTAAAAAGATTTTTCAAAACGTTAGCGAGGAACTAGCGACACATGCATGCCTAAACCACTACAAAACTAATGCGGTCATTAACAGAACAAGGTAAACAACGCACAATTTTAGAAATAACGTCCGTGAACATATGAATATATAAGAAACCGTCTAAACTATCTTTTTGGGAGCTATTTTACCTATTTCCTGGGTTGTTAAGGTCACCCCTTCAAGGTATCTGAGCCTTTTGCAGAACTAAGCCATGCAGTCGCATACCAGATGTTCTGTTGTTTCTTCTGCTTCAGTGCAGTATCTGCAGTTTTCAATGTCCGTCTTACCCATCTTCATCAGGTGATACCTTACCGGGGGGTGTCCTGTGATTATTCTCTAGTCGTTCCTGTTCAATTCCAGAAACAGTTCAGACTTCTCTGTTGATATGGCAATGAACTGTTTTGCATGCTATAAGCCTTGCGTTTTCCTCCAGTATGAAAGCATTTAGTTCCTATCTCAAGTATCAAGATCATCTTAAATATTAAGTCACAAAAGGGCTCTGGACCATAAAATGGCGTTGTTGCTATCCTTTTTGCAAGGCTATCTCCTTCCTTATTTCCTTCAATGCCTTGATGCCCTGGTATCCACAACAAAGTTACTTTGTTGTTCGTTGCCAATTGCTTCAAGGATTTCTTGCAGTCCCAAAGGTCAGTTTAGACTCGGTTCTGAAAGATTTCAGAGTCCTTAGTACTGCCTGACTATCTGAAAGGGTGTAAATCGCTTTGTTTCTGAGCCTGTGTATGCACTCCTGTACACAGAGATTTATAGGAAGCATTTCTGCTTGGAATATGGTGGAAGTTTTTCCTATGGACTTAGAAAGTCTGAAGTTAGGTCCTCTTATTTCTAGTTCTGCTCCTTCCATTTGTTTAGATCCGTCTGTATACCATGCGTATGAGTCGTTTGTCGGCCTTTCACTATCTCTTTCCCATGCCTGACAACCACGTCAAATGGGACTATAAAGTCCAGTTTAGCGGCATTTGATCTGTTGATTTGGCGAGTGACTTCAATGGAATAATTTCCTGGGTCTTCAAGTGGCCAGCCAAGTCTCCCGGCTTAAATTTGTCTGCTTTAAAGAGTCTTGAGGCACACCACAGTTTGGTATATCCAATATAACACCCTGGGATTCAGCCCCCGTGTTTTTCTACGTGTCTACGGCAAATCCAAAATGCCATTATGGCTCTCGAAAGAGTTTTTTCCAAGTATATGTTCCAGTTCAGTTTCTGGTCTAAGAAGATCCCTAAATATTCAACTTCATTGGAAAATTGTATTAGTGTTCCATTCAGAGTGGGAACTTTTAAATTTTGTTCCCTTCTGTTCGTGTAGGAGACAAGAACTGTCTTATGAAGATTGCCATGAAGCCCCCCTGTCTTACACCAGTTCCTTTCTATATTTAGGGCATATTACGACAAAAGACAGGAGCGGGGATGTGTATTCAAAGCAAAAAGACGGTTAAAAAATTTTCATTCGACTAATGAGCATCAAAGGGTACTGCACTCTCCTGACAGCTATTTCAAACTCGTGTCTGGTTAATTGTTACAATCATATAATTCTAATAGTGTCGTAATAAAAGCTGATAAACTTGTGTTTACGAACACAATATAAGACATAATCGGGAATCATTGTAAGTCATGACAAGTTCATTTTTATGTGTTTCAAAAATTTTAGAGTATTATCTCTTAATTACGAAGGTATACGACAAGAGCTGTCAAATATATGGCAAGAGTTGCCAAACATAATTGTTGGGCAAGAGTGGCCATATAAAAAATTTGTTGGATATTAATTATCGAACATTAGTTGCCAAATTAAGTTGCGAACCTTTCGTCATCCAATTTTAATTTCGGAATTTTGAGTTCCAATTTCTGGTTTTGACTTGAATAACTTCTGAAAAATTGTCTTGGATTGGAAATTTTGGTGTTAAGTCCAGATAAATATTTAACCTTTGGATATTCAATCTCAAGTTTCAACTTGGGTACCAAATGGCTAATTAAGCAAAATGATACAAGTGAGTCTCTTTTGAACTGAATGAATCTCCTAATATTTTTTGCATCTGATTAATTTTTCCCTAGACAAAAAGGAATCACGTAAAGGCCATTTAGAAACCATTCATTTTTTAAATTGTTCCTTTGAAGTAAACATTGCTAAGATAGAATTACCTAATAATAATTTAACAGTGTTTTTACTTAAAGATTGATCAGAAATTAATTGCAGTAATTTTAGTGAACTTTTATTTTTAAAAAAATCACTAATAGAGAGGTATCGATGGAGAGACTTTGCAAAAAATTTTTCAAATGAGCGCGAACTAGGACCCCTAGAACCCATATCCGGGGTCAGTCTCAATTTTTATATGTTTATATATATATATATATATATATATATATATATATATATATATATATATATATATATATATATATATATTGTGGTACACTAGTATTGACAATAACACACAATGTTCTATAGTCACAATATAGTTTTATTAATATATATATATAAATGTCTTGATTACACAGTGAGTTATTCTGTATCTTAACTAGGCCGCGTTACATTCAACAATGAATCTCCTTTCCCAACGTTCGTGCTTCGTTCTCAGTCCACGTTATCTCTTGGTGAATCATTATGCTCCGTAACCGGTCGCCACAATCCCTCCTTTTTCTTCAGCTTCAGTGGTGGTATCCTTGTAGGTGTGATGTCGTCCTCGTGCTCGATAACGGAGCGACCGGCTGGTGTGGAATGGTTGGAGGCGGCGTGATCAGTTAAAGAGCTAGTTGGGACAAAAGTTAAATGTTTAAAATATTCTGCTGATTCTCCCGGTACTTTTTTTACATGTGTCGTGTGGCGTTTAAATGTTTTCCCATCTTTATTTAGCGTAACTTCATTCCCTTTTCTTTCTATCACTTCATACTCTTCGTCGCGAAATCTACCCTCTAGTTTATTTGCCCTCGCCATGTTCTGTACTATTACTTTATCCCCCGGCTGTATATCGCACTCTTTTGACCTTCTAACCTTATCTTCTCTATCCTTTCCTTTTTGCTTCATAATCATATCATTGTCTTTGGCTTCTTGATCGCCCTCGCTCTTTACAAGGTCGGATATAGAAGGAATTTTGTCACGAATATTTCTACCCAATAGTAGCTGTGACGGCGACTTTTCTGTTGTTCCGTGTGGTGTGACATTGTACATCAAAATGAAGTTTCTTATTTCGGTTCGATAGTCTCTTTTATTAGCATGCGCAATTTGAAGTCTCTTTAGTATTGACTTATTTGCATTTTCGACTTCGCCATTGGCTTGGGGCCAATACGGTGGAGTTCGTATTAGCTCAATGTTGTGACTGTTACAAAAATCTACAAATTCTCGGCTCACAAATTGTCTCCCGTTATCTGCTCTGATGCGCCTTGGGAAACCCAGTCTTGAAAACATCTCTGTTAAATGGTCGATGATTATGGATGATGTTGTGGATTTTAGAAATTTGATCTCTTGATATCTGGAGTAATAATCGATTATAACCAGTACCATATCTCCGTTTGGCAGAGGCCCCATCAGGTCTATGGCCAGACATTGCCAAGGCTCTTCTGGAAACTTGTGGCGTGACATCGGAGGTGGTTTGTTAGGCTGTGATACCAAGAGACAGTCTCGGCATTTTCTTACGAATTGTTCCGTATGTCGATCTAACAATGGCCACCAAACCTTTGCACGCAGACGCCTTTTCATGACTGTTTCTCCAGGGTGCCCTTCATGCGCTAGTTCTAAGACTCGGTTTATTAACGATTGGGGAATCACGAGACGATTACTTCTCAACAGGACTGAATCCATAGATGATAGCTCTGATTTGAACGGGGAGTATATGTTTTTATCTGCAGTGGGCCAAGAGTTGTTATTAAGTTTGTTTATTGCTTCTGTTATTTCTTTATCTATCCTGCTTTCCGCAATAACTTGTGATATCTTCAACGCTTTGGGTGTGCTTCTTTCTATCACTGAGAAAATGTGTCTTTCGGTTCCAGCATCAAATGACTTTTCGTTTTCTAACTTGCAGAGCCTTGAAACTGAATCTGCAATGTTAAGTTTACCCGGTTGATACTTAACTTTAAATTTAAAGGCTTGTAGTCTAAGTAGCCATCTCTCGATGCGAGCCGGCGGTTTTGATGTTGGTCTAAATATAGTTTCAAGAGGTTTGTGGTCCGTAACGAGTTCGAATTCTAGTCCTGCTAAATATAAATGAAACCGTTCTACTCCCCATACCAAAGCTAAACTTTCTTTTTCTGCCTGTGAGTAGCGTCTTTCAACGTCCGACAGACTTTTACATGCGAATGAGATTACTTTAGGGTTATCCTGCTTATCCAGCTGCAGCAAAACTGCTCCTAGAGCTACAGGACTGGCATCTGCAATAAGCCGGGTACGCCGCTGTGGGTCAAAATATGCTAATGTTGGGAGCTCGGCTAAGTAACCCTTAAGCGTATTGAAGTGCTGTTGGTGAATATCCGTCCATACGAATTTCTCATTAATTTTCGTTAATTGGCGCAAAGGCTCTGTTGTCGTTCCTAGATCGGGAATAAACTTTCCGAGGTATGTCACCAAGCCCAAAAAGCTACGTACTTCTTCTTTATTTTCCGGTGGACGAAAATCTAAAATGGCTTTTACTTTCCTCTTGTCGGCATCTATACCTCTGTTAGATATCTTATGACACAAAAAGTCTAATTCTTGCACCTTTATTCGGCACTTTGTTTTGTTTAGTGCAACATTGTTTTCCTTGAGGACATTTAAAACCTCCTTAACACATGTGTCGTGTTCTAATCCAGAAGATCCAAATATAATTATGTCATCTAAATAATTTAAGCAATTTTTACACGATGATAGCATCCCTTCAAATATTCGCTGGAATATTTCGGGTGCCGAATTGACTCCAAACATCAACCGTTTATATCGGAACATTCCTTTGTGAGTAATGAATGTTGTAATAGGACGACTATCTGGGTGTAACTCAAGTTGGTGATAGGCGTTTAACAAATCGAGGCGTGAAAAATAGTTTGCATTTCTGAGCTTAGTTAAGAAGGAGTCAAATGTCGGCAAAGGGTAGTTCTCTCTTTGGATAGCTTCGTTTGCTCTACGCATATCAACGCAGATTAGAATGTCTCCACTGGACTTAAAAAAACAACTACCGGTGATATCCAGGCGCTAGGTTCCATTACTCTTTCAATTATGTCATTTTGTAAGGCCTCGTTCAGCTTGTCTTCGACCTGTGATTCGACTGCGACTGGAACTCTTCTTACTGGTTGTTGTACGGGTTTTACGTATGGGTCTATGCATAGTTTTACTAAAACATCTTTTACTTTGGAAAACGGGGTTGTTTTCTCTATTTTATTTACATTAAGTCCTAACTTTAATATTCCCAATTCCTTGGCTGTATCTTTTCCCACTATGGAAATGTCTCCATTTGTTACCACATAAAAAGTTGTAATGAGCTCACGTTCACCTGGGATGTTAATTGTTGTTGTGAATCTGTATTTAATTTCGAGTGACCTACTAGTGCCATATGGTTTTAGCGAATCCGTATTCTTTGTGGTAAGATCCCAAATAATTGCGTTATGTGAAGAAAGTGATTCCCAGTCAGTTCCTCTTATTATGTTGGCCTTTGACCCCGAATCTATAAGCAATACTAATTCAACTCCACCTACTAAACATTTCACCAAGTCGTCGTACGAATCATCTTGGTTGGACTGCTTTGCTTTATGGACACTAAAACAGTCAAAATTATTGCTATCAGTATCCACAAAATTTACCCCCGATCTAAATCGTTTACCACCTCGGGGAAACTTGGACTGGAATGGTCTTTTAGGTGTTTCGCGCGTTCTACAACAGATAGCAAAATGACCTTGAAAGCCACACTTTCGACATTTGACTTCTCGGGCCGGGCATACTTTTATATTATTGTTATGGTTAGTTTTCCCACACCTCGAACATGGGTACACTTGTCTGTTGTGCTTTGTTCCAATTTTGTTTACTGTCAGAGATGAGGCACTTTGGTCACTTGAACCTGCACTCATAACCGTTGATTGGTTTGCTATTTGTTCGTGCACCTGACACAGATCAATAATTTCATCGAGAGTGCGTTCCTTCTCCAAAAGTTTCCTTTTTAAATCTGGTGAAGCCCAACTATCAATAATTTTATCTTTCATGTTTATTTCACTAGCTTCCATAACACTACTACCGAAAAAACAACGCTTCGCCTGTTGTCTTATCTTCAACAAGAATTTGTTAAAGTTTTCACTTTCGTCTTTCTTGATACCTCGGAATACATGGCGTTCAAATGTAGAATTTTGTTTGGGAGAAAAGTAGTCTGATAATTTATCCACTAGTGTTTTAAAAACGTCGTCATTTTCTTCCGTATTGACTGACCCAATAGCTCCTGGTAAACTATAAGCTACCTCTTGTAACTGTGGACCGCCCAGGTGCAAAAGTTTGTTTCTCTTCTTTACAACATCGGTGATGTCTTCTGAGGCTAGGTATAGATCTAGCGCTCTGAGCCATTTCTCCCACTCCGCTCTAAGTAAAGCCTTGTCGAGGGTATCGCATAAGAATGGTCTGATTCCTGTCTCTGCCATAGTTGACTAGGAAAGAAGAAAAACAAAGGATAAAGAATCAAAAGTATGTTATATCAATTTCCATGCGCACGCGAGAAAAACCTAAAAAGCTCTCAATCCAAAGTACGGTTTTTTCTGTACCAATTTTTTTTTTAATGACATATTATGTAATATTTAGATGTCTAAATCGAACACTTTATGGGTTACATGAGACCTAGCATAAAGTTAATATAAACATTACTTCAAACAAGAATTTTCTCCGTTTAACATACGTCATCAGTTGGCAAAAACATTCGGTTAAATAGGTAGCGCGACACAATAAAGCAAAATATAAACAAAATAAAATATAGTGTCGTAATGGTTAATATTTGTTTAAACTTGCCGATATTGTTATTATATACGTACATACATAAATACAATTAAATGTACTTTTAAGTGATTTCATTCAGCTGATTTTGTTTACAATATAATTTCCAATAAATTCAGAGTTCTCATTTTAATAAAACATGTTTATCAAGTCGCATTTATCTTATCTCGATTTGTCGTAGGAATATGTAGTAAATATTTCACTAAAATATAATATCATTTCTAAATATATACATATATATACATATACACATATATATTTTTTATTCGCGTGCGCATTCTTATTGTAAAAAAAAAGCAAACTCATGATTCATACTCGTTGGTTCATAATTGGGAGTCTTTTATACACACATATATACACATATATGTACACACATACATACACACATATTTGGCTCACAGCCATCCTCTGTTTAATTTTCTCTCTTTCTTTGGTGCTCACAGCCCTACGTTTTTTTTTTTCTTTCTTTGGTGCTCACAGCCCTACTTTTTTTTTCTTTCTTTGGTGCTCACAGCCCTACTTTTTTTTTCTTTGGTGCTCACAGCCCTACCTCGATGCCCACAACAATACACATGCATCCCGTAGGCATCGGAATCCAAGTTAATATTAAAAAAATGTAGTCATGTTTAGTGTGTCAAAAAAAAAAACATCTCATAATTAAATTATTATCTCTGTACAGTTAAGAATTCTTACCTTTATAATTAGACGTATATAACAGGTTTAAAGAATCCTCGTCGCCACTTGTGGTACACTAGTATTGACAATAACACACAATGTTCTATAGTCACAATATAGTTTTATTAATATATATATATATATATATATATATTATATATATATATATATATATATATATATATATATATATATATATATATATATATATATAAATGTCTTGATTACACAGTGAGTTATTCTGTATCTTAACTAGGCCGCGTTACATTCAACAATGAATCTCCTTTCCCAACGTTCGTGCTTCGTTCTCAGTCCACGTTATCTCTTGGTGAATCATTATGCTCCGTAACCGGTCGCCACATATATAATATGTGAGTTTATAAAACCCTTTATGAATTGTTGGAATTGCGAAACAAAACTAAATTGAGTTGCTCTGAAGAGAGAGTTTTTTATTAGTCACAATAAATCAATACTATTTACATCAATTGAACATTACTAGGTACAAATCTTACCTGAAAAGAGAAACAACATTTAAAGCTATTATTTCTCCAATTCCTTAACAATTTAACATTTTTATTAGTCTGATAAATTTTATTCTTAACTAAATTACTTCAATAACTTGTTTACATTTAATGGTGTTATCTACTCTCACAATGTCATGCGCCCTAGTTAATGAGCGGGAGACTCAAACCTAATGAAATACCATGAGAACTTCATTTACATACATATATATGTGTATATATATATATATATATATATATATATATATATATATATATATATATATATATATATATATATATATATATATATATATATATATATATATATATATATATATATATATATATATATATATATATATATATATATATATATATATATATATATATATATATATATATATATATATATATGAATATAGGTATCCGTCTGATAACTCAAAAAATTATTAACCGATTTCAATGAAACTAGGCAAGTACCTTTCTTTTATTAATGGCTTGGATGAGTTCGTTAGCGAGAAAAATCGGACGGGGTTTTTCAAGAAAATTTTGAGTTATCTTCCGAAAAAAAATTTTTTCTCCGAAAGTAACAAGGTTGTTTTAATTAAATTTACTATATATGTTGCCTCGGGAGAGCTCTTACTACGTACCAAAATTAAACTTGCTAAGTTTATAGAAAATTTAGTTATTCAAATTTTAAATGTTCTTTCGAAAAAAATTTTTTCTCCGAAAATTACAAAGTTATTTTAATGAAACTTGGTGGATATCTTGCCTTAGGAAAGACCTTACTATATACCAAAATTAAACTCTCTAAGTTTATAGAAAATTGAGGTATTCAAATTTGAAGCATTTAATAAAAAATCACTACCATAATGCACTTGCTGCGTCCCGAGATTTTTGTAATTAAATAACTTTTTTTTTAGTCAACATTAACTATTTAAGAAGTGCTGCCCATAAAAATTAAAATCCGTCTTTGATATTTCTTTAGAGTTTCATTATATATAAATCTTTTTTTTTTGTCTGAGTAAAATCTATAATATTTTCACCTTTTTGTTCTTTCAAATTTAATTGATAAATAGTAAATATAAAATCAAGAGCATTAGGCTTCGTTTTATTTTAAAGCAGGGCATGCAATTACGACAAACAAATTAACCTATCTGGCGAGATACGTATATATATATATATATATATATATATATATATATATATATATATATATATATATATTAATATATTAATATATTAATATATTTAAGAAATTTTCCATATGTAATATATGTAAATACGAATGTATACAGTGTGGAACAGCCAAATGGAATAAATTCGATAACGGATAAATGAGGACGTGTTGGGAAAAACGCTTGGACACGTCGATTTGTATTTTTAACTGCGCATCTTTTTCAAGAAAAAAAAATTATTTAGGGTGCGTCATGTGACAGTGGCCAATACCAACTTTCTTATTTTAAATACAAGCCCCTGTATATTATTAATTTTTTGGATTCTTCAGAAAATTCTAGACATAATTCATGTACAATGTCCTATACCTATCTTCAACTGTTTCGGAAATATTAAGTATTTTCAGATTTATTACAAAAATTAACATTAAAAATAGAAAATTATTTTATTTCACAAATTCTAATAAGAAATACTGATTATTTCTTAATAATTTAAAAAAACAAAAAAAAATTAATGTCAATGTAGTAAATGTTCAAAATGCTCGCCACGAACATCTTGGCAACATGCTAATCTGGTATAGAAATGTCTTCTAACATTACTCAACATCTCAGGCGTGACTGATCTAATCGCAAGCGTGATTCGTCTTTTTAAGTCATCTAAGTTGAGGGGCTTAGTTTTGTATACAATACTTTTGACATATCCCCACAAAAAGTAGTCTAATAGCGACAGATCAGGAGATCGTGCTGGCCATTCTATCGATCCGCGCCTCCCTACCACCGATTTGGAAAAATTTGGTTCAGGTACTGCCGGACATTGATTTGGTAATGGGGCGGTGCTCCATCTTGCTGAAACCATATTTTATTGGCAGGAACTTGTGGGTTTGCTGGATCTGGATATAAGTTTGTCAAAGTTGGCACGACATTATTTTGGAGCAGTTCTAAATATTTATCCCCATTCAAGTTGCCACCAATGAAAAAGGGACCTACGATATGATTTCCAACAATTCCTGCCCAAACATTAACTTTTTCAGGATATTGCGTATGTTCCTCTCTCATCCAATGAGGATTCTCATTAGACCAATAGCGGCAATTTTGACGATTAACATGACCGTGAAGTGTAAATGTGCTCTCATCAGAAAACAAAACATCTTCTAATTGGATCACATTGTTATCTAACATTGCCATCATTTGTTCACAAAAATACGTTCTCCTATCGAAATCGTCCTCCATGAGCTCCTGAGTTGGTATCATTTTATAGGGATGCATTTTACTTTCCTTTAATGTTCGAAAAATTGCTGTGTGGCTAACGTTGAATAGTTGGGCTGCTTGTCGACCAGAAGTATGTGGGTTTTCTTGAAACTCAAGCGTAATATCCAATTTCGTATCATCACTTACTGCATTGGCAGCTACTTTTTTTATCTGTCTCACATGACCAAGCTCGCGAAACTGCTTTTCTATTTTGCTAATTGTTCCTTGGGATACAGGCGGCAAATTTGGAAATTTTTCGTGAAATAAGCGAGACACTTCCATCTGTGTCCGTGTGTTATCTCCATAACCAATCATTTGTAGAATGGTTATTTTGTGCATTTCTGTTAAATGAACCATTTTTCTGATATTATTACGTACAGTTAACGAAATTCAAACGACAATAGCACTGACACTAATCACTACTGTCATGCAGGCAGACAACAAGTTGCTAAGGCTACGAGTTTTATACGAACAGAAAGAAAACTGTTTTTGTTTTTGTTTCATTTCATATCAGTAAAAAGAAACGCAGGAATGGTTTTTGTTTACTTTCTCATTATCAAGAGCTGAATGGGAAATAAGTATTGAATGCAATGTAGCGAATTTGTGAAATAAAATAATTTTCTATTTTTAATGTTAATTTTTGTAATAAATCTGAAAATACTTAATATTTCCGAAACAGTTGAAGATAGGTATAGAACATTGTACATGAATTATGTCTAGAATTTTCTGAAGAATCCAAAAAATTTATAATATACAGGGGCTTGTGTTTAAAATAAGAAAGTTGGTATTGGCCACTGTCACATGACGCACCCTATATAATTTTTTTTCTTGAAAAAGATGCGCAGTTAAAAATACAAATCGACGTGTCCAAGCGTTTTTCCCAACACGCCCTCATTTATCCGTTATCGAATTTATTCCATTTGGCTGTTCCACACTGTATATTTATTGGGTAGTTTTATTAAAGGCTGTGAGTTTATCTTGTATGTTTTTATAGAACGATAAGAAATACGTTATCGCCGCCACCAGAAATATTCACAGTCCTACAGGTACGCTCGTGAATTGTAGTAACAGCAAGTTTTACTTAAAGCGACTTGTATTATGTTAATGTACGTTTTAGAATAAAGCTTATTTGGGGTTAATATGTATTTAATTTACTTGTAAAAAGCCCCCACAAAACGTTACATAAAAATGGCGACGAGGATGTGACTCAAATTGGGAAAAATAGTAAAAAAAGGTAAAAAGTGATATAGTTTAAAATTGTTAAAATCGCAGTAGGTACTCTGTTAAGTAAAACAATGGCAACAAGTACGAGCATTGGGCATTTAAGAGAATTTAATCCCAGTTTATGTGAGTGGAAGATTTATAAAGAACAGTTAAATCAGTATTTTATTGCAAGTAAAATAAGCGAAGATGAAATAAAGAGGGCAGTGTTATTGAATTGTTGCACAGAAAGCAGTTACCAGTTAATATATATTTTATGTGTTCCGTTAAAATCAGAAACGGTAGATTACAAAGTGCTAATCAGGCATTTTGATAAGCATTTTTCACCGACAAAGTTATTATTTCCTGAAAGAAAAAAATGTATAGTGCAATGAAAGATAAAAATGAAACCATTGCTGAGTGGTACGCAAGAGTTAGGCAATTAGCAGCGAAGTGTCAGTTTCTAACAGAACTTTCTACTATGATACGAGATCGGTTTATAATGGGTTCGAAAAAGGTGTTATTTTGGACAGATTATTCGAAGAGGACGCAACAACTCTAACATTGGAAAATCATTGGAAATTGCAAGTAATAAAGAAGCAAGCAGTCAGAAAAAGTATGAAGTTTCAATTAAAAGGGAATCAGAAGTATTCAAAATTCAGCCACAGTCTCAATATAGACCCAGGGGAAGACAGCAAGGCAGTTCAAATTCCAGTGAGCGGAGAGCAGGCATTCCCTGAACAGTGGACAAGGCACCAAGCATCGAAAGGTTCCTCGACGACCCAGTATTCCGACAGCCCCAACTTCACCCGGTGTGCAAGAAAGATGTAATGCTTGACGTGTGGTAAAAATCATACGACACCATGCAGGTATCGAAATTATATTTGTAAAAATAGTGGGCTCAAAGGTCATTTAGCGATTAAATGTAACAAACGTGCAGATTTGTTTAAACAAAATAATAATTTCTTGTTATCCGAATTAACGGATGCTGTTGAAAATATGTTTAAAATATATTCTAATTGTAAAAATGATCTTATTGTTATTCATCTAAAGGTAAATAATTATAACTAGAATTTGAGTTAGATACCGGTTCCTCTGTCAGTGTGATTTCAAGCGAAATGAATAAAAAATATTTTAAATATTTAACGTTGTTCCAAACAGATAAAATTTTAAGTACTTATGATGGTAGAAAAATTATACCCACTGGAAAAATATTGGTAAATGTTAATTATAATGGAATAAATGATGATTTATATTTGTACATAATAAATAATGGCGCACCAGCATTATTAGGCAGAGATTTTTTTCACTAAATTCAATTTGAATATTAATAAAATAGAATCAGAAAACCATAATGACAATGGATCCATTGTAGAAAGTTTCTATAAAGAATTTCCGGCAGTATTAAGTTCAAAATTAGGTCATTTTAATAAGGGTCGCATACATTTAAATTTAAAAGATAATGCGCAACCAAAATTTTGTAAAACTAGACCTCTACCGTTTGCCCTTAAGAAAACTTTGAAAATGAAATTCAAAGACTTTTTGATTTAGGTATATTGACACCTGTCGATTATAGTAAGTGGGCTACATCAGTAGTTCCAGTCTTAAAAAGTAACATGACAATAAGGTTATGTGGTGATTATAAAATTACATTGAATCCTCAGAAGTGGATAAGTTTCCCTTATCCCGTATAGACGAATTGTTTGTTACACTACAAGGTGGAAAGCAATTTACAAAGTTAGATTTATCACAAGCTTATCAACAAGTAGAGTTAGAGGATGAGTCAAAAAAAACGTACATTTATTACACCGTGTGAGTTATTTAAATATAATAGGTTACCTTATGGGATAAATTCGGGACCAGCCAAATTTCAGAAAATTATGACGTCAGTGTTGCAAGGATTAGAAGGTGTTACGTGTTTTTTAGATGATATATTAATTACAAAAGAACATTTATATAGAGTAGGAACAGTTTTACAAAAATTAAATGAATGTGGTTTAACTATAGAAAAATCTAAAAGTGAATTTTTTAAAGATAGTATACAATATTTAGGTTACAAAATAGATCTGACAGGGTTACATGTTTGTAAAGATAAAGTAGAAGCAATAGTCAATGCACCAGCGCCAACAGATGTCACTAGTTTAAAATCAATTTTAGGTCAAATAAATGATTATACTGTTGCGTTTTCTCCAGGTTCTGGATAAGTGAGACTTTAAATGATAACAAAACAACTTTATTTACTCTCTAAATATGGATACAATAAAAGTTCTAGAATGTCTCTCTCAGAAAACACTTAGTTTATCTGGCCTTACAATCACTAATCTGCACACAAGCCACTACACTGGAACTACAGTCGCTACTCTCTAAAACTCAAGGGCGTAAATAACAAAATTTTCTCGGGGGGGGGGGGGGCGTCATGTGGGGGTCGGAGGGTGTGTAATATAAAATATACCTAAATTATAAATACATTTTATACACACACACACACACACACACAGATATATATATATATATATATATATATATATATATATATATATATATATATATATATATATATATATATATATATATATATATATATACATTTATATTAATACATGTTTACAGATGTATGTATACTTAGGACACAAACACTGTTCATACATTGCTGACAAATGCCATACCTTTCTCTCATTATATGTTATATGCATACGCGTAATTTTTAGTTAAATGATTTTTATTCAAATAAAAAAGACTAGTCGCAGTAAGTGCGTTATGGTAGAATTTTGAAAACAATATTTTTAATTCCAAATATGTCTTTTGTTTCATGGAAGACATCAAATTTGGTGGATACTGTAACATTTATAGTAAAAACCATGTACCATATTTCCTTAGAGTAACTTTATTGTTTAAAACATATAAAAATTTTACGAAAAGCAACAAAATTGTCCCGAAAAAAACTAGTCCGATTTTTCTGGAGAATTAATCAGTTCAAGCAGGTTAGACAAAAGCTTCACTTTCGAGCACTGATATTCACAAAAAGTTTTTTGACAAAAATAAATTACATGGAAATTTTCAAACAATCCCTTTCACAAAAAGTAGTCATTTTTTTGTTTACAAAAATTGGCTTCAGTAGTGTTACACGAAATTCATATAAAAGTCTTTTTACGAAAATGAGCTGAAATGTTTTTTACACGATAATTTGCTAAACAAATTTCTTTCAGGAAAATTCGAAAATATATTTTTTATGTAAATTCACAAACATCTTTTTCACAATAACTTGTTGAATATCACTGATTAATTACTAACAATTCACCACAATTTGACCAAAAATGATTTCTAGGGAAATACTTTTAAAAAATCTGCGAAAACTGACTAATATAATTTGCACGAAAATTTGCTGATAAAATACATAAAATTCAAATCACATAATCTGTGCTAATTAATCGATGGGTAAGATTCATTTTCACAGCTTACATATTATCTATTATAATACATAACTAGGTAGATAACTCACGAAAGAAGGTTTTTCTGTTGTCTGTTTAGCTAGTTTTTCTTCTTCAGTCTATTTATATGGATTGAAGAAGTAACCAATTGGTTACGAAATTGAGACGTGAATTTCTGAGTTCTCGGGTATTTTATTTTCCTGTTTACCAAGTACAATTCGTACAATAAAAAGATAAAATGAATGACCAATGAACAATAAACATTTTAGCGAATTAAAAAAATTCGGGACGCAGCAAGTGCGTTATGGTAGTGAATTGTTATTAAATGCTTCAATTTTGAATAACTCAATTTTCTATAAACTTAGAAAGTTTAATTTTGGTATGTAGTAAGGTCTTTCCTAAGGCAACATATACACCAAATTTCATTTAAATACCTTTTTAATAATAAATTAATAAAAGAAAGGCACTTGCCGAGTTTCATTGAAATCGGTTAATTAATTTTTGAGTTATCGGATGGATATTTAAAAAAAATTGTGTAAAGTCTCACCATCGATGCCTCTCCATTACCTAATTTTTTCAAATAAAAAATTCGCTAATATTTTGATTAAAGGATAAGCAATTTGTTTATTTTTTTTGGCAATGCATTTTCAATCCTATAGTGTTGGAAGGGACCTGCTGCACTTAGAATGATATCTTAGGCAGCACACAATACACAACATATAATATATGTTCTTTCTTATAAGTGTTGCTCTATGTAATGTGTCGTAGTTTTGACGTCAGTTTACAATGCGAGAAATCATAAAACAACGCAACATATTTACCAAATTTCATCAAAATAGCTATGTAATTTTCAGAGACAAACATTTTTTTCGAAAGAAAACTCAAAATTTTCTAGGTAAACCTTGTCCGATTTTCCTGGCTAACGAACTGATCTAAGCCATGATTAAAAGAAAGATTCTTGCCGAGTTTAATCAAAACAAGTTAATAACTTTTTGAGTTATCGTGCGGATACATACATACACACACAAATATATATATATATATATATATATATATATATATATATATATATATATATATATATATATATATATATATATAAACATATAAAAATTGAAACTAACCCCGGATATGGGTTCTCGGGGTCCTAGTTCGCACTCATTTGGAAAAATGTTTGCAAAGTCTCACCATCGATACCTCTCTATTAGCGAATTTTTCAAAATAAAAATTCACTAATAAAACAAACCAAACCTCGTGCTTTTTAAGTAACCTTATTATGACATGCAGATACACCATTTTAACGTTTGAAATAAAGTGGTTGGAGTATTTTACATAATATGTTGATAATTAATTAATTTATAGAATATAACATCCTCATTTTCAAACACTCTCCCAGTATAAAACACAATATTACTCCTCAGTCAATAAATTCACTTATTTTATTCTGCTTTATGAAAACTACATTTAGTAAATTTTAATTTTACACTACAATAACGACTTGTTAATGCATTCTCCAGAGCACACAGAAGCACAGAAACGAGATAAGGTTTGTAGCAAAATATATAGTAGAAACAATGTGCCATATTTTATCAAAATAACTTATTGTTTGAAAATGTACAAAAATTTTCCGACAATATACCTTAAACGTTGGTTTTCTAACCAACAAATCTTAGGTTAATAGCAAATTGAGTTATTGAAATTTGAAGCATTTAATGAAAATTTGCTACCAAAACGCACTTACTGCGTCTTGATTTTTTTTCTTACAAACCTATTTCGATAAAAAAATGCAATAAAATAAGGCTGTTCGAAAAAAAATATTGTAGGGATCACCAACGATCGACTTGTGGGCCAGCCGGTGATTGTCAAAATAATTTTATAAGATGCAGCTCAAGACACCCTATAATTAACTTATACAATTTTTTCTCGTCTCTTGTATAATAATAATTATATTCAGCTTTACCGTAGAAACGCGTCACCCTGTATAAGATCAGCCCTTTTGTAAAACTTTGATCCTTTATATTTATTTATTTATTCAATATGCAAATACACAGTTTATAAACCATTTACGTATATATGTGTTGATAAAATATAACAAACACTGTTTAATCCACCCACTAACATTAATAAAGGAATAATTTGAACTTGTATATAAAAATTTCCCAAATGACACAAATAATTCGTCCACTCAAATAAAATTCACTAAAAAAACATAATGTAAACGATCTCATATCATACAGCGTCTAACAGACCTGCGTAATAATAATCATATGTTACGTTACCATGACAACCACAACTACATCTCATGTAAACTATTCAATGAACAGCGGTGAAACTTAAACATAAATGTTTCAAATTTGAATAGCTTAATTTTCTGTAACCCTAATTAATAAAAGAAAGGCACTTGCCGAGTTTTATCAAAATCGGTTAATTATTTTTTGAGTTAGCGGTTGGATATATATATATATATATATATATATATATATATATATATATATATATATATATATATATATATTATATATATATATATATATATATATATATATATATATATATATATATATATATATATATATATATATATATATATATATATATATAAACATATAAAAATCAAAACTGACCCCGGATATGGGTTCTAGGGGCCCAAATTCGCGCTCATTTGCAAACATTTTTGCAAAGTCTCACCATCGATACCTCTCTATTAGTGAATTTTTTAAAATAAAAATTCACTAAAAATATCTCTTATGGGGAGATCTGTATATATATATATATATATATATATATATATATATATATATATATATATATATATATATATATATATATATATATATATATATATATATATATATATCCGACCGATAACTCAAAAAATAATGGACCGATCTTGATAAAATATGCAGAGTACCTTCCCTTTGCAAGTGGCTTGGATACGTTCGTTAGCCAGGAAAATCGGACCAGGTTTTCCCGGAAATTTTTGTGTTTTCTTTCTAAAAAAATTCATATCTCCGTAAATAACAAAGTAAGGGCAAGGGTACGCGTGTTTGTATTATAAAGAGTGAACTCTGTACCAAAATTTAGGTCCCTAGCTTTAAAGACAAAGAAGTTATGGGCAGTTAACGCAACAAATTTTGGAGTTTTCCTCAAAACGTCAAACTCGCAATTTTAAACGTCAACATTGGCAATGTTTAGGCAAAGAATGTGAAACAAATACCGTTTTAAAAAGAAAATGTTGCAAGAAGAGTGTTCTGCAAACCCTTAAGTTTCAGATTCAGCCGTCATTGCCCTTCATTTTACTAAAATATTTACAGAATATCCATTTCAAATAGACCCTTTCTCTGATGCTTTGGCTGTCAGTTTAGTTAAGTTTGGTGGCTTTTTGGATATTTATTTATGGGTTTAGTGAAGTTTATGGTTCAACGGTCTATAATTTTTTTAGCTAATTTTCGTATTTGTTAATGCATTTTTGCATTTTTTTCGAAATATGATGGGTTTATAAGACAAAATCTGGACGCAGTAAGTGCGTTTTGGTAGCGAATTTTCGGTAATTTTGCAGATTAGCTCCCGAACGCTTTTCAAAAAACTGTTTTCAGAAACCTGCCTAGGGCCCCCCTGAATCCACAAACCCCAAGAAAAATTGCTTGTTCATACCCCCAAGGAAGTTACGGGACCAGAAGTGAGTAGGGGTGCATAATTTTTTTTAAGCTAAATTTCATAGAACAAATTCGTTAATGCATTATTGCATTTTTTGTCGAAGTATGATGCGTTTGTAAGAAAAAAATCTGGACGCAGTAAGTGCGTTTTGGTAGCGAATTTTTGGTAAATTTGCAGTTTAGCTCCCGGACGCTTTTAAAAAAACTGTTTTCAAAAACCTGCCTAGGCCCCCACCCCCCTGGATCCACAAACCCCAAGGAAAATTTCTTGTTCACACTCACCAAGGAAGTTACGGGACCAGGAGTGAGTAGGGGTGTATAATTTTTTTTAAGCTAATTTTCGTAGAACAAATTCGTTAATGCATTATTGCATTTTTTATCGAAATATGATGCGTTTGTAAGAAAAAGATCTGGACGCAGTATGTGCGTTTTGGTAGCGAATTTTCGGTAAATTTGCAGTTTAGCTGCCGAACGTTTTTGGAAAAACTGTTTTCAGAAACCTGACCCCATCCCCCCTCCCCCCATGGATCCACAAACCCCAAGAAAAAAATTAAATCTTGAATTACATCATCCAAGAGTGGAATGATTATACTTATTCGGTAATATTCTTCCGGATTTTTACTTGCAATATTACAACGACGTACCTGACGTACATTGAGTCGAGGGATTGTTATGTTAATTTTCATATTTTCATGTAGTCTATTGGATTCTGAAAAAATGTCTCTGAAACATGATTCTGCATTTTCTCGTCTTTGATTTAAAACTGATATGACATTTCGCAGTTGAGATTGTGCTAAAGCCTTGTCAATATTCTTGGTTTGGAAAATTTTGCTAAGGCTCAATGTTAAACTCAAGAAACTAGATAAGCAACACAGTGAGATAATGAAATTAGATTTTAAGAGTGAATATAACAACGACTGAGCTTTAGAGGAAGAATCATTTTCCTTCCACTTGCTTATGAGTTCCAGGGCATCAATTATGTTTTCAAATGACTCCTTCTGATAACTGAATCAGGTCGTTCTGACCACCTAGTTTCGCAAAGACTTATCAGTTGCTGATTGTTCACGAATTTTAGTACTTTATTTCTTTTAGTTATACCCCCTATATCCCCCCTTATCTACGCCATTGCTAACACTTCACACTGATTACTGCTTCTTCGAGTCACTTCAACATTATCTAATTGAACTGAACTGAGCTGGCTTGCTTCTGACTTTATATACCCGTCGTACCTTCCACCTCGTTTCTGGAGTGTTCCATTTCAGAATGTTCCAGGACTTTCTTTTGCTAGAAGGTTCTGTGAATACAGAACGGCTCCGTGTGTATACAGGGGGATGCATATACAGGAAAATCCGAATCTGGCCATCACTCCTATGTTACACAAGAGGTGTTTCTCGTACTATAAGGGCTCTCTGCGTATACAGAATGTATATACAGGCTGTTCGGAATGCGCAGATCTCAGTTATCCGTTCCGACGGGGTACAAGTTGATAACTTCGTTATTTACATCTATTGAAGTGCTTTGTAACACTGCCCCCCTCCTTAAGACTGTAAGACTGTTCGTCCCGAACAGTATTTACCGGCCGCCAACTTGGGGGTTCGTTGCCTCGATAGGGACTCAACCTCTCTGTGTGAACAACTTTGGGTTTAGTTCTTGGAGACAGGTGGATTCTGTAGACTAGGTCGTTAATTTTCTTAGTCACCAAGTATGGCCCTTCCCATGGATTCTGAAGTTTGGGACTGAGGGCCTTCCTCCTGGTTGTTTGGTACAGCCACACTGCATCACCTTCCTTGAATGTATTGGGTGTTGCTATGCAATCCAAGCGCATCTTTATTCGGTCGCTGCTTAGGAGGAGCCTATCTCTGACACATCTGTGTATAGTGCGCAGTTTTCCTCCTAGGTTGGCGACATACTCAGGTAACGTAACTAGGTCCGCTATGTCCTCGTTCGGTGATGGTCTCGTCATGTCGATTGGTAACCGCATCTCTCTGCCGGTCAACATCATGAATGGGGTGTAGCCGGTAGATTCATGCTGAGAGCTTCTGTAAGCTAGGAGGAACAGAGGTATCAGCTTGTCCCAGTTTCTCTGATTCTCATCGACAAACATAGCAAGATACTGGTTGATGGTTCTGTTATGCCGTTCTACCATGCCGCCTGATTGGGGGTGGAGTGGCGTTGTTCGTATTTTCTTTGTGCCTAGCAAGTCCATTAGGCTCTTCCAGACTTTTGATTCAAAATTCCGGCCCTGGTCGGTGTGAATCTACAAGGGTACGCCATCCCCCGATATGACATTTTCCAACAGGGCTTCTGCTGCGGTCGTTGCCTCTTGGTTGGGCATCGGAGTAACTTCAGGCCATTTCGAGAAGTAGTCCATCGCCATCATTATATATCTGTTTCCAGACTCGGCGATTGGGAAAGGTCTTGCGATGTCTACGGCAACTCTCTCCCACGGTGTAGCTGAGATGTACTGCATGATTTTTCCCCTGGATCGGGTCTTTGGTCCTTTTAGTGAATTTTTATTTTTAAAAATTCACACAATAGAGAGGTATCGATGGTGAGACTTTGCAAAATTTTTTTCAAATGAGGGCGATTTAGAACCCCTAGAACCCATATCCGGGGTCAGTTTCAATTTTTATATGTTTATATATATATATATATATATATATATATATATATATATATATATATATATATATATATATATATATATATATATATATATATATATATATATATATATATATATATATATATATATATATATATATAAGAATGAACCGATTTCAATGAAACTCGGCAAGTGCCTTTCTTCTATTAATGGCTTGGATGAGTTCGTTAGGCAGGAAAATCGGACGGGTTTTTCCGGGAAAATTGGGTTTTCTTTCAAAAAAAATTTTTTTGTTCCGAAAATAACAAAGCTGTTTTAATGAACTTTACTATATATGTTGCCTTGGGAGAGGACTTACTAAGTACCAAAATTCAACTTTATCAGTTTTTTAGAAAATTGAGTTATTTAAATTTTAAACTTTCTTTTGAAACAATTTTTTTTGCAAAAATTACAAAGTTATTTTAATGAAATTTGGTGGATATCTTGTCCTAGGAAATACCTTACCACTTACCAAAATTAAACTTTCTAAGATTATAGAAAACTGAGTTAATCAAATTTTTATAGCTCACTGCAGTGTTAAAATCAATGGTATTTTCCTCACTATTTTAAACACGTGGGTGGGGACTGACCGAATTCATTCCTAGTTGCTATTGATCTACTCATATTCTCTTAATATGTTAGATATGGTATCTACTTCATTCCAAGTCACTATTAACAGACTATTTATGAAATCAAATAAGTAAATTAAATCGATTGTTATAAAATATGTAGAGTATTAAGACTAAGGGAAAAAGAAATAAAACATATATAACTGTGTACATTTTGATTATATTTTAGGGTGGCGCACACCTAGCCCACTAGGAGAAATTGCCACTGCTTGAGAGAGGTACTGTCGCAGCATAATATCTTATTAAAGTTCATTTGTAAATAGGTTTTATATATATATATATATATATATATATATATATATATATATATATATATATATATATATATATATATATATATATATATTTATGAGACATGCTTGGTTCTCGGATTAAACCGCGTCCAGAATTTATGGAAACTCGACGTTTCGGCTCCTGTTTTGAAGCCATTTTCAAGAGGTAAAGAAAATATGTAAGGACACTCTAAGGCCCCAATCTGCCTACTCCTTAGAGTGATGGACAAAGGTGGGTAAAGGAAATATGTAAGGACACTCTAAGGCCTCAATCTGCCTACTCCCTAGAGCGGTGGAAAAAGGTGGGTAAAGGAAATATGTAAGGACACTCTAAGGCATCAATCTGCCCACTCCTTAGAGTGGTGGGCAAACGTGGGTAAAGGAAATATGTAAGGACACTCTAAGGCCTCAATCTGCCTACTCTTCAGAGTGGTGGACAAAGGTAGGTAAAGGAAATATGTAAGGACACTCTAAGGCCTCAATCTGCCTACTCATTAGAGCGGTGGATAATGGTAGGTTGGGTTGTTGTAGCTCGATTACGGGGCCTCAATCTGCCTACTCCCCAAATCTCGCCGGAGATCGTCTGTGAGGTCTCAGTGTGTTCAACCCTAGGCCTCAGAGATATCTTTCCTTTACCCACCTTTGTCCACCACTCTAAGGAGTAGGCAGATTGAGGCCTTAGAGTGTCCTTACATATTTCCTTTACCCACCTTTTTCCACCACTCTAAGGAGTAGGCAGATTGAGGCCTTAGAGTGTCCTTACATATTTCCTTTACCTCTTGAAAATGGCTCCAAAACAGGAGCCGAAATTCCGAGTTTCCATAAATTCTGGACGCGGCTTAACCCGAGAACCAAGCATGTCTCACATTAAAGACCGCGGAAATCTTTCTGAACATATATATATATATATATATATATATATATATATATATATATATATATATATATATATATATATATATATATATATATATATATATATATATATATATATATATATATATGTTTCCGTCTGATAACTCAAAAAATAATTAACCGATTTCGATGAAACTTGGCAAGTGCCTTTCTTTTATTAGTGGCTTGGATGAGTTCGTTATACAGAAAAATCGGACGGGGTTTTCCGGAAAAATTTTGAGTTTCTTTTCGAAAAAATTTTTTTTCTCCGAAAGTAACAAAGCTGTGTTAATGAAATTTACTATATATGTTGACTTAGGAGAGATCTTATCACGGATCAAAATTCAACTTTCTAAGTTTAGAGAAAATTGAGTTATTCAAATTTTAAATTCTCTTTCGAAAAAAATTGTTTTCTCCGTAAATTACAAAGTTTTTTTAATGAAATTTTGTGGATATCTTGCCTTAGGAAAGACCTTATGATGTATTAAAATTAAACTCTCTAAGTTTATAGAAAATTGAGTTATTTAAATTTGAAGCATTTAATAAAATTTCACTACCATAACGCACTTGCTGCGTCCCGAGTTTTTTTTTTGAAGCACATTGGTAACACCTTTCGCACCATTCTTCCACGTTTCTTCGGCAGTTTATCCAATAGAAGCGGTCTCTGACTCTGGCGAGAGTCCTGTTGACCCCAAAGTGGCCTCCACATATTGTGCAATTCATGAAAAACACTGTCTATTCACTCACTTGGCACATCGGTCTGGTATATACAGTCTCTACAATCAGCAGTTTCCCATTATCGAGTGATCAAGTCATTCTTTAGACACAAGGAGTGCCATTGTAGCCGGTAGTCTTTAACCTCCGCCCCAAACCGAGACACATCGTGCCACTCGGGTCTTTTCCCCTTTTCTAACCATTCTTTAATATTTTTCAGGTCTGGATATGTCCTCTGTGCATCTCTCATGCATTCAAGATTTACGTCTAGATTGGTATCATTCTCCTGTTCAGTCACCATGAGTTGTTTGATCTCATGAGCTACTTTGTCAATCTCTTTCTTCTCTTGTCGCTCGCAAAATTTACATTCACTCACTGAGCATGGTCTCCTTGACAGGCTGTCTGCATTGGCGTGACTTCTTCCTCTTCGATGTTCAATCCGGAAGTCGTAGCTCTGCAGTTTCTCCATCCATTGTGCTATCTGTCCTTCGGGATTTCTAAAGTTCAGAAGCCATTGCAGGGCAGAGTGATCCGACCTCACGCGGAATGTTCTTCTATACAGGAAGCTATGGAAATGTTCGATGGATCTTACAACTGCCAGCAGTTCTTTCCGGGTTACACAGTCATTTCTTTCTGCTTTTCCGAACGTTTTGCTGAAGTAGCCTATCACAACTTCTTCTCCGGCTTGGAGCTGCGATAGTACTGCCCCAATGCCATACTGAGAATCATCGGTGTCCAGTATGAATAGTCCTTCGTGAGCTAGGAGTTTCCATTGCCTACCGAGTTCTTTCGAAATTTCTACACTCTTTATCTCTGGGTTGCAATCTCAGATTATTCTACGGCGTGTCCGACAAAAAAAAACATAAAAGCGTTCATTGGGCGCTTTATGTGATTGGTGTTGTTTTCCTTAGTCTCTGAAAAATTGAATTGTAATTCTGATATTTTCCTAGTTGTTATTACTTCTTTAGTCTTAAATTCTGCACATATTTCCCAAAGTGCTTTCAAGGTTGCTTTTGCTTCAATCATGGAATGAATAGAATCCCAACGTGTTTTTGATTTGCTTTCTTCATTATAATCTAATATTGTTTGCTGGAGATCTTGTATCTAAATTGACCTATATTCAATGTCATCTTGAAGAGATCTTATGACATCTGGATCAGCATCATCCAGATTTGCTTTGAGTTCATTTAGCTGCTGCTGAAGTGAAGCCCTGTCCTCCAGAAGATCAGGCAGTATGTTGTCAGCTTCTATTATATTGCTGTATACCTCCATTTCAGATTTGAGCCACTGAATAATCTTCTTCGTTTTACTAGTTGGCTTTTCTAATTTTAATTTTGTTCGTGATTCCAGGGCTTCTTTTAGCCTCTTATTCACAGCAGCAACTTTTTCAACTTTTCTTTTTAGTATAGTTTGTTGTTTTGTATGCATCGCCTCCATCTTAACAATTTGATGCTGGTTCTTCCTATATTCCTTCTTTAATTTAGCCAGTCCACGCTCTCTTTGAAATCTACAACTTTTGAATCTCTCACCTTCTTCCTTCATGTTTCTAATCAATCTAACTTTCTCTTGTTTTATCTGCAGAATTTCCGTATTGAGATCTTTCATCTTTTTCATCCCTTTCTCTCAGTTTGGTAGGTCTTGACCATTCTTGTGCTTTCTTCTTCAGTTCATCTATATGTTTTTCTAGATCTTGGATGCGACTTTTCCATCTCTGTTCGCTACTCTTACTTGCGAAATTTTTAGTTTGGATGTCTTTTAATTCCTTTAGCAACTCTTCTTTTTCTTGTGTTAGTGTTTTGATTTTATTTTCAGTTTCAGTTACTGCTGAATAATCGATCATGTACTGACTGTTATTTTGTATCTGTAATGCTAGATGTTCTTTCATTGCTAATTTGAGCGTTATCTCTTCTAATTCAGATTTAAGGTACATCTGCCTTTTAGTGAACGTTGCCTGACATTCATTTATTTCTGGTTCAGTTGGTACTTCTTTAGGGTGACTAGTATTCAAAAGAACGGTGAATGTATTATTGTGCTTCGGAATTTCTCTGCT
The DNA here is from genome assembly GCA_964006375.1 of Tillus elongatus. Taxonomy (NCBI): domain Eukaryota; kingdom Metazoa; phylum Arthropoda; class Insecta; order Coleoptera; family Cleridae; genus Tillus; species Tillus elongatus. Next base: position 78,524,915 of record OZ023269.1, on the reverse strand, counting down.
TCTCTCCCTTTGGTCTGTATCTATTTCACTAATATGTTTTTGTATTGCTTGCATTTTGTCAAATGTATCTCTCAATAACTGTTTATCATCCGTTTCAATACACTTTCTGATGTTATCTATGCCGAATTATAATCGTCCCTTAATTCTGTGATGTTGTTGCTGAAAGTATCGTTTGGAGTGTGCAAAAACAGAATTTTCTCTGCCAAGGATGTGTTTGTACTTAAACCATTTGGTAGTTGGAATGTTAACTTTCTGTTTTTTGCAAGTAATTCACTATTTTCTTTTGTCAATTGTTTGATTGCTGCAGGGCAAAGGATAGGACCCCCTTCTGCAATGATTTGTAGTCTAAGCTGTTGATTCGTTGGACGCAGTTCAATGATTTCAGCTGCTCGGGCGTCTTTGTTTACAATGGGTTTATTCTTAAACTTCTTGGCACGGTCAGCATACTGTAGGGTTGATATTGTTTCCTTTACATTGCAGTCTGTGGGACTTACACAACCTATCATCAAGGTAACACTGTTTCCACCTAACGAATCTTTTAAAAGCGTGGTTAAATTGCTGTCCCTGTATGGTACAAAACCAGTTTGTTGCTTTTGATCCCCCAGAGCTGAAATAACATTTCCCAATACAAAGACACCTTTGTTTATGGTAACCCCTTCCCTAAAACTTGTACCACATGCACCTGTCTTCTTGGGCCTTTCTGAATCTGCCGAATCTACAAGAAGTTGGAGACTTCAGAGAGAGCGTGGACTGGCTAAATTAAAGAAGGAATATAGGAAGAACCAGCATCAAATTGTTAAGATGGAGGCGATGCATACAAAACAACAAACTATACTAAAAAGGAAAGTTGAAAAAGTTGCTGCTGTGAATAAGAGGCTGAAAGAAGCCCTGGAATCACAAACAAAATTAAAATTAGAAAAGCCAACTGGTAAAACGGAGAAGATTATTTAGTGGCTAAAACCTGAAATGGAGGCATACAGTAATATAATAGAAGCTGACAACATACTGCCTGATCTTCTGGAGGACAGGGCTTCACTTCAGCAGCCGCTAAATGAACTCAAAGCAAATCTGGATGATGCTGATCCAGGTGTCATAATATCTCTTCAAGATGACATTGAATATAGGTCAATTCAGATACAAGATCTCCAGCAAACAATATTAGATTATAATGAAGAAAGCAAAGCAAAAACACATTGGGATTCTATTTATTCCATGATTGAAGCAAAAGCAACCTTGAAAGCACTTTGGGAATTATGTACAGAATTTAAGACTAAAGAAGTAATAACAACTAGGAAAGTATCAGAATTACAATGTAATCTTTCAGAAACTAAGGAAAACAACACCAATCACATAAAGCGCCCAATGAACGCTTTTATGTTTTTTTTTTGTCGGACACGCCGTAGAATAATCTGCGATTGCAACCCAGAGATAAAGAGTGTAGAAATTTCGAAAGAACTCGGTAGGCAATGGAAACTCCTAGCTGACGAAGGACTATTCATACTGGACACCGATGCTTCTCAGTATGGCATTGGGGCAGTACTATCGCAGCTCCAAGCCGGAGAAGAAGTTGTGATAGGCTACTTCAGCAAAACGTTCGGAAAAGCAGAAAGAAATTACTGTGTAACCCGGAAAGAACTGCTGGCAGTTGTAAGATCCATCGAACATTTCCATAGCTTCCTGTATAGAAGAACATTCCGCGTGAGGTCGGATCACTCTGCCCTGCAATTGCTTCTGAACTTTAGAAATCCCGAAGGACAGATAGCACAATGGATGGAGAAACTGCAGAGCTACGACTTCCGGATTGAACATCGAAGAGGAAGAAGTCACGCCAATGCAGACAGCCTGTCAAGGAGACCATGCTCACTCAGTGAGTGAATGTAAATTTGGCGAGCGACAAGAGAAGAAAGAGATTGACAAAGTAGCTCATGAGATCAAATAACTCATGGTGACTGAACAGGAGAATGATACCAATCTAGACGTAAATCTTGAATGCATCAGAGATGCACAGAGGACATATCCAGACCTGAAAAATATTAGAGAATGGTTAGAAAAGGGGAAAGACCTGAGTGACACGATGTGTCCCGGTTTGGGGCGGAGGTTAAAGGCTACCGGCTACAATGGCAGTCCTTGTGTCTAAAGAATGACTTGATCACTCGATAATGGGAAACTGCTGATTGTAGAGACTGTATATACCAGACCGATGTGCCAAGTGAGTGCATAGACAGTGTTTTTTATGAGTTGCACAATATTAGGAGTAGAGGCCACTTTGGGGTCAACAGGACTCTCGCCAGAGTCAGATACCGCTTCTATTGTATAAACTGCCGAAGAAGCGTGGAAGAATGGTGCAAAAGGTGTGACTAATGTGCTTCAAAGAAATGACCAAAGACCCGATCCAGAGGAAAATGATGCAGTACATCTCAGGTACACTGTGGGAGAGAGTTGCCGTAGACATCGCAGGACCTTTTCCAATCACTGAGTCTGGGAACAGATATATAATGGTGGCGATGGACTAGTTCTCGAAATGGCCTAAAATTACGCCGATCCGCAACCAAGAGACAACGACCGTAGCAGAAGCCCCGTTGGAAAATGTCATATCGCGGCATGGCATACCCTTGGAGATTTACACCGACCAGGGCCGGAATTTCGAATCAAAAGTCTGGAAGAGCCTAATGGACTCGCTAGGCATAAAGAAAACACGAACAACGCCACTCCACCCTCAATCAGGCAGCATGGTAGAACGGCATAACAGAACCATCAACCAGTATCTTGCTATGTTTGTCGATGAGAATCAGAGAAACTGGGACAAGCTGATACCTCTGTTCCTCCTAGCTTACAGAAGCTCTCAGCATGAATCTACCGGCTACACCCCATCCATGATGTTGACCGGCAGAGAGATGCGGTTACCAATCGACATGACGAGACCACCACCGAACGAGGACATAGCGGACCTAGCTACGTAACCTGAGTATGTCGCCGACCTAGAAGGAAAACTGCGCACTATACACAGATGTGTCAGAGATAGGCTCCTCTTAAGCAGTGACCGGATAAAGATGCGCTTGGATCGCAGAGCAACACCCCATACATTCAAGGAAGGTGATGCAGTGTGGCTGTACCAACCAACAAGGAGAATGGGCCTCAGTTCCAAACTTCAGTAACCATGGGAAGGGCCATACTTCGTGACTAAGAAAATTAACGACCTAGCCTACAGAATCCACCTGTCTCCAAGAAGTAAACCCAAAGTTGTTTACATAGAGAAGTTAAGTCCCTATCGTGGCAACGAACCCCCAAGTTGGCGGCCGGTAAATACTGTTCGGGACGAACAGTCGTAAGGAGGGGGGGGTGGTGGTGTTACAAAGCACTTCAATAGATATAGGTGCGGTGTTGCCACATCTACAAAACTTCCCCACCATCTGGGAATTCTTGCACAATCTGGCAACATAGAGTTAATAAGATCTGGACACCACCCCTTCAGTGAATGAAGATAACGATCTTCAGTTCTCATAATTGGGATTCTGGGACTCTTTGAGTTTGACCTTCGAAAAATACGAGTTCAATTTATTCTCGACATACAACATGCCGCTTGTCCCTAGCAGGTTGAAATATATACATAACAATGAATTACGTTATCATTCTTCCGTCTTCCGGTAATATTTTAAAATTCTTAAAATAATTATTTTAGGTCAGGCATCGCTTTTTAGTGCCCATAATAAAATAAACAAACCTGCTTTGACTATCACTCTCATAAAAATCGAATAAGAAATGTATTTCAAAAGAAATAAATAAATTAGCAAAAAACTGTCAACTCTGCTAGTAAATAGTGTCAGTCTTTAATGTTACTTGAGTGTGTTGCCAGATTGTGCAAGAAGTCCCAGATGTTGGGGAAGTTTTGGAGATGCAGCAACACCGCACCTACATCCATTGAAGCAATACTAAATTTATTCCAAATAGTTCGACATTATTATATCCATTATATAAACTTTTGAGAATAAATCAGCCATGACAGTGGACAAAGAAATGCGCTCAGGCATTTAAAAAAGTTAAAGAAATATTAAGTTCAGCGGAAATTTTGGTACATTATAATCCAGAAATACCGATCCAGTTAACAGCAGATGCACCTTCTAACGGTATTGGAGCCGTAATAACGCATATATTATTAATGGTGTTAAAAGACCAACAGCTTATGCATTGAGGACACTTTCAAAAAACGAGATAAATTATAGTCAAATTGAAAAAGAGGCATTAGCAATTATTTTTGGGATTCTAAAATTTTATCAATATTTATATTATAAAAAGTTTACATTGATAATAGATCATAAACCGCTTGTTGCAATTTTCGGTCCTAAAACAGGAATTCCTATTTTTGCAGCAAATCGATTTTAGAGATTGTCATTAATTCTTTCGAATTTTCGGTATGATATACAGTATATAAAATCAAAAGATAATATTATTGATTTTCTTTCTAGATTACCGATAAGAAATAATATGCAAAATATAAGCGAAATTTCATATTCAAATTATGTTGAAAAAAGTAATATGTCAATATTAAATAGTAACTTGATAGGTAGAGAAACTTCAAATGATCCAACATTACAAAAAGTTTGTCACTATATAAAAAATGGTTGGCCTTCATGGAACCGAATAAAAAAAGATGAAAGTTTAAAACAATACTATTTAAATAAAAATTCTTTGTATGTAGTTAATAAATGTATAATGTTTGGTTATCGCATAATAATACCTAATAACTTACAAAAAATGGTATTAAAAGAATTACATTCATCACATTTAGGGATGAACAAAAAGAAAGGTTCAGCAAGATCTTATGTATAGTGGCCTAAAATGAATGAACATATTGAAAATATAGTAGTTACCTTAGGTAATGCATGTTTACAATTTAGGAATTCACCACAATGTGCAAAATTAATTAATTGGGAATATCCAGAAAATGTGTGGGATAGAATTCATATAGATTATTTAGGGCCATTTATGAATAATAAGTATATGTTTATTTTAGTTGAGGGTTACTCAAAATGGATACAAGCATTTTTTTTGGTAAATATTCCAAGTACAGATAATACAATTAAAATATTAGAATATTTATTCTCGCGTTACGGAAATCCAAAATTGTAGTATCAGATAATGCAAAATATTTTGTGTCAAGTCAATTTAGAAATTTTTTGTTAAGAAATGCCATACAGTTCAAAAACTCTCCACCATATCACCCAGCTAGTAATGGCGCAGCAGAGAATGCGGTAAAATCAGTAAAATATGCAATTTTAAAAGCAGCTAAGGCTGGAGAAAAAACCTTGACAAAATATCAAATAACTTTTGTTTTGATTATCGCTGTACACCTCACTCTACAACACCTTCACTACTATTCTTAGGTTGTAAATTACGTAACAGATTTGATTTATTTTTACCTGGCAAAGTTTCTGAAATTAACAAAGGTGTTACACAATTTAATAAAGGGAATTTAAGGAGGAGGGTACAGGCTAGAATGAATTCACAAACAAAATACTATAAAGGAAAAATACATATTTTTTTCTAATAAAGGGGATATTGTATTGGTTAAAGATTATATAAATGTAAAAACAAATTGAATAAAGTGGAAAGCAACAAAGAAGATAGGCCCAAGATCATATTTAGCTTTTATTCCTGACTTAAATAAAACTTGGCACCGTCATCTGAATCAAATTCTAACTTATGGTAGTTTAGATGTTAAGTGATCTAACAACGTTGATTTGTGACAATGATTTTTATCAAGATCAAGATACAGGACGAAGTGATGTTATAGTTAAAGATTTTGCAGAATTGCCAACGCTAGTAAAAAATGAAATTGAGAATGTAAAAGAACCAGATAAGGTCCCTTCTGGGGTGACTGAAGATGAACCGGTTGTACTTAGACAAAGTAACAGAGAGCGAAAAGCTGTAGAAATGCTTCGCTTTTAAAAATCATCTTCAGATTCCTCAAGGGGAGAAACATGTAATATATGTAGATAGGAATGTATATATTTATTGGGTAGTTTTATTAAAGGCTGTGAGTGTATCTTGTATGTTTTTATAGAGCGATACGAAATGTGTTATGGCCGCCACCAAAAATATTCAGAGTCCCACAGGTACGCTCGTGAATTGTAGTAGCAATAAGTTTTACTTAAAGCCATTTGTATTATGTTAATGTACGTTTTAGAATAAAGCTTATTTGGGGTTAATAGGTATTTAATTTACTTGTAAAAAGCCACCACAAAACGTTACACCATATAAGACTCATTTTGAAGTTCAGTTAATAATAACTGATTTATTGTCAACATTGACAACCTGATATTTATCTCACTGTGTATGTATTAAACAATTAATAAAAACTATTGTTGTGTTTTACTCTTGGTTGTTATTGAGATAACGTTCTTATAGTGTCAGAATTTTGTACTAAAGGTCTGAAAAATTTAAGCTTTTGGTCAAAATCAACCCAGAAAAAGTAAGTATCCACTTTAGTTAACTTTTTATATTCTCAGTTGATCAACATCATTGTTTTAACTACTTGAGAAAACCAGAAAGATATTAGGAAAAGCTGCTACGAAATAGTTATTAAAATTTCTAATTATTAACTAAACCAAAAGCAGGTTTTCGTGATTGAAATTGTGAACTACTTTGAAAGGGGAGGTCGGGGTATTCTTCACCCAATAATACCTCAAAATAAGAATCTTGGATATATGCACCATATTTCTTCCAAACTTATTAATTTTTCAGAGCCAAATGGCAATCAATGTTACACTGTTACGACAATATCATCTGCGTTTTGCAACAACTAGTGACCACAGCAGAGGTGCCTTTATAAGTACGTTCGAAGTGAAAGAAAGCAAAATCATCCCATAAAGCACACCAACGTCGATGTTTTTTTTTACCAAGGCAACATTGTGTACTTTATTCAGAAATAATTTTTGTTGAAGAACCACTATCTTGCTGTTGCATTTTGTTTTTTACCTCTGCAGGAGACTCCTTAATTCATGTAGTTTGACAGAAATTAAATAAAAAGATTCACTACAAGGGATCGATCACTGAAGAGTTATTATTGGCATCTCTTTCTGACAAAAGCAAATGTAATTATTGTCTGTTGTGGCAGAGGCAGCAAGCTCTTATTAGCGCAGTTTAACCGTGGCTGGTAACTTCATTGCATATATCACAACTCAAAGCAGAGAAAGACACCCGATTCTACACATAATATATATATATATATATATATATATATATATATATATATATATATATATATATATATATATATATATATATATATACATATATATATATATATATATATATATATATATATATATATATATATATATATATATATATATATATATATATATATATATATATATATATATATATATATATATATATATATATATATATATATATATATATATATATATATGTATATATATATATAAACATATAAACATATAAAAATTGAAACTAACCCCGGATGTGGGTTCTCGGGGTCCTAGTTCGCACTCATTTGCAAAAATGTTTGCAAAGTTTCACCATCGATACCTCTCTTTAAAATAAAAATTCACTAATAAAACAAACCAAACAGTATATCCCTCGTGCTTTAAGTAACCTTATTATGACAAGCAGATACACCATTTTAACGTTTTAAATAAAGTGGTTGAAGTATTTTACATAATATGTTGATAATTAATTAACTTATAGAATATAACATGCTCTTTTTTAAACACTCTCCCAGCATACAACACAATATTACTCCTCAGTCAATAAATTCACTTTTTTCATTCTGCTTTATCAAAACTACATTTAGTAAATTTTAATTTTAGTGAATTTTCTTAGAAAAAATTCACTAATGAGGAGATCTCGACTTTTGAATTTTGAAAAAATTTCTTCAAATGAGCGCGATCTAGGACCCCTAGAACCCATATCCGGGGTCAGTTTCAATTTTTATATGTTTATATATATATATATATATATATATATATATTATATATATATATATATATATATATATATTTATATTATATATATATATATATATATATATATATATATATATATATATATATATATATATATATATATATATATATATATATATATATATATATATATATATATATATATATATATATATATATATATGTATCACACCGATAACTCAAAAGTAATGGGCCGATTTTGATAAAATTTGGCATGTACCTTTCTTTTGTAAATTGCTTGGATAAGTTTGTTATCCAGGAAAATCGGACGAGGTTTTCCGGGAAAATTTTGAGTTTTCATTCGAAAAAAAATCTTATCTCAAAAAGTAATAAGCCGATTTTTATAAAATTTGGCATGTACCATTCTTTTGTAAATGGCTTTGACAAGTTTGTTAGTCAAGAAAATAGGACGAGGTTTTCCGGGAAAATTTTGAGTTTTCATTCGAAAAAAATTTTTATCTCAAAGAATAATAGGCCGATTTTGATAAAATTTGGCGTGTACCTTTCTTTTGTAAATGGCTTGGATAAGTTTGTTACCCAGGAAAATCGGACGAGGTTTTTCGGGAAAATTTTGAGTCTTCAATCGAAAAAAATTCTTATCTCAAAAAGTAATAAACCGATTTTAATAAAATTTGGCATGTACCTTTCTTTTGTAAATGGCTTTGACAAATTTGTTAGTCAAGAAAATCGGTCGAGGTTTTCCGGGAAAATTTTGAGTTTTCTTTCGAAAAAAAATTTTATCTCAAAGAATAATAGGTCGATTTTGATAAAATTTGGCATGTACCTTCCTTTTGTAAATAACTTTGACAAGTTCATTAATCAAAAAAATCGGACGAGGTTTTCCTGGAAAATTTTGAGTTTTAATTTGAAAAAAAATTTTATCCTAAAAAATTTTTTTATATTTACGATATAATAAGTAAACTCTACACCAAAATTTAGATTTCTATGTTACAAGAAAAAAAAGTTATAATAAAATATTTTGTGCCAGATCATTTCTATGAAAATTCACTACAATAACGCACTTGCTGCGTCCAGGCTTTTGTAGTTTGTAGTGAATCATAAGTGCTCATTTAAAATTAGGTACTAATACATTATTACCAAATTCATGTCATGACTTAATTTATATTAATTAGAATCATAGGATTTTTAAAAATTTGTTATTGGATATTTTAAAGTTCACAATCTTGTTTAAAGATAATAACCAGCTCATTTATGAGATTTGTTAGGTATACCTCATTTTAAAGTGTCATTATTGAACAAGAAAATCTTTATATATTATATACTCTTAGCACTCTTAACTCGGCGTGAGTAAGGTCCTAATATGTAACACGGAGCGTAAGCTGGGTGAAATTAACCCCAGGTGTTAATGAGATTAATCTATTAATCTATGTGAATTTTTCAAAGTTTAACTAAATAAAACATCTTTCATTAGTGTTTTGTGTATTATTAAAACAACGAAACAACGAGTTTTTTAGATATTTAAATATTTTAATTGCTATCCGTATTTTTCATACAAGTTTTACTATCCTTCAACTATCAAACTTTTTTTAAAACACAAAATATGATCAAATAAAAATTAACATTCTTTAAATTCTTCATAAGATGAAAAGAACAATTTTTATCTTATACACTAATCAGTTTCGACAGAATTAGCACATTTTTCACAAGTGAATAGAGTATATTCCCCGCAAGGTTCTGATTACACTTGTAACATACGTTTTTTTGTTTTTCGGTTTTTTTTTTGTACGACACACTTCGCATCTTCTAATTGCTCTGGGAACTTTTTTGAAGGTTCCCCTGAAGATTCCCCAGCATGATGCTGGATCCGTTTTCGAAAATTCTTCTGTAAGTGAGCATATTTTCTGTTTTGTAAATGGCTCATGACTAATCCCATTCCCAATCCAATCTCGACGGGACAACGCACAATTATTATTACATTTATAAACGCTGATGCTGTTTATACTAGCCATATTCAACACTGCATAAAAGATCACAATTGGCTACCTCCTGGTATTACACGACACGTCATAATTTGGTTTCATTATAAAATGTTATCATTTTTGGCTACGACTGTCACTTTCACCATTATGGTGCAATGTTCACATAACCATAACTGATTTCTTTGGCATACATGAGACTAAAGATATTTTCGTTTGAAATCCAAACAGTGTACTGGGTACATGCATATTATGAGTTTCATGAATTTTTTTCTTTGTATTTCAGCTTTATTTTTTCGTACCGTGCCCGTGCTTGTCAATTTATGTTCTTTTGCAACATCAATGGGTAACTGGTGAACCAATTGTCGAATATCACGTTACGATTGCTTTTTGAAATAGGAGCTACGAGCATATCGGCGACGTCAAACGCTTTACTGCTAAGCTTCTGAGGCCTTGTTGGTTGTTTTCCTAGGTAAATTTCAAGGTTAACAATCTAGAACGTCTAATAATCTGCCATGACATATATTTTCAAATCATATTTCGATGGTTTGTTTGACATAAACTCCCTGAAACTACAACGACCTCGAAAAGCTGAAGTTGTTCATTAATAGTGAGATTCCGATAAAACATACGTGGTCTGACTGTTTTTCATAAACCTCTTGAAAAAAGAACGAAGTGCAGCGATATTATCAGCTTTTTTACTTCTTCGCGCGTAATCCTGTCGTCTAACCATAAACAGCATTGGAAAAAATAAAACCTTTTTTGAGTCATTGTTGTTCTAAAAATGTCTACAACCAACCCATCACTTCTCCACAAATATTTTAGGTTTTGTTTGTTCGATCTAAAACGTCCAGCCAAATAGAGAAGTCCGATAAAAGCTTTTATTTCACATATGGTGGTATCAAACATGATATATTTCTGAATGTCACTCTTCGTAGCTACATTTCGCCTAACCTTTATTTAAATATTTGTATACTGAACAATTTCACACATTTCATCAGTTACAAATAGTTGCCAACACTCAACTGCTGTTTTCACATTCTGTCTAATCAGTTGCACTCCCGCACGTTCACGAATAATGTTTTTCGATCTCCCAGAGATACAGGATCATTTTGTACCAGACTTTCCCAACATGAAACTTGTGCCACTTACGGTTTCATTATCCGAGATGTCCTACCTGATTCCACACACTCCTCATTTTGATCATTTTTCATCTTTTCTGCATTTTTCTGTATCGCTTTCACAACTTCTTTGGCTAACATGATCGATTTCTTCTTTGCTGCCGAAACCTTCAGAAGATGCTTTCTCCACTGACTCCCAGAGCTCTAAAAGTCTTCTTTGAGACTCTTCGTAAGGCATATTGAATAATTAGCCGTTAATAATTAAAATAAAACCCAAATAAGTTAATAAGAAAATATCGAATTTTCATTAAATGCTTCAAATTAGAATAACTCAATTTTCCATAAACCTAGAAAGTTGAATTTTATGTAGTAAGGTCTTTCCCAAGGTAACACGTCCAAAATAGCTTTGGAATCTTCGGAGATAACTTTTTTTGTTCGAAAGGCAACTCTACATTTTTCTGGAAAGCCTTGTCCGATTTTCCTGGCTAACGAACTCATCCAAGTTATTAACAAAAGAAAGGTACTTGCCGAGTTTCAGCAAAATCGGTTAATAACTTTTTGAGTTCGGTTGGATATATATATATATATATATATATATATATATATATATATATATATATATATATATATATATATATATAAATTGAAACTGACCCTAGATATGGGTTCTAGGGGTCCTAGTTCGCGCTCATTTGAAAAAATGTTTGCGAAGTTTCACCATCGTTTCCTCTCTATTTTTTAGTGAATTTTTGTTTTAAAAAATTCACCAAAAAATATACTTGCAAACAGTCGTAACACCGAGCGCAAGCTGGGTGAAACTTACCCGCTAATCATTTTGACAACTACCCCGCCCGTCGCCCAGCGACAACCGATTGAGCGCCAAGCCGGTCCACTGTACACTAGCATCTAACATCTAACAGTACCAATTCTATTTTGGCTTTCGGGCTTCCGCATGCGCAGTGAGTTACCGGGATAATTAACATGTCTCGCAACGGCTGAGTTTTTTGCCGTTTGAACGAAATAAAAAATCTCCCTGAGGTGCTGTTTACACACAATCCTCCCAACTGACCTTGCTGATGTGCCCTGACATCAGTTTGCCTAATTAAAAGATAAAAAGCGAAGGAAAAATCAACATTGCCATATATCAAGGTCATGTGAGCATAATGTAACTTTTTCTTCCCCCTTTTCCTTCTTTTAGCTTTGTATTAGACAAACTGATGTCAAGGTTGGTCAGGAAGGTCAGTTGGGAGGATTGTGTGTAAACAGCACCTCAGGGAGGTCTTTTATTTCGTTAACGCGGCAAAAAACTCATGAGTTGCGAGCCATGTTAATTATCCCGGTATCTCACTGCGCATGTGGAAGCCCGAAAGTCAAAGTAGAATTCGTACGGCTAGATGCTAGTCCACTGTCCCCACTCCTCCCCGGTCCCAGCGCAGCTGGCAGCTACTCAAACGCACCGTGCATTTCGACGACCCGTATTGAAAATATAGATCAATTTATCTATCATAGCCTGTGTGTAATTCACCTAACCTTACGCTCGCCGGGTTAACAAGCTTTGAAGCATAAAACTGTGTTCCTATTTTATCTATTTTCTTGCCTATTATATAACGTACTTTAATATTTAAGGAGGTACAATTTTATGACTCACTGTGATTTTCTTGACCTAGAAGATATTATATTTCCTTGCCTTTTAGTGAATTTTCTTAGAAAAAATTCACTAATGAGGAGATCTCGACTTTTGAATTTTGAAAAAATTTCTTCAAATGAGCGCGATATAGGACCCCTAGAACCCATATCCGGGGTCAGTTTCAATTTTTATATGTTTATATATATATATATATATATATATATATATATATATATATATATATATATATATATATATATATATATATATATATATATATATATATATATATATATATATATATATATATATATATATATATATATATATATATATATATATATGTATCACACCGATAACTCAAAAAATAATGGGCCGATTTTGATAAAATTTGGCATGTACCTTTCTTTTGTAAATGGCTTGGTCAAGTTCGTTAGTCAAGAAAATCGGACGAGGTTTTCCGGGAAAATTTTGAGTTTCAATTCGAAAAAAATTCTTATCTCAAAAAGTAATAAGCCGAATTTAATAAAATTTGGCATGTACCTTTATTTTGTAAATGGCTTTGACAAGTTTGTTAGTCAGGAAAATCGGACGAGGTTTTCCGGGAAAATTTTGAGTTTTCATTCGAAAATAATTTTTATCTCAAAGAATAATAGGCCGATTTTGATAAAATTTGCTATGTACCTTCCGTTTATAAATGACTGACAAGTTTGTTAAAAAAAACAACGGACGAGGTTTCCCGGGAAATTTTTGACTTTTCATTTGAAAAAAATTTTTATCTTAAAAAATAAAAAATCTATGATAACCAAATTTGGTAGGTAGGTTTACGATATAAAAAGTAAACTATACACCAAAATTTAGATTTCTATGTCACAATAAAAAAAGTTATAATAAAATATTTTGTGCCAGATCATTTCTATGAAAATTCACTACCATAACGCACTTGCTGCGTCCAGGCTTTTACACTACAATAACGACTTGTTAATGCATTCTCCAGAGCACACAGAAGCACAGAAACGAGATAAGGTTATGATCAAAATATATAGTAGAAACAATGTGCCATATTTTATCAAAATAACTTATTGTTTGAAAATGTACACAAATTTTCCGACAATATACGTTAAACGCTGATTTTGTAACCAACAAATCTTAGGTTAATAGCAAATTGAGTTATTGAAATTTGAAGCATTTAATTAAAATTTGCTACCAAAACGCACTTACTGCGTCTTGATTTTTTTTCTTACAAACATATTTCGATAAAAAATGCAATAAAATAAGGCTGTTCGAAAAAAAAAATGTAACGATCGACTTGTGGGCCAGCCGGTGATTGTCAAAATAATTTTATATGATGCAGCTTAAGATGCAGCTCAAGACACCCTATAATTAACTTATACAATTTTTTCTCGTCTCTTGTATAATAATAATTATATTCAGCTTTACCGTAGAAACGCGTCACCCTGTATAATATCAGCCCTTTTGTAAAACTTCGAGCCTTTATATGTCTTGATAAAACATAACAAACACTGTTTAATCCACCCACTAACATTAATAAAGGAATAATTTGCACTTGTATATAAAAATTTCCCAAATAACACAAATAATTCCTGGACTCAAACAAACAAACATATAAGCAATCTCATATCATACGGTAAACGTTACAGCGTCTAACAGACCTGCGCAATAATATTAGATCTTTCGTTACCAAGGCAACAGCATACTAGATTTCATATAAGCTATTGTCAATAAAACCCGGTGATTTAAAAATAAATGTTTCAAATTTGAATAGCTCAATTTTCTGTAACCCTAGAAAGCTGAATTTTGGCACATAGTTAGGTCTTTCCCAAAGCAATATATACAGCAAATTTTATCGAAATATCTTTGTAATTTTCGGAGAAAAAAATTTTTTTCGAAAGAAAAATTAAAATTTTCCCGGAAAACCGTGTCAGATTTTTCTGGCTAACGAACTCATCCAAGCTATTAATAAAAGAAAGCCACTTGCCGAGTTTTATCAAAATTGGTTAATTTTTTTTTGAGTTAGCGGTCGGATACACACACACAGACACACACACATATATATATATATATATATATATATATATATATATATATATATATATATATATATATATATATATATATATGTGTATATATATATATATATATATATATATATATATATATATATATATATATATATATATACATATATATATATATATATATATATATATATATATATATATATATATATATATGTGTATATATATATATATATATATATATATATATATATATATATATATATATATATATATAATATATATATATATATATATATATATATATATATATATATATATATATATATATATATATATATATATATATATATATATATATATATATATATATATATATATATATATATATATATATATATATATATATATATATATATATATATATAAACATATAAAGATCGAAACTGACGTCGGCTGTGGGTTCTAGGGGCCCAAATTCGCGCTCATTTGCAAAAATGTTTGCAAAGTCTCAACATCGATACCTCTCTATTAGTGAATTTTTTTTAATAAAAATTTTTATTAAAAAAAATTCACTAAAACGCGGTATTACAATTTGTGATGTGTTTGCAATATGTGCCAAAAACGTAAAAAGTTGCAGAACAATTGAAATAACTCAAAAACGATGAACGATATCAATTTTTTTTCTTACAAACATGCATTATAATTCGATGGAAAAAACAAAAATGCAATAACATAAGGGGGTGTTTTATTGAAAAAAAAAGTATGTATCACCAACGACTTATGGGCCACCCTGTGATTGTCGAAATCGGTTTATAAGATGCAGCTCGAGATACCCTATAATTAATGTATATGGTTTTTTCTCGGATGTTGTATAATAACGGATATATTGAGCTTTACCGTAGAAATGCGTCACCTTGTATATGTGTAAACAGACAAAAACTAAAACTGTCCCCGTATATGGGTTTTGGGGGTTCCATTTCGTGCTCATTTGAAGGAACCTTTTTAAAATTCATAAGTCGCGGTCCTCTAAATAACGAATTTTTTCTACGAAAATTTGCTAAAATATAGACTATTAAACCATAAACTCTACAGCTGAAACTACTGCCGGAGCATCAGAAAGAAGGTCTATTTGAAATGGATTTTCCGAAAATGTTTTAGTAAAATGAAGGACAGTGATGGTTGAACCTGAAGCTTAAGGCTTTGCAAAACACACTTAGTACGACATATATTCCACATAAGCCGTATTTGCTTCAAATTCGTTGTCTGAAGATTGCAAATTTTGAGGTTTGAAATCGCGACTTTGACGTTTTAAGAAGCATGCGAGGCAGAACAACAATGGGCTTAGTGGGTCGCCTTGAAATATGCCTCTTCTAATTGGTATCGTACTGGTTACGATTTTATCACCCGTTTGTACCCGTAACTGAATATTTGTTCTCCAGACATTGTGTGTTGAAGGAGCCTCAGAATGTAAGTATCGATCTTATAACTCTTCAGCACACTTATAAACCATTTGTATGAAACTGGATCAAATGCCTTTTTGTAATCCACGTAGGAAGCAAAGAGATTTCTTCGTACATTGTAAGCTTGATTGCACACAACCGAATCAATTATTAACTGTTCTTTGCATCCCATAGATCCTTTGGCACACCCTTTTTGCTGTCTCGCAATTATTATGTTTCGTTCGCAGTGCGCATATATGCGTTTCTCCAGGCAGGATGTGATCAACGTATGGGGTGGGAAGACAAGTTGTTGGTCGGTATCTGCCGGGGTCTGGCATCTTCTTTGGGTCAAGTATAACATAATTTATTAACACCGCCAATAGATAGATGATGTATACACCCAAATTTCTTCAGCCAAAAGTTTTGGACGCCATCGGGACCGGGTGCCTTCCAATTATGAAGCTCTTTAATAACCTCGGAGACTTCATCTGTAGTAAAAGGCTCATGATGCATCGGTTCATAACTCTGACAAGCTCGGTGTTCTTCGTTAACCCAGCTGGCGCCAATATTACAGGAGGCTGTTGTGGCTAGTTGACTTTTTTAGACCCCTTCAATTTGTTTCTTATTTGGAAAAGTATTGGTGGCTGCAGTCGTAGCTGAATTAAGCGGGCGTTAAAAAGTCCTTTCAGAGCGTTCAAAACTTGTATTGTCGCGCTTTCTATTGTTGCCGCTTTATATCTCCTCAACTGTTCTGCATATACAGAAAGCTTCTGTTTTAAAATATCCATATTCCTGTGCAGTGTGGTTGACTGGATCTTGTGCTGAGTGTTGTCGAACTCAGCCTATTATTTCCTCTACTCGTTGCTGCAATTTTCTTGTCTGTACTCCCCCAATGTATTGCGTCAGTTGTCCAATTTCTTTTCGAAGTGTTTCCACTCCACTTATCAACCCTTTTTCCCACGTAGGCACTCGTTGACGCGAGTCTCTGTGATTGGACCTTCGATTAGAAATATTAATGCCTAAAGTTTTAATTGCTGCAGTTGCTGCACAGTAAATCAGTGTATGCATGTGATCCAATGTGTTGATTTCTAGAATGCGCGATGGCAAAATTATTCTGTTTAAAAGTTCCAATATAGCTGCCAGCTTTCAAGATGATCTTATCCTGGATAATGGTGGTCTAGTAAGAGGGTTTGTTCCTTCATACTTCGGGACTGCACGACTCATTTCTGTGGACAATTTGTCGATGAGTTCATCATTTTGTTGCGTACCCTTCATGTGTTCTTCTTGCTCAGTATGTACAGGTTGCAGATTACTACCATCAAACAGGATTTCCTTATTTTTCGTAACCGCTATGTTAGTAATTTCATGTTCAACTTCCTGTCTGATGGTATTCAGTCTTATTTGTGGAATAAGGTTATTCCTAAGTATGACACGATACTGATCCGCTACTCTCTGTTGAGTCGCCTGTATGTGTTGGTACATTCAGAGAAATTCGGTGTGAAGTTGTTGCCTATATCCGGTCGTCTGTTGTCCGAGTTGTGTTACTCTGTAGTAAATGCGCATAATTGTTTCATTCATATCCATAGTCCTTTTCATGCTCTGTCTTGGTAATACGATCTGAGTGAGCGCTGGCTGATTTTCCTGCGCAGCATCCTCAGTGGGTGGAGCTCTTGGTCTTAATAGGCTCCCCTGTTGGTGATTTTAGGCTGTAATTTCTTGCATGACAGGGGCCCGCGTCATCAGTACCCCGCCACCGTGTACAGCGCCGGCTCTAGACATGCCCTGGCAAACCCCAGACAGTGGCTTTTTTTCGAGGTTTTGGTCTTGCTCCATTTCCATGGGTGTGCCACCAATTAATCCTGGTGGCTCAGGTAGGGATGAAGAAAGGAGTAAGGTAATATGGTTGAGAAAAGAGAGGGCAAATAGGACAGCGGGCACCTGGCATCGCTGGCTGCACCGTCTACGTCGTTACGAGTAGCGGTGCGCACACTGCTGGAAACAGTACACTCACCGGACAGACAGACCTGTGACCCTAGCCAGGGGCTCTTACAGGGTGCTACCGTCCGGGCCAGATGGACCCTGGTTTTTTAACGTGGTTGTTACTCAACCCCCTCCTCCTTTCTCACCCGGGCTTGGGACCGGCGACGGCGGCGTTTATTATTATTATTATTATTATTATTATTATTATTATTATTATTATTATTATTATTATTATTATTATTATTATTATTATTATTATTATTATTATTATTATTATTATTATTATTATTATTATTATTATTATTATTATTATTATTATTATTATTATTATTATTATTATTATTATTATTATTATTATTATTATTATTATTATTATTATTATTATTATTATTACATACATCGTACAGAGGATAAATCCTATCTACGTGCTCACAACCAGAACAAGGCACAAATCAGAAAAATTACCAAACTTGCCAAATCACACAAAACTTAAGAAATACTAAACTCAAATTAGGTCGTATAGTCTTTTAAAGGTATTCACAGATGATCCGCTCACTACTGGAGAAGGCAAACTGCCAAACACTCGATTCGGGAGAAAGTTCTGCAGACAACCCCATAGCTAGGCCTGAGAATGTCATAAGGTAGTCGGCTTGCTGCTCGCTGCGCTCTTTCCAGTCGGTCACGGTCTCTTGATAGGTCTGCCTACCAGGCTGGCCCGCAATACTCCATTAGATGTCTAATATATGCATTGTATACAAATTTAGCACACTAAGGATTAATATGGTGAAAAGACCTGCGGATCATGTACAGGATACGATTTGCTTTGGAGCAGGTACTGGGCACATGCGCAGACCAGGTCAAGTCTACTGTCACGATGACTCCCAGATCGGTCTGCTGTTTTACCGTTGCAAGGTGAGTTCCAATAATGTAGTATGGAATTTTGGGGTTGTTTCTGCCAATGTGCAACACTAAACACTTGGAGGCGTTGAGGGGAAGCAACCATGACTGGCACCAATCCTCCAGCTTGAGCAGGTCTTCCTGGATATCACTGTGGTCAACAAGTAGGTCGTTGTATATCTTAATGTCGTCGACGAAAGAAGCGCATTCAGATCTGTAATCAGTGGTAGATCGCTGGTGTATACCGGGAGCAGCAGGGGGCCGAGGACTGAACCTTGGAGAACACCACTCACCACAGTTCGGGGAGCGGAGTATGCACTATTCACGCGTACACGAAAAGTTCGGTTGCTCAGGAAAGCTCCAATCCTTAAAAGCAGACCTCCACCAATTCCGCAAGATGACAGCTTTGCACAAAGCCGCCGCAAAGGTACTCGGTCAAATGGTTTGGAGAAATCCAGGTAAACAACGTTGACAGGTATTCTGCTATCCACCAGTCTTATCCAATAGTCAACACAGGTCAACAATTTTGTGAGTGTCGAGCGGCCGGGCCTAAAACCATATTGATTCTGCGAGATGATGTGGTTTTCAAGAAAGAACGTCTGCAAGCGCTTACGAATGATAGAGTCCATAACTTTAGCTACTAAAAGTGTCAAACTTATTTGACAATAATTAGTAGGTAATGGGTCACTTGAGCCAGACAGGAAGTGGGGGTACCCCCACTCCTCCCCCATAGGCGGAGCCCCACCCCTCTGGGCGGAGCCCCACCCCCTTATGGGCGTGGCCACGCCCCCCAAGATGGCGTCCAAGATGGCTTCCAATGTAACCTGTAAACATTCTAAGGTCATTGACCTGTTATGTCTAGGAAACTTTGGCCAGACAGTGACGTCACACGACTTGGGCCAGACAGTCACATGCAAACATTCCAAAGCGTAAGGAAAATTATTATTTTTAAAAAAAAGCCACATGGAGCAGGTGAGTTTCGAACCCGGGACATTCAGATGGGAGGCAACGATGCTAACCACTGTGCTAAGCAGACGCTTATTAATTTACTGTTTTAGGCTGGTATATATACAACTTTTAATTAAAACAAACCATACATGTAACATACATAAAGCTTTTGTTATTAGACATAAGACATAATAATTAATATGTTTAATATTAGACAGACTATTAGATTTCGCATAGAAATTAGCCGAACGCCACAATTGTTATATGGGTAGGTTCTAAAAATAACACACAGAGGTCGTTGGCAAACAAAAGAAGGAAGTTCAGAAACAAAATAGACAACAGGTTCAAAAAGGAAACCAAATTTAAATATCGTAGAGACAATAGAGGTCGCTGGCAAAACAAAGAAGGAAGCTCAGAAACAAAATGGACAACAGGTTCAACTCTTAAAAATAGGAACTTTTTTAGCCTTATGTGTGGGCGCGGCAAGTAGTTGATTTTATTTAGAAAGAGATACAGGTTCGATTCCTGATATATGCTCCTTGATATGGTAGCGTCAAACAAATACAAAGAGGTACTGAATAACTAAACAGTAAGCTTAGAAACAATGGTTGGTTACAGGTTCAATTCCTTTCTTAGTTTTAAAGCTACCCCCACGTGTTTAGTGTCATGTTACTCGTCTAAGTAAGCAGAATTAAAAATGGCGACTAAAATAAGATAAAAAACTTTAAACCCTTATCGCGGAAGATCCGTGAGATGTACGATAGAACCAATACATGCACGGTGTTAAGGAGGCCAAATCAAATTGGAATATACAATAAAATGGCCACTTCCGGTCTAAACGTTAAATCGTTATATCTTTTGAACGGAAAGTGATAGAAATGAACTGACTTTAAAAATATATCGTTTCATAACAAGCTCTACAAGAAAATGAGATAAAAAACTTTAAACCCTTATCGCGGAAGATCCGTGAGATGTACGATAGAACCAATACATGCACGGTGTTAAGGAGGCCAAATCAAATTGGAATATACAATAAAATGGCCACTTCCGGTCTAAACGTTAAATCGTTATATCTTTTGAACGGAAAGTGATAGAAATGAACTGACTTTAAAAATATATCGTTTCATAACAAGCTCTACAAGAAAATGAGATAAAAAACTTTAAACCCTTATCGCGGAAGATCCGTGAGATGTACGATAGAACCAATACATGCACGGTGTTAAGGAGGCCAAATCAAATTGGAATATACAATAAAATGGCCACTTCCGGTCTAAACGTTAAATCGTTATATCTTTTGAACGGAAAGTGATAGAAAGGAACCGACTTCAAAAATATATCGTTTCATAACAAGCTCTACAAGAAACTGAGATAAAAAACTTCAAATCCTTATCGCGGAAGATCGGTGAGATGTACGATAGAACCAATACATGCACGGTGTTAAGGAGGCCAAATCAAATTGGAATATACAATAAAATGGCCACTTCCGGTCTAAACGTTAAATCGTTATATCTTTTGAACGGAAAGTGATAGAAAGGAACCGACTTCAAAAATGTATGTTTCGTAACAAGGTCTACAAGAAACTGAGATAAAAAACTTCAAATCCTTATCGCGGAAGATCGGTGAGATGTACGATAGAACCAATACATGCACGGTGTTAAGGAGGCCAAAGCAAATTGGAATATACAATAAAATGGCCACTTCCGGTCTAAACTTTAAATCGTTATATCTTTTGAACGGAAAGTGATAGAAAGGAGCCGACTTCAAAAATGTATGTTTCGTAACAAGGTCTACAAGAAACTGAGATAAAAAACTTAAAACCCTTATCGCGGAAGATCCGTGAGATGTACTATAGAACCAATACATACACGCTGTTCAGCAAACCAATAAAATCAATAAAAATGTTACTTCAGGTTGACACTTCCGGTATAGCCGTTCTTAGAGCTACATACATGTGTGACACCTCAAAATCATCGTCTTGTTGAACAGAAGAAATATAATATTTAAGTAAGTCAGAACAAGCTGTGTTAACACCTAAAAACAACACACTCTCTCTTAGACTTAATGAAGTTACTTTCAGAGAAAATTTCAACCATACCAGAAAGAACAGTATTCAATAGCGTGTTTAAATGTTGACTACATCAAGTGATGCGTGCTACAGACAAATTTTAGTACACTCTCTTAGACTTATTGAAGTTGACGGTACAGGCAGCTGTCAAGCGTACCTAACAAACCAAAGTAAATATGTCTTGAAGAACAGTCTTCAATTGCCCTAAGCCAACACATCTCTATCATTTCAGAGTAATCTTAGCCATGTGACCAGTTAAACTAAGTATCTTGAAGTGTAGCTTTTATGTTTATGAGATATAAAATAACAAAACTAAAGAGTTAATTGTCTATTAAAACAACAAGCAGAAGGGGTTGACTTGGTACCTACAGCTGCTACATACTTGGTAAAAATGGGTGCCACTAGCATTTCAGAGTAATTTTAATCACACAACACTCTAACTAACTGTCTTGAGATGTGGCTTTATGTGTTAATGGGTGGAAATAACAAAACTAAAGAGTTGATTGTCTATTACAACTGTCAGCTAAAGAAGCATTTAGCTGGACGGAATACCGATATCCTAAATATTTCAAGAGTAATCTTAGTCATACAACACTCTTAACTAACTGTCTTGAGATGTGGCTTTATGTGTCATTGGTTGGAAAATAAGAAAACTAAAGAGTTGATTGCCTATTACAACAGTCAGCTGAAGGAACATTTGGGTTATCGGAATACCGATATGCCAAATGTTCCAACCGAAGGAGCCCACTTAGAGACATCTCCAGGGGCTCGGAATACCGATGCCCTAGAAGTGTCGGAAGCAACATTTCAATTAACACCAACAACCGCTAAATACTTGTTGGACTTTAGTATGTTTGATATTAAATTCGATTTGCTACATAACCATTCATTTTTATGAAAAACTCAACAATTTTTATTTCTGCTTAAGCGAATTTAATCAGAAATATAGAATCAATCTTCAAGGAACCGAAGTAAAATGATAAGAACATTAAGAACAAACATTCCGATACCGAAGTGATCCTAAACACACCATATGATGCAAATTCTGTAAATCTCTTTAACAGAAGAAAAACAGAAGTCAAACACCGTAAGACAAATAGAACCGACGTACATAACAGATGTGTCTGGGGAGAAACGTATTCAGAACCTTATTGAGTTTACTAAGTTTTAAGTATACGAATAGAGCAGTCTATGTACCAACCAGGACAACACAACCAACCAACCAACTGTTTTTGAGGTGTAACCTTTATGTATATAATTTAATTTTCGCTGGTGTAAAATAAATGTAAAAAGTGTTATATAGCAAAACCAAAGATTTAATTGTCTATCACAACAAGCTGACCGAACAGTGTGACCAACGGAATACCGATACCCTAAATATTTCAACCGAAGGAGTCCACTTAGAGTCATCTCCAGGGAGCCGGAATACTAGCCCCCTAGAAGTGTCGGAAGCAACATTTCAAGTAACACCTAGAACTGCTACATACTTGGTAAAAAGGGGTGGAGCTCAGACTGTAAACGACTTGATAGGTGGTACATATGTTTGCGAAGATTTGATTCTAAATTTAGCCTGTTGGATATCCAATCATTTCTATGAAAAGTGCAACCAACCAACTAACCAACCACCCAACCAACCAACCAACGTTGAGGGGCGTAGAGATAGCAAGCTATCTACAAGTGGACCCCTCTGAACCTATGATGTTAATAATGGATTAAGAGATTGAATTGGTACGTGTTTATATTGAAGGCTTGCATGCTACGTACAAGTGTCTGAATATATGATGGTAATGATGGGTTAAGATATTTAATTGACATGTATTAAAGGCTTAGCGGTTTTCACTTGAGTCATCGTCATTCGAAAACTATTAAAACGAAAACCAGGTCCTTTACTCTGGTATATCTTACTCAGTAGGAACCAAATGTCTTCGAAAACAACATTCTTTGCTTTTCTGAAAGGCAAGTGAGCAGCCCCCTTGTCGAACCCCTCCGAGCTAAAGGTAAACCCCACTCTGTCTTCGGGATCGACATCATGGACTATATGACTCACAATATCTTTAATACGATCTCTGACCCACTTCTCTGGATCGTTGACATCGTCAGGTATATCGTGTAGTCTAAAGCATACGCTTCGTCTATCAAGTTTAAACTTCTTATTGGAGGTCACTGTATCTTCAAGTATTTGGAATGCCATTGTTTCGTGCTACACAACTGACTGTGTTGGTTAAAGGACCGAAGTTTAGCCTCGTGTTTATTAAAGACTAAAGTTTAGCAGGTACTATTTGTTTTCACCTTCACTGCTGGCTACCGACTGAACCTTAGCGGACGCTCCTCGTCTTAATATTCGACAAAACAACACAGACAACACAACTTATTGTTTTCACCTTCACTGTTGGTTAACGACTGAACCTTAGTGGACGCTTCACGTCTTAATATTCAACAGACAACAACGACAGCTGTCATACAGCTGTCTGACATGACAGACAGCTGTCATACAGCTGTCATACAGCGGTCATACAGCTGTCTAACAGCTGTCTAACACAGCTGTCTAACACAGCTGTCTAACACAGCTGTCTAACACAGCTGTCTAATACAGCTGTCTAACACAGCTGTCTAATAGGGCAGACATATGTCTAACACATGTCTAGCAGATGGGTAACAGTCACTCTTTTGCGGAACATAAACTGAATGTTTTTAAGTCAAACAAGAAGAAAACAATTTAAAACACATCTACGATGACCATGAGGCAGCCTACATGGACTTTGAACAATTTTTAAAAATAGATGCGGCCAGGTTAGTTGATTAACCATCCAGGTCAGTCACAGCTGACGCTATAAATAAAAACGATGCTGGAAGCGAGTGACGTCACAAGAACCGGTGGTGCATGTGCCCAGGTTAGACCTCTAAGCTTTCCAGGTTAATACCGGGTTAGCTCCATGACAAGGTGGTGGACCAGTCGGGTTAGCTAAGAGTCGGGGTGGTGGAACCGGGTCAGCTAGGCTCCGGTCGCCTAGCTGACCCGGTTCCACCACCCCGACTCTTAGCTAACCCGACTGGTCCACCACCTTGTCATGGAGCTAACCCGGTATTAACCTGGAAAGCTTAGAGGTCTAACCTGGGCACATGCACCACCGGTTCTTGTGACGTCACTCGCTTCCAGCATCGTTTTTATTTATAGCGTCAGCTGTGACTGACCTGGATGGTTAATCAACTAACCTGGCCGCATCTATTTTTTAAAAATTGTTCAAAGTCCATGTAGGCTGCCTCATGGTCATCGTAGATGTGTTTTAAATTGTTTTCTTCTTGTTTGACTTAAAAACATTCAGTTTATGTTCCGCAAAAGAGTGACTGTTACCCATCTGCTAGACATGTGTTAGACATATGTCTGCCCTATTAGACAGCTGTGTTAGACAGCTGTATTAGACAGCTGTGTTAGACAGCTGTGTTAGACAGCTGTGTTAGACAGCTGTGTTAGACAGCTGTTAGACAGCTGTATGACCGCTGTATGACAGCTGTATGACAGCTGTCTGTCATGTCAGACAGCTGTATGACAGCTGTCGTTGTTGTCTGTTGAATATTAAGACGTGAAGCGTCCACTAAGGTTCAGTCGTTAACCAACAGTGAAGGTGAAAACAATAAGTTGTGTTGTCTGTGTTGTTTTGTCGAATATTAAGACGAGGAGCGTCCGCTAAGGTTCAGTCGGTAGCCAGCAGTGAAGGTGAAAACAAATAGTACCTGCTAAACTTTAGTCTTTAATAAACACGAGGCTAAACTTCGGTCCTTTAACCAACACAGTCAGTTGTGTAGCACGAAACAATGGCATTCCAAATACTTGAAGATACAGTGACCTCCAATAAGAAGTTTAAACTTGATAGACGAAGCGTATGCTTTAGACTACACGATATACCTGACGATGTCAACGATCCAGAGAAGTGGGTCAGAGATCGTATTAAAGATATTGTGAGTCATATAGTCCATGATGTCGATCCCGAAGACAGAGTGGGGTTTACCTTTAGCTCGGAGGGGTTCGACAAGGGGGCTGCTCACTTGCCTTTCAGAAAAGCAAAGAATGTTGTTTTCGAAGACATTTGGTTCCTACTGAGTAAGATATACCAGAGTAAAGGACCTGGTTTTCGTTCTAATAGTTTTCGAATGACGATGACTCAAGTGAAAACCGCTAAGCCTTTAATACATGTCAATTAAATATCTTAACCCATCATTACCATCATATATTCAGACACTTGTACGTAGCATGCAAGCCTTCAATATAAACACGTACCAATTCAATCTCTTAATCCATTATTAACATCATAGGTTCAGAGGGGTCCACTTGTAGATAGCTTGCTATCTCTACGCCCCTCAACGTTGGTTGGTTGGTTGGGTGGTTGGTTAGTTGGTTGGTTGCACTTTTCATAGAAATGATTGGATATCCAACAGGCTAAATTTAGAATCAAATCTTTGCAAACATATGTACCACCTATCAAGTCGTTTACAGTCTGAGCTCCACCCCTTTTTACCAAGTATGTAGCAGTTCTAGGTGTTACTTGAAATGTTGCTTCCGACACTTCTAGGGGGCTAGTATTCCGGCTCCCTGGAGATGACTCTAAGTGGACTCCTTCGGTTGAAATATTTAGGGTATCGGTATTCCGTTGGTCACACTGTTCGGTCAGCTTGTTGTGATAGGCAATTAAATCTTTGGTTTTGCTATATAACACTTTTTACATTTATTTTACACCAGCGAAAATTAAATTATATACATAAAGGTTACACCTCAAAAACAGTTGGTTGGTTGGTTGTGTTGTCCTGGTTGGTACATAGACTGCTCTATTCGTATACTTAAAACTTAGTAAACTCAATAAGGTTCTGAATACGTTTCTCCTCAGACACATCTGTTATGTACGTCGGTTCTATTTGTCTTACGGTGTTTGACTTCTGTTTTTCTTCTGTTAAAGAGATTTACAGAATTTGCATCATATGGTGTGTTTAGGATCACTTCGGTATCGGAATGTTTGTTCTTAATGTTCTTATCATTTTACTTCGGTTCCTTGAAGATTGGTTCTATATTTCTGATTAAATTCGCTTAAGCAGAAATAAGAATTGTTGAGTTTTTCATAAAAATGAATGGTTATGTAGCAAATCGAATTTAATATCAAACATACTAAAGTCCAACAAGTATTTAGCGGTTGTTGGTGTTAATTGAAATGTTGCTTCCGACACTTCTAGGGCATCGGTATTCCGAGCCCCTGGAGATGTCTCTAAGTGGGCTCCTTCGGTTGGAACATTTGGCATATCGGTATTCCGATAACCCAAATGTTCCTTCAGCTGACTGTTGTAATAGGCAATCAACTCTTTAGTTTTCTTATTTTCCAACCAATGACACATAAAGCCACATCTCAAGACAGTTAGTTAAGAGTGTTGTATGACTAAGATTACTCTTGAAATATTTAGGATATCGGTATTCCGGCCAGCTAAATGCTTCTTTAGCTGACAGTTGTAATAGACAATCAACTCTTTAGTTTTGTTATTTCCACCCATTAACACATAAAGCCACATCTCAAGACAGTTAGTTAGAGTGTTGTGTGATTAAAATTACTCTGAAATGCTAGTGGCACCCATTTTTACCAAGTATGTAGCAGCTGTAGGTACCAAGTCAACCCCTTCTGCTTGTTGTTTTAATAGACAATTAACTCTTTAGTTTTGTTATTTTATATCTCATAAACATAAAAGCTACACTTCAAGATACTTAGTTTAACTGGTCACATGGCTAAGATTACTCTGAAATGATAGAGATGTGTTGGCTTAGGGCAATTGAAGACTGTTCTTCAAGACATATTTACTTTGGTTTGTTAGGTACGCTTGACAGCTGCCTGTACCGTCAACTTCAATAAGTCTAAGAGGGTGTACTAAAATTTGTCTGTAGCACGCATCACTTGATGTAGTCAACATTTAAACACGCTATTGAATACTGTTCTTTCTGGTATGGTTGAAATTTTCTCTGAAAGTAACTTCATTAAGTCTAAGAGAGAGTGTGTTGTTTTTAGGTGTTAACACAGCTTGTTCTGACTTACTTAAATATTATATTTCTTCTGTTCAACAAGACGATGATTTTGAGGTGTCACACATGTATGTAGCTCTAAGAACGGCTATACCGGAAGTGTCAACCTGAAGTAACATTTTTATTGATTTTATTGGTTTGCTGAACAGCGTGTATGTATTGGTTCTATAGTACATCTCACGGATCTTCCGCGATAAGGGTTTTAAGTTTTTTATCTCAGTTTCTTGTAGACCTTGTTACGAAACATACATTTTTGAAGTCGGCTCCTTTCTATCACTTTCCGTTCAAAAGATATAACGATTTAAAGTTTAGACCGGAAGTGGCCATTTTATTGTATATTCCAATTTGCTTTGGCCTCCTTAACACCGTGCATGTATTGGTTCTATCGTACATCTCACCGATCTTCCGCGATAAGGATTTGAAGTTTTTTATCTCAGTTTCTTGTAGACCTTGTTACGAAACATACATTTTTGAAGTCGGTTCCTTTCTATCACTTTCCGTTCAAAAGATATAACGATTTAACGTTTAGACCGGAAGTGGCCATTTTATTGTATATTCCAATTTGATTTGGCCTCCTTAACACCGTGCATGTATTGGTTCTATCGTACATCTCACCGATCTTCCGCGATAAGGATTTGAAGTTTTTTATCTCAGTTTCTTGTAGAGCTTGTTATGAAACGATATATTTTTGAAGTCGGTTCCTTTCTATCACTTTCCGTTCAAAAGATATAACGATTTAACGTTTAGACCGGAAGTGGCCATTTTATTGTATATTCCAATTTGATTTGGCCTCCTTAACACCGTGCATGTATTGGTTCTATCGTACATCTCACGGATCTTCCGCGATAAGGGTTTAAAGTTTTTTATCTCATTTTCTTGTAGAGCTTGTTATGAAACGATATATTTTTAAAGTCAGTTCATTTCTATCACTTTCCGTTCAAAAGATATAACGATTTAACGTTTAGACCGGAAGTGGCCATTTTATTGTATATTCCAATTTGATTTGGCCTCCTTAACACCGTGCATGTATTGGTTCTATCGTACATCTCACGGATCTTCCGCGATAAGGGTTTAAAGTTTTTTATCTCATTTTCTTGTAGAGCTTGTTATGAAACGATATATTTTTAAAGTCAGTTCATTTCTACCACTTTCCGTTCAAAAGATATAACGATTTAACGTTTAGACCGGAAGTGGCCATTTTATTGTATATTCCAATTTGATTTGGCCTCCTTAACACCGTGCATGTATTGGTTCTATCGTACATCTCACGGATCTTCCGCGATAAGGGTTTAAAGTTTTTTATCTTATTTTAGTCGCCATTTTTAATTCTGCTTACTTAGACGAGTAACATGACACTAAACACGTGGGGTAGCTTTAAAACTAAGAAAGGAATTGAACCTGTAACCAACCATTGTTTCTAAGCTTACTGTTTAGTTATTCAGTACCTCTTTGTATTTGTTTGACGCTACCATATCAAGGAGCATATATCAGGAATCGAACCTGTATCTCT
Source organism: Tillus elongatus (assembly GCA_964006375.1). Lineage (NCBI taxonomy): Eukaryota > Metazoa > Arthropoda > Insecta > Coleoptera > Cleridae > Tillus > Tillus elongatus. The sequence goes on along the minus strand of OZ023269.1, from coordinate 78,495,309 downwards.
TTCTAAATAAAATCAACTACTTGCCGCGCCCACACATAAGGCTAAAAAAGTTCCTATTTTTAAGAGTTGAACCTGTTGTCCATTTTGTTTCTGAGCTTCCTTCTTTGTTTTGCCAGCGACCTCTATTGTCTCTACGATATTTAAGTTTGGTTTCCTATTTGAACCTGTTGTCTATTTTGTTTCTGAACTTCCTTCTTTTGTTTGCCAACGACCTCTGTGTGTTATTTTTAGAACCTACCCATATAACAATTGTGGCGTTCGGCTAATTTCTATGCGAAATCTAATAGTCTGTCTAATATTAAACATATTAATTATTATGTCTTATGTCTAATAACAAAAGCTTTATGTATGTTACATGTATGGTTTGTTTTAATTAAAAGTTGTATATATACCAGCCTAAAACAGTAAATTAATAAGCGTCTGCTTAGCACAGTGGTTAGCATCGTTGCCTCCCATCTGAATGTCCCGGGTTCGAAACTCACCTGCTCCATGTGGCTTTTTTTAAAAAATAATAATTTTCCTTACGCTTTGGAATGTTTGCATGTGACTGTCTGGCCCAAGTCGTGTGACGTCACTGTCTGGCCAAAGTTTCCTAGACATAACAGGTCAATGACCTTAGAATGTTTACAGGTTACATTGGAAGCCATCTTGGACGCCATCTTGGGGGGCGTGGCCACGCCCATAAGGGGGTGGGGCTCCGCCCAGAGGGGTGGGGCTCCGCCTATGGGGGAGGAGTGGGGGTACCCCCACTTCCTGTCTGGCTCAAGTGACCCATTACCTACTATAATTAGTAGGATCGTATCTGTCACCTTTCTTGAATATTCCAGTAACATCCGCAGTCAGTCGGGATTGGGGCAGGATATGAGAGGAAAAAGAAGATTGAATAATTATGGCGAGAGGGAGTGCGATCTTGTATTTAACTAGATTGAAGCAGTCGGTGACGTGTGTAAGCAGCGGTGATGTGTGTTAGCAGTCACAGTATTCTACATGCAATTCATCATTTTTTGAATAATATGCTTTTATAATTTAATTTATTTAACGTCAAATCTTTTTCTGTTTGCGCTGGAATTTTTTTTAATCGATTGGTAAATTATCTTGTAAATAAAACAGGTAATATTAACTCTCAACACATTATTTAATTTCTTTTACATGCAATCGTGACAATGCATCTGCATTACTGTTTTGTGCAGATTTAATATATTTAATACTCTACTGATAAGCGGACAAAATGACGCTCCATCTTTGCAATCTAATGGCTGCAAAAATGGGAATGCGTTTTTTCTCACAGAATATTGAGATAAGTGGTTTATGGTCCGCTAATAGTGTGAATGTTCTGCCGTATAAATAAATATTGGTCAAACCGTTTGACTACAAATATTATTGCAAGGGCTTCTTTATCTATTTGTGAATACGACATTTCGCCAGATGATAATGTTCTTGAAGCCAAAGTTATTGGCTTTACATCGCCGTTTGTATATTTATGAGATATTACAGCAGCTATTAGAAGGTATAGACGGAGCATTCTGAGCCTCACCACTCACCACCCGATGGCGCCTACGCGTGACGTCACCGTGACGAAACAATATGGTGGATGGATAGAGAAAGAGAGAGAGAGAGAGAGAGAGAGAGATAACGTCTAAGCTAAGTTGACGTAATCTAAGATGGCTGCGAAAATGGCCGACCGGAGGTAAAAACCGGAAAATTTGACAGTTAAAATGCTATTTAGGCTGACCTGTCAAAATAAGAAGATCCGCTATTTTGACTTTTATAAAAATGACATTTAAAAAATATGGCGGTTAGAGCATGAACAAATCAACTTCTTTAGTTTTAGGCTTAGAGGTATGGTGTCTGGCATCATTTTACTCGTCTCGACGAGGAAAATTCAAATAAGAGAAGATCTGACAGTTAGCGTGACGTAATCCAAGATGGTTTCCGGACCGGCCCGTAATCAAACAGGCGTGGGGTCCTGGTGCCCACAGGCGCGGGGACCTGAGGTACACAGGTACGGGGGTCCTGAGGTCCATAGGCGCGGGGGATAAAGATAAGAGATGAGAGGTGAGAGAGAGAGAGAGAGATAGAGAGAGATAGAGAGAGAGAGAGAGAGAAAAGGTCTAACCTGAGATGGTCCAAGATGGATATCAAGATAGCCGTTCGCGAGAAACATTTTAAAAACATTAAAATTTGAAAAGGTATCTGACCTGACCTGTTGAAAGAAGAGGATCCGACATTCAGAATGATGTATAGGAAGGTGGTGGTTAGCGCATGTGCAGATTATAAGTTGGAATTCGTTAAACGGCTTTTTGTGCCGTTTTCCCATAATAAATAATGTTAATTCAAACACATTCGAGAACAATCGATATTAGTAAGTCGGGTATAAAGGACCCCGTATTTCTGCTCAAGCAATTAGTTTTAAAGCTGAAGTAGAACGAGAGTTACACAGTAAAATGGTAAACAACGGTATAAAACGAAAATCTGGTGACTCAGAAAATAGATGTTTTTGTGGCGGTGGTGGTGGTAACGAAGTTATACAACAACAATTATTAAGGTCGATTGCGATGGATAAACAGATTATACCATATAGATAATGGGAAATGTATGAACTACCAAATCCCAATAATTCAACCAAAGACTTGTGGTCCCTTAAAACTTCCTCAAACACTGAACGGCCTAGGTTTGTTATTGTGATATTTCAAACGGATCGATACAATAACGTTAGAGAAGACATCAACGAGTCTGATCATGTAGGTATTCGAAATAAAAGACTTCACTTAAATTCTAAACAAATCCCCACAGAAAGTATAAATCTAAACTTTAACCAAGCAAATTATCTCGAAGCATATAGAAAGATGATATAATTTCAACGTTCGTATGTTCGTAGAGAGCCCCAACCTACCTTGGATAACAAGGCTTTCGCAAAATACCCCATGTTTGTATTTGATTGCTCCAAGTACAGCGAATGCATAAAGGTGCATCTACGGTGGATATCAAATTGGAAATGGAAAGTACTAACAACTTTCCCAATCACACAAAATGTTATAGTGTAATTATATACGTGCGCTATATAATGTAGATTTAAGGTTACTGCAATCGGTTTCAAGATGAGCTTCGTAGTCATCGATACTCAAGGTTTTTGTCAGCTCGAATACACACCTAAAAAATTGGTGATTTATAATGGTTTTCAAACTGTGCATTACGTTTTTAAACCGCATACACCGGTACGTTTACTGCATGCAGATATAATCAAACAAGTCAAGTTTCTCCAAGCGCAACACCATTATATCGGCTATAATTATTGCAACGTTAATTTAGAAGAATTGCCAAACATTATAACCAAACATATTATTGAACAACAAATGGACAGAATCTATGTTAAAGGTGATATTGAACAAAGGTTTTTGATGCATTGGTTATTAAATTGTGGTTACCGAGTGGATGTAGTCAACTTGGAAAACAGTGAAAGTTCTCCGAAGCTGGTACCTGACACCCCTTTATGTATGAATCATACCCTTGTATACAATAGAAAATGTATATGTAGTATAAATAATTGTATGTCATTATTAGTGAATTTTCGTAGAAAAAATTCACTAATGGGGAGATCCCGACTTTTGAATTTTGAGAAATTTTTTGCAAATGAGCGCGAACTAGGACCCCTAGAACCCATATCCGGGATCAGTTTCAATTTTTATATGTTTATATATATATATATATATATATATATATATATATATATATATATATATATATATATATATATATATATATATATATATATATATATATATATATATATATATATATATATATATATATGTATCACACCGATAACTCAAAAAATAATGGGCCGATTTTGATAAAATTTGGCATGTATCTTTCTTTTGTAAATGGCTTGGATAAGGTCGTTAGTCAGGAAAATCGGACCAGGTTTTCCGGGAAAATTTTGAGTTTTCATTCGAAAAAAATTCTTATCTCAAAAAGTAATAAGCCGATTTTAATAAAATTTGGCATGTACCTTCCTTTTGTAAATCGCTTTGAGAAGTTTGTTAGTCAGGAAAATCGGATGAGGTTTTCAGGGAAAACTTTGAGTTTTCATTCGAAAAAAATTTTTATCTCAAAGAATAATGGGCTGATTTTGATAAAATTTGGCATGTACCTTTCTTTTGTAAATGCCTTTAATAAGTTCGTTAATGAGAGAAATCGGACGAGGTTTTTCGGAAAAATTTTGAGTTTTCATTCGAAAAAAATTTTTATCTTAAAAAATAAGAAATATATGATAACCAAATTTGGTAGGTAGATTTAGGATATAAGAGTAAACCATACACCAAAATTTAGATTTCTATGTTACAAGAAAAAAAAGTTATAATAAAATATTTTTTGCCAGATCATTTCTATGAAAATTCACTACCATAACGCACTTGCTGCGTCCCGAACTTTTTATTTATATTGTAAACGTGATGCCTTAATAAAACAAAAGTTTTAAATTATATATGTGTTTCTATTTTAAACTATATTTATTAATATTAATTTCCAACTACATTAGTCTCTCCAACATCAATCCACTATGGGTCTCCGCAAACTCCAAAGCTTTTGTGTAAATTTCTTCAGTGAACTCTTCATATATATTTTCAAAGTTAGTTGAAACCGTGACATTTTTGTTTTTGATATTGAATGATTTAATTTCTTTTCTGTTTCGTTTTTGGAGCCCAACATACCAAACAACTCTAGGTTCATTTTGATTTGATTATGTTTAGCTAAAGGAGCATCCATCAAATGAAACAATGTATGCTTCACAGTTTCCATAGTCAGTCTTATGTCACTCCCATCCATACTAATACGATAGGGAGCCACTATGCTTTTTAAAACTTGAACTAACATATGCACTTGTTCAGCCTGCCATGCTTTCGCATGCTTTTGATTGGTGGACTACTATGTAAATGTCCAGAAAATGTACTCTTTTTCACTTGTAATGAGCATGATTCAATATAATTTGAGGTGAACAGATAAGAACCATTCAACACAAGAGTTCTCCAATCAGACAGTTTACCACGGCTGCCATTATCAAACAGAAATATAAGTTAGTAACGAACCACTTCAGACTTGCTTTTAAACATGTTGTACATTGAAAGTTGGAGAAGTTCATCGTTGTGTAGATGTGTTGTTGGAAGACCAGACCATTTCATGAAGTCGTCGAAACAGATTCGCAATTCTGTTAGATTTGGTGGTTTTAACACATAAAACACATTTTGACATAGTGCTGCCAGGATGATAAAGCTTGCTTTAAGATGAGCCATTGCTAAGGGTATTGATGTCGGGTAACACTTGCTCTTGAAAACACTCCGACATGTAATACTTGAATGTGAGGGATGTGTTGTTTTGTTGAGCAGGGTTTTTATCACTCTGATGGTCTATGCTGCACTAACATCTGAATTACCTAGATCTCTCAATGTTTGAACGATGTCGCGAAGAAAACAGTCGCATATCCATGCAAATTGTGTTTCTCTCACCCAATTCTTAATGAGTGTTTCGTGGTTCATCACCTTTTCTACGACTTCTTCATTCAGATACATATGCATATGCGTAAAACAATTATCAACACATAAAACTTTTTCACTTAGAATAGGTGTAGAAGATATTCTGCTGTAATTCGAGTGACCTACAGACTTACTTTCTTCTCCATCTTTAAAACATTTCAAAGACAATTCACGTATGTTATCCATAAAATCCTAAAACTCCCACTCTTCCAATGCTAGATATTAGTTTTCTTCATCGGTCGCTAACGGGTTGACAAATTTTACAAATATCACAATTATTGTAAACTTGTTTCTTATACTGATCCCAGTAATTAATTTCAACGGTTGTTTGATATTACAAGTGGTTTTCATCAGCAAACTATTATCATCTTGATACTTGTTAAACAACTTTCTATTTTGGTGCTGTGTGAAATCAGGACTGTCGTTTTCATCTATATCATACATGTTGAGACAGTCACAAGTAACTTTCATTGCTAGAATGTTCAGATTAAGCTTGCTGGTATAATCTTCGATGTTAAATAGGTTTCCCCTCTCCACTCTCACTGGCTGTATTCTTCTGATTGGTTTACTGTTAAACTTTAAAAATTTATTGTGATCACAAAATACACTATAATATTTCGCACTATACTCCATATTCCTTAATATGTTCATGCAAGTCTTTAACAAACTTTTCTACATCGACACAATCTTCTTTCTCGTATTTATCATATCGGTAACATCTCTACCGTGAAATTTTCGAACAAAATGAATGTATTTAGTATGTTCATCGGCTTGATAATGGCATTTTAACATATAGTCTAGATGGTCTCCAAATTTGTGATCATCACAGCTTGACAACTCCATATTTTTATTAAACCCTTCTCTCATCATTTTGAGTGTTTTATGTTTAATTTCTTCCTCAGGTGGTAGTTCAATTTCTATTTCCATTGTTGTGAGTGTGGCGATTTCTTCATCATAATGACTTTTGTATTGGTTTTTTGCTTCTTTGGGTAAATATTTGAAAAAAAGGTTTTCTTAAAGGAGCTTCTGTGTGGTATCGAACAAGTGCTACAGCAAATAATTGTGAGCAGCAACCAACTATTTAGTTATATTTATAAGTCGCACAATTCAACTACATGTATATGTCTACTTTCATATTCTTCACCTTCAGATTTATGTTCATCTATAAAATGTTGCTTTTGTATCTTTAATACCAGCAGTCTTAATTTAGATTTGTTTTCCTTATTAGTATATATTCCAGTTGTACCTTCGTACCACTACTTTCTGTGTAAACAAAATATATGTGGTGGTTTCTCCATCGTAATACCTTCTGTATTGGTTCTTAGCCTCCTCTCGTAAGTATCTGAAGAATGATTGGCTTAAAGGAGCTCCTGGGTGGTGTCAAATGAGTGCTACAGCAAAGAACTGTGTAGAGCTGTAACCTGCTAAATATATGTCGCATAATTCAACTATATGTCTACTTTCGTAATCTTCGCCTTCAGAATCACGTTCATATATAAAAGCTTGTTCTTGTATCTCCAACACTAACTGCTTTAATGTAAATTTGTTTACATCATCATATTCTATTTTTGCTTCCATACCACAACTCGCTGTTATACTTCATACTGCTAAAGACTTCTGTGTTACTAAACAAAGCTCACTAACAAAACGTATTTTTATGAGTTCTGACAGAAATGTAGAAACAATGTCAGTGTGAACATTGGCCAGAAATGACAATTGATGACGAGCAGTTGAAATTCTCTCTCTCTCTCTCCCTCTTTCTCTATCTCTCAGCTTTATCCCCCGCGCCTGTTGACCTCAGGTCCCCGCTTCTTTGGACCTCAGGACCCCCGCATCTGTGTACCTCAGGTCCCCGCGCCTGTGGACCTCAGGACACCCGCACCTGTGGACCTCAGGTCCCCGCATCTGTGGACCTCAGGTCCCCGCACCTGTGGACCTCAGGTCCCCGAGCCTGTGGGCTTCAGGACCCCACGCCTGTTTAACGACGGGCTGGCCCGGACACCATCTTAGATTACGTCATGCTGAATGCCAGATGTTCTCTTATTTGAATTCTACTCGTCAAGACGAGTTAAATGACACCAGACACCATACCTTTAAACGGAAAACTAAAAAAGTTGATTTGCGCATGCGCTAACCCGCATATTTTCTAAATGTAATTTTTATAAAAATCAAAATGGTGGATCCTTTTATTTTGACAGGTCAGTCTAAATGACATTTCAAATGTCAGATTTCCCAGGTTTTTCACTTCCAGTGGGCTATCTTCGCAGCCTCTTGAATTACGTTATCTCAGGTTAGACCTGCTCTCTCTCTCTCTCTCTCTATCCATTCACTATATTGTTTTACTGTCAGGTCACGCGCATTTGCACCGGGTGGTGGGTGGTGGTCGCAGAATGTCCCATCTATAACTTCTGCTATTGCATAATTGCTTACATCACTAGAAAGAATTAAAGGTAAGTCTGGATTATAATGCATCAATATTACAAATGACCAAATATCTTGTTTAACGAGTTCGAAAAATTTTTGTTGCTCATGTATCCATTTAAAAGGAGCATTTTTCTTTAACAATTTATAAAGTGGAGATAAAATAGAGGATGCTTGTTTTAAAAATTTGGAATAAAAATGTACAAGTCCTAAAAATGCTTTCGGTTCTGTAACATTGCTGGGAATTTTGTATTTACGAATGGCCTTCGCTTTTTCTGGTGATGCTTTTATACCATCTCTGTAGTCTAAATAATTAATTTCATTTTTATAAATGTATATTTAGATAGTTGGATTTTAATTGAATTTATTTAGTCAGCTGAAAACACTGGGCAAAAGTTTTGCCAGATTGTCTTTATTTGTTGAAGACAAACATATGTCGTCCAAGAAAAAAGAAACGCCTTCCATACCTGCAAAAATATTTTGAATAATTCGTTGAAAAATACCCGAATTGAAGGCTACTCCATAGGGCAATCGGTTGTATCTAAATAAACTATATATAATAAAATCGTCCAATTCAATATGTGCAAATGCCTGTGACAAATCAATTTTTGTATAATATTGCCTAACATTATTTAACGAATCTTCTATTGTTAGTAAGGGATATTTATTTATATTTAATTTGGGATTTAAAGCAACTTTAAAATCGCCACAAATTCTGATTTCGCCACTTTTTTTAATGCGGGGACAATTGGCGTCGCCCAATTACTATAACTTATTAGGCTTAATATTCCTAGTTTTAATATTTTACCTAGTTCAACTGCAACTTTATTTTTGAGATCAAAAAGTAACGTTCTAGCATAGCAGAATAGTGGTGCAAAATTAGATTTCAGATGTAAAGTTGCTTTACCAACAGTACAAGTGCCTAATGTATTTTCTAAAACTTTTGGATATACTTTTAGTAGCTGGTTAACAATATGTTTAGAGAATTGATTTGATTCCACCGATGAGAAATAATTTATTTTTAATATTGAATCTAGAGAAAAATTCAAATCATTGATCGAGTTACGCCCGATCAAAGATACCTTTTTTTGCAATGAATAATTTCAAATTATTTTTCACCGTTTCTTTATAACTTAATGTAACGCAAATATAGACAAAGATTTGAATGCGGTGACCCACTTACGATTTCAAAACTAAATTGGAGCTAAAAAGTTTACATTGGTGAAAATATTTAAAATAAAATTTATCTGAGATAATAGAAAGAGCGCAACCGGCGTCGATTGCGATAAAAATATTTATCTGATTAAATTTAATTAACACAGTCAGCTTTTTCATTGATATCTTTCATATTAAAAAAAGTCTGATTAAGATTATCGTCAACTTCGGTCGTTTCTTCTTTAATTGACTTTGAAATATTAAAATTATTTCCAGAATTTTTCTACGATTACTATTTGCATAAATGACGTATACGAGGAGGGTGTTTAATGCAGTTAAGAATGGAATTTAAACATACACATGCATACGAGGGGCATTCAATAATAAGATAAACAAACTCGTTTTAAAACAAAAAAATTCAAATATGATATATATATATATATATATATATATATATATATATATATATATATATATATATATACTTATATATATATATATATATATATATATATATATATATATATATATATATATATATATATATATATATATATATATATATATATATATATATATATATATATATATATACATACATACTTACATATAAGACGTCGTTATCGTTTAACAGCTCAGCAGTTACTAATGTCATCTATATGGTCTACTGGGAAGGAGAGGGTGTTGAGCTTGCGCATGTTGTTTGAAGACATATGTTATAGACAGTTAGAGAGCGAGAGGCCCGTAAATGGTAATATATGTCACACCATTTTTTGATGACATACACGTAAAGCAAACAAAAAGCATGTCGCACTGAATGACAATTGAACACATAAAGCCCACACATAATACCTATAGATGTCGCACACAAACACATTTGACAGGTAGCGACAGACTGAACTAAATGCCTTGTTGCTGTTTAACATATGACACATGCAAACATGATGCGTTTCGATGGTGGGGCTGTACCCTTTGATCTTGTTTGAGCTGGTACACGCTGTTGTTTGAAAAGGATAGTTAGAGACATGGCAACTGTTGTAAACAAACCAGTCTTGTGTTAGCTTAAAAAAAAGTAAGAAACATATTATAGATTTTAGCTCCTGTGTGTGTGTGCGCGTGTCTGTGTGTGTGTGTGTGTGTGTGTTAAATACGTAAAGACTTGCTGCTATGGTGTTTTCAATTATTGGTGAGTGGACAACAAGAAACTGTCGTTTTAATATTATACAGAATATGGTGCGTTTCAAGTTGAATCCGCTCAATAGCAGTGGTATTAATGAACCCGAACAATGGTTTAAGAACGGCATGCAGGAAATTTACAACAGAGTGATTCGAAACTTGAACACCGACACCAAAGTGGGCTTTACATTCTCCGGCTTGGACAGAGACTATCATGTGCCGTTTAGGAAGCTGTCACTTTTGACGTTCGTAGAAGCGTGGTCGGACGTGCACAAGGTGTATCAGAGCAATAAGGGGGTCATCGAAGGTGATGCATTCACCATAACAACCACCAGCCTAGGATCGCCACAACAACAAGACACTGCTCAAGCAACCACCTCATAAGGCTCTGGTTTTTTGTCGAAACAACACGTTACGGAAACAAATCAACAAGTTAGTGAAGAGCAAGTCATCACGCGACCAACAACACCATCACTATCACCACCGACACAACCACCACCAACCCCAGATGACAAGCAATAACTGGATGATGATGATGAGGGCCTCCGTTGTTGTACCATATCTTCAAACCGATATCTACCAACGGAGAGAAGCTGCTGTGACAAATTTTTCATGAAAAATGGTCAAAACTTGGGAAAATGGCTGCCGTACAACGCACACTCCTGGGAAAGTTATGAAAATTTCTTAAAATGGCAATACACATACGACAGGAGAAAGGTTGCATGTCCGTGCTGTAAGTAACAAATGTTGAGAACATCCATATATAGACACAAGCAAATATATGCCCAAAGAGACCAGACGCTTATCTGGTACCCGTACCCGAGTAAAAAGTATATCACTCTGTACATACGGTCATATCAGAATACATATGCATACTTTAGCAAAACACAAGAAAAAACAGAGAACTGACAACACGGCTATGACTCATACCTAGTAGGATGACATCATCATTTTAATCGTGTTTGAGCTTGCATAGAAGCTGGTTTGTTGAAGTACGTAGAACAACTTGTAGCTAATCAAACCAACATGGTGCAGAATACTAGAAAACGAAAATCTATCAACACAGAAAATACTGGTGGTGCTGTTGGTGGTGGTAGAAAGCTTAAAGTGTTACAAGATGTCTTGGTGGCGAATGCAGTTGAAAGTATTACAACAAAAGAAGAACCCAAAACGTTGGATAATATCATAGGTGAGCCGTACAAATCTATCCATCAATAACAGCCACAAGTGAACAAAATAATTTCGCAGATATTATGAATGCTGTATATCCTACAAACATACAAACAAAGGAATATCAGCCTACACACGACGAGCTATTCAATCAGAAGTTGGTGGACATCAATCAGAAAAGTATGGAGAAAAATTAAAAACACAAAACTGCGAACTCATAGGTCAGACAACGTTTTCTCTTTTGCCAAACGGAGGGAAAACAACTGTTGATGTGGGCCCGTTGTTAAAGTTTCTACCCATGGTGAAGGTTTCGCAGAAAAACTGTAATATACCTGTGTTTTTCGATATGTGGACATTTGAAGAATTTTTAAACGTATTACCTACCTTAAGCGGCGAATCATATACACTAACTAAATACTTGGTTAAAACGCAAAGGAAATCAATGTTTGTTAAGTTTAAGCTGTGTGCTGATGAATATGCCAATAATTTCAACGTAACCCTGGAAGCATTGAAAATAATAGAAGACATTGGCTGTGTGGTCAGAGACCTGTTGTTAGAATTACGTTTTAGGAGTGTCTTCGACATGGACATGTTTATAGCTGACATCACATCGGAACTGGCCAAATTCGTGAAGTCATACCTGTGCCTTCTTCATTGCCAAGCTAAAATACTCTGAGAACCTGTGTTTGGTGTGTGAATTTATTCCCAAATATTAACTTGTACTGAAAGATATGCTGACTTGTAACATATTTTAATATAACAGTGATAATAAAGATATTTGTAAAAAATCTTTGTGTGTGTTTCATTAACTGCATTTTCTGACAACCAATCTGTCGACGTGAATACTCAAAGGAGGGTTTTAACATGTTTCCTTTATTCATAGCATAATACAAATTATTTAATGTCTTTGACCCAGGAATTATGGGTCTTATCAAAACCAAGCCATTTCACATAGGACTTGGTGCACACTCGTTAGATTAAATACATGTCAGAAGATAAAGTCTTTTGTAATTCTTGCTCGTAAAACCCTCCGCTGATTAACTTGATTTGCATTTATTCTAGTAAATACGTCACTGGACTGCTGAGTTGCGACCTTAAACAACTCTGCTGACCAGCGCGGTGTATATCCTTTCCCAAATATTATTTTTGCCTTGCTTATACGTACAACATCACCCATTTTGAAGTAGACTTGCTTACGAATAGCTGCTTCGTTTTTCCTAGTGACATCCTGAGGTTTGACACCTGTGGTGCGATGAATGGTTGAGTTGTATGCAGCTGTGACATCGGACAGGATATGCAGCCACTTGTAAGAATTAGACAAGTGAAAGTTTGTATATATCTTCTCTTTCAACGTACGTATGACTCATTCAACCATTGCCGTCTTCTTCACACTAAACGTACTGTAATGATTGACACCCTATTTGGACATTAAGGTCTTAAATTTTGCGTTGTAGAACTCCTTGCCAAGATCAGACTGTATGTGGGAAGGTGCTGTGCTGTTAGATAAAATATCAGCCATGGATTTAGTCACCTCTTCGTCATTTTTAGATTGAACCGGACGCGTCCACAATTACTTTGAAAAACAATTGATCACCACCGAAATGTACTTGTAACTGGAGTTTTCACGATGATAGTCTGTAAACTCGGCCAAATCAATCTGCCACAAGTCATCCAAACCTCTAATTATGGGGCGTCTACGTTCAAAATTGATTCTAGCCGGTTTATACAACTCGTTTATAATTTGTTTCTTGGCATCAGATGATTCAGCGTTACGTTGTTGTCGTCGGCGACGCTTCATGGCGATGTTGGATTTAAAAGTACCCACTTGTCGTCGGTCTTTTAGATTTTTGTCTATTTCACCTAACTTCTTCTTCAGCTTGTGGCTGTTTGACAGATCGATATCTTTCAAAGCTTGAGCTGTTATGGTCTTGGTTAAATTGCTCAATTTCTGTTCAAATTTGTTTTTCAGATCGTCAAACTCTGGCTTGTGCGCAGCCTCTAGCACTATGGTTATTAGTTTTTGGGTCACTTCCTCTTTATTCTTCAGATACTCAGCTTTATATTTCTGATAGTTGTCCACCCACGCATCAACAAATGTTTTAGTTTGTGTCACTTCATCTTTGTTCTTCAGATACTCAGCTTTATATTTCCGATAGTTGCCCACCAACGCATCTACAAATGTTTTAGTTTGGGTCACTTCATCTTTATTCTTCAGATACTCAGCTTTATGTTTCTGATAGTCGTCCACCCAGGCATCAACAAATTTTTAGTTACGCCATCTGTTGAATCGATAGGGTTGGAGACGTTACACAATCTATGGCTTTGCACATCAAAATCACCACTTGCAGTTCTTGGGAAAATATCTCGTTGAACCACTCGGCTATGTATAGAGCGGCTATTGTTGTTGCTGTTGTTGAAGTTTGCAGCAGTAAGACCAAACTTGTCGATAGAAATGATGAAACTGATGGTTAGCGTGTGTTAGCTCTTTATATGATGTGAGCCTCCTTCAGTTCTTCCAAGATTGACTGTATCTCATTGTTATGAGCATTATTGCCTGCAACTTGGGAGGCCATCAGAAGTCGAAGTCTGTCAACCGGTTCGTTCACATCATCCCAGTACACATATTCTTTCTGTTTCTTAGTATGCAGCATGTATGGCATGCCACGACCTAAAGTTAACGAGGCAGATCGTGTCTTAGCACCTGCTTGTTTTTCCAAAATTGGCTTTATTACCTGCTGATATTTGATAGAACTGTTTCTTATAATGTCTTCTTTAGGATCGTTCTCTTTTCTGTACAGACTAGTAACTTCCAAAATGTCTGCATAGTCACGTAAAGCTTGCAAATTTTGCGTAGCCGCCAAAACAGGTTTTCTCAAAAATATCAATTCCAACACATGATTAGTGCCGTTATATCTTCTATCGCCGACCATAATCTGAAAGCTCTGTCTGTTGTTAGCATCTATCTTGACGACGAGAAATTTAATAGGTTTGTTGCCGAGCATCCAAGTGTTGGTGGTTTGTATGTTGAATCGCCTGACTGTTTCTCTGTGAAATATTTACCAACATAGTATTTAACAGCTGTGGGATATGAACTCAACACTCGTTCGTAAATGGCTTCTGGTATATTTGCTGCAGCATCTAGTTTTCTATAAGCTTTCGTCGCCCATAATTCAGGTTCAGGCGGTTCTGCTTCCAACTCAAACGTTTCATCACCGCTAAGGAATGTAACTTCCTCCTTTGCTGCTGGTGCTGCTGCTGCTGGTTTCACATCAACTTCAGATTTAATCTGCTGCTGAGCTGTTTGAGCAGAGCCCAATGCTGTGACTGCTGTGCTTTTCGATATATCACACAACGGTTTTAACAGAGGCTTATATAAACGCTGTAACGTTTCATCCGTCTCTGTTTTGTCCAGCTTCAAAGCTAAATATTTGTTTTGAATAATCTTTGATAAATCGGCTATTTTACGTTTGATATTTGTTGGCTGTGTTGATAGTTTTTTCTGGCGAGGATGACTTTTAGATTTTTTCGCCATGCTCCCAGTATGAAGACTCACACACGCGCGCTTCACTTTAAATATATATAAACTGATCGAAGCCTTTGCGATACCGACCTTTTGTTAAATCACAATCTTTAATGATCATCACATCATGCTTGGTCTGCCAACAATCACCACACAGTGTCTTGAACTTTTCAAAAGTCATATCAGTGGTCACATGATCGTCGTACACATGTTTAAGATTTGTTTCGTCCTGTTTGAATAACACCACAACGTTTGCGTTGTCACGTACCAGTTGTTTTGGTACTTTGCTATATGTCTGACAAAGATAGAAAGAATCAATGTTTTTATGCCTGCCCATGCAAAAATACGATTTTATGTTATCTTGCTTGTCACACGCCACATCGTCAAAGATAAAGATTGGGTTGCCTTAGGCATCTACTGGATCTAAGATTTAATCGTTTTCACTATACGGATAGTAACCAACACCTTTTGTACCAGCCAACACCTCTTTTAATATATTGTATTTCGGTTGATACAGAGACTTTGAATACACATACACGTTTGCAAACTTTAAACCGTTTGCTTCAAATAATAAACTCAGCATGACATTTGTTTGGCCGCATCCACTTGGACCACATATCAAACAGCGCACCGTGTCGGGTAACAGAAGACCGTGTCTGTGTTGTGTAGCTGTTTCCACACGAATAACATCGTCCAAGTTTGTAACTGCTAAGGTTGCTGTTGTGTCTTATAAATACTGATGATTAATACACCAACGCTTTAGTATCAATGCTGGTATTTAAGGGTGAAGGTCTCGTCAACACACTCATCAACAAATTGCCTGTTGAGTTACACATAGCAGGTTATCAGTTTTGTGGGCCTGGTACTAAACTTAAAGAACGTCTTGCCAAAGATGATCAAGGTATCAATCCTTTAGATCGTGCTTGTCGCGACCACGACATCGCCTACTCTCAATGAAAACAGTTAAGTGACAGGCATCGAGCTGACGAGGTGTTGGAACACCGAGCCAGGGAACGAGTCAAGTCGATGGATGCAAGTTTTGGTGGCCGCTTGGAGTGCAGCAAAAACAAAGAAAGTTAAACGAAAACTTGGTATGGTGTGAACATATGCAGAAAAGCCAGTAATGCTGGTGCTGGTAAGAGAAAAGTTGGTGGCAAGGTGCCGTTTAAAAAGATACTGGGTTTAATGCGAGGCGCTATCAATGTGGGTGAGCAAGTGCCATCTTTAAAAAATCTGCTACATGTAGCGAGAAAAGTCATCAAAAATGCTGGTGGTGGCAAGAAAGTTAAGGTACCTCGTATTATTCCTATACCTAAAAGCGGAGGCTTCCTTCCACTGCTGCCTCTGATATTTGGTGGACTATCTGCTCTTGGCGCTCTGAGTGGCGGTGCTGCAGGTATTGCCAAGGCCGTTAACGATGCTAAAGCAGCGACACAAAAATTGGAAGAGGCAAAACGTCACAATCAAACAATGGAGGCCATTGCTGTGGGTAAAAGAGGCAGTACTGTGGGTGACGGTCTGTTCATGAAGAAACAACGTAGCGGCAACGGTTTGTATTTACACAAGCCAAAAAACGTGTGACAGCTTTACCAGCAAGACCTCTAACAAATGTAGATCATGTCAAGTTTGCTGGTAAAATGAAAATCCCATATTTAAGAGATGTATACATGCGAGATGAGCTACCTCGCAATGGACCACGTAAAAACGAATCGTTCATTATGAATTTGCAAAGAAACAAGAAGCCTGGCAGTCATTGGGTTGCTGTGAGAAAACGTGGCGGCATCGTCGAGTACTTTGACTCGTATGGAAACTTGAAGCTTCCTGTGGAGCTGCAACGTTACCTTAAAGACTCTTCTATATTGTACATGATGTATATCAAAGATATAACACTTTTAATGCTGTGGTCACTTGTGTTTAAAAATTTTTGCAATAAAGGACTCAAACAATAGCCTGTGTGCATCAGTCATGTCGCTAACGTTCGAGTTGAAAGGCTCTACATCCTCCCTGTCTTTGGAAATATTTCCACCGATAGTGTTGGACCCACGGTTTGATCATTCGTTGGCCCTCTCGAATTTTCACACCTAGAACACCATACTAAACATAGAGGCCGGCTGTAATAAGTTGCATTTTTATTTTACACTCGAAGCCAAACCGACGAAAAACGGTGTGCTACAAGAAATTATAATCCTATTGGAGCTTACGAAATTAGCGATCTGGAACGATGTATCCAAAACGAAATCGCTTGTGCCTATCTCCAGTTGAATAAGTTGCCTGCGAGTGCTGCTGCTGTCGGAGATGCAAATAAACTGTTTAGTTTGAAAGCCAACGACACTTTAAAGTGTGAGATACAGTGCTAGTACGACATTGATTTGACAAAGGACGCCTCAATAGCCCCTCTCTTGGGTTTTTCCTCACACAGATCTCTCATTAAGGATGAGGTGCACGAATCCGATATACGCGTGGAGATTGTTAAAGTGAAAACGATTCGTTTGGAGTGTAACATAGTGAGCGGGTCTTACCACGATGGCAAACCGACAGACACGCTATACGAGTTTGTTCCGATGGTTGATCCGGGCTATGCAATCGACATAAACCCTCGCAGTAAACTGTTTCTGCCCGTCAACACACGCATCATTTCCCATATAAATGTAAATATCATCGATCAGAATGCAGTGCCTGTGAACGTTCAAGGTGAAGAGATCATCGTGATATTGCAATTAAGCAAGACACCGACGGTATGTTAGTTATAAATAATAGTGACGACGACGAGCAACAGCAGTCAGTATTTTCGTTACCTGCATCACAGACGGTTCTATCCTTGGAGAACGAACAGTCTTTAAAATCATTGGGTTATATTGTTGAGCAAACTACATATCTTCGCAGACCCCGTCCAAAACAACGAGTCCATCAGAGGAGAACACACGTACGCTCCGCAAACCAGATCATTTGACTACAACGATACATGTGAGTTTGCCATCAACCAGCAAGATGTGTTTTACGATTGGTCTTCGGCAGCTCTCCTGATTAGCGGTTCCACTGAGACAACGGGCACAACAGGCGATGTGGCAGTAACAGCGAATGCGGCAGCTCATTTGTTCTCCTCTGTGGCCGTTGAGATGTGCAATAACGAACATGTTAAAAATCCTGGCATGGTTACAGCAGTCCGCACCTTATTACAAGCAAACAGCGATGAAGCACGAGCTCTCATCCCTGCCGGTTGGAATCCGAGCGAAAGGAACACCATGGTGAAAAACGACAAATTTTGCTATTGCCTACCGCTAAGATACCTGTGCAACATTTTCAAAGATTTACAGACGGGTGTTGTTTAGCCGCTTGCTGGTACATATCACTCGCGGTCAAAACGATAAAAATTGCTATATTCTGAGCGGCGCACAAGGTGCCGACAAAGCTATAAAGTTTAACATTGAACATATGGCATTGCAAGTCAAACACATCTATCCCAGTGATGTGATACAACAGCAGCTGTTGACATGGATCGCCCAAGATATAAAGATTCTTATATCGTTTAGAAAATGGGAGATGTACGAATTACCGAATGTGAGTCATTCGACCAAGGACGTGTGTTCTGTGAAGACCTCTTCAAACACCAAACGACCTCGCTTTGATATTGTCGTCTTTCAAACAGAACGCCACCACAATCCGAGAAAAGATAACAATCAGTTTGATCATGTGAACGTTCGAGATGTAAGACTACACCTGAATTCAAAACAAATACCCACCGAAGGTATGAATCTGAACTTTGAACAAGCAAATTATCTGGAATCATATAGAAACATGATTGAATTTCAACGAGCATATCTCGGCAGAGAACCGCAGCCTACGTTGGATTACAAAGCTTTCGTAAACTATCCCATGTTTGTGTTTGATTGTTCAAAGTATACGGATTCCATCAAACCGCCCACTGTCGATATCAAATTGGAGATGGAAAGTAACCAGAACTTCCCAGATCACACTAAATGTTTCTGCACAATTATACATGATTTCATAATCGAATAATCTACACTCCCTAACGTTGTACGCTATATGATCTGAGTACAAGGCCCCTACTTTCACCTCTCTCTCTCTCTCTCTCTCTCTCTCTCTCTGAGGGGCTGTATAAGCCAAGATGGAAGTATGGTGATTGGCCAGTGTCAAGATGAGGTTCGTCGTTATCGACACTCAGGTTTCTGTCTACCCGAGTTCTACACCCAAAGAATTGGCAATATATAAAGGGTATCAAACGGTGATCATGTGTTTAAATCGCCACAACCGATGCGTTTTCTGTCTGCCGATGTAATCAAACAGGTCAAGTTTCTGCAGACCCAACATCATTGTATCGACTATAATTATGGTACTGTTTATTTGGAAGAATTGCCCAATATACTGGTGAAACATATTGTCGAACGACAAGTGGACCGAATCTATGTGAAAGACGAGAGTAAACAAAGATTTCTGTCACAGAAGCTCCTCACTTGTGACTACCGTGTGGACATGATCAATTTGGAAACAAACGTGGATTGTTCGAAGCTACGGCCAGTGTATGCATCACTCACCAGGATACACTAGAAGCTGTATATGTAGCATAAATAATTGCATGTTGCTATTTCGTTATATTGTAAGCTTAATGCCTTAATAAATTTGTAAATTATATATGTTTTTTTTTTGTGCTAGTACCCTCACAATCCTTAAAAGTAGTAAATAAAACACATGTGTTCATTTTATATATTTGTATTAGCAAACACGCTTGCGATACATGTGCAGAGGAGTGCTATATTTAAAACAAAAGTACATTAACATGAATGTGGTAAGACATGTGAGAAAGCCAGTGGCTATAAACACAAAAATATACTTTGAAGTGAACAGCTGGGCATCAGTCAACACAAGTGTTCTCCAATCGGATGCCTCACCACGGCTGCTATTATCAAACAGAAACATAACTTTGTAACGCACCATCACCACATCAGACATCATGCTTTTGGATAACATGTTGTACGTGGCAAGAGATACGAGGTGATCGTTGTGTAGATATGTTGTTGTTGTAAGAGCTGATCATATCATGCAGTCATCGGTGTCGAAACAAATTCGTACTTGTGCTACATTGGGTCGTGTATGAATATACAACACATTCTGACACAGTGCTGTTAAGATGATGAAACCTGCTTTAAAAGGAACCATTGCGAATGTTATGGATGTCTGTGAATACTTGCTCTTGAGCGTAGTGCAAACACTCCAACATGTAATATTTAAATGCTGGTATTACGGTGTCGAGTAAACTTTTTATAGTTTGGATGGTCTGCGGTACATTGATGTCCCACTTACCCAGATCGTTTTATATTTGCACTATATTTTCTATAAAACACGTGTAAGTCCATGCAAAGTGTGATTCTTTCAGATAGTCCAGTCTTGCTTTCTGTTACACACACTCTTCGTTCAAAAGTAGATGCATAGATGTGAAACCGTTATTGATGCACAGGGCTTTTTGACTTAGCACGTTTGAATAGGTTATGCGACAGTAATTAATACGATTCACTATAAATCTATTAGTTGGTTCGTCTTCACCTTTAAGATATTTCCTACACAACGTATGTTGTCTAGGAAATCGTTAAAATCCCACTTTTTCAAACCCAAATATTGGTTTTCTTCATCCAGCGACAACGGATTGACAAATTTCACAACATTTGTAAAGTCGTTTCTTGCACTAATGTCAGTAATTAATTTCAAGGATCGTCTAACAGTAAAAGTAGTTTCCATCAACAGCCTGTCGTGAGCTTGATACTTGTTAAATAATACTCTTTGCTTTTGTTGTTCTGTGAAATCAGGACCGTCGTTTTCATCAACGGTATAGTCATTGCTGTTGTCGTCGTTGTCACTCTCCGATATCTTCATGTTAATACAATGTCAAGGAGACATGTTTACACAAACTCGTTTACGTTTCGACTGACACTTGATGAGCATGTTAAGTAGGTTTTGTTTTTCTCCCACCACAGCTTTCGGATGTATGGTTGTGCTTGGTTTACTGGTAGATTTAAAAAATCTATTGCCATCACTAAATACCGTATCATATTTCGTGCTACACTCCATGATCTTCCAGATGTTTCTGCCAGACTTTAACAAACTTTTCTACAGCGACGCAATCTTTGTGCTCATATCTATCCCAATCGGCATTGGTTGGAAGACTGTCGAAATATTCGCTACAAATTGTATATAACATTTCGGTTACATCTGTACGGTGAAGTTTTCGTGTTAGAAAATATGGATTTAGTACGTTCAGCATCATCATTAGATTTATAACGGTGTTTTAATATATCATTCAGATGGTCTGCAAAGCTGTGGATGTCATCGCAGCTTCCAAACTCGAAATATTGATTTAATCCTTCTCTCATCGTCTCGAGTGTTTCGTATTTAAGTTCTGCCTCGGTTGTTGGTTCAATTTATATGTTCCTTGTTGGGAGTGTGTCCTCATCATAATAACTTTTGTATTGAGTTTTTGCTTTGTCGGGTAAAAATTTGAAAAATGGTTGACTTGCATCGGCTCCCGGCTGGCATTGAATGAGTGCCAATGCAAAAAATTGTTAAAAACAACAGCCAACTAAATCTGCGTCACACAACTCAACTATATGTCTTATTTCATATTCTTCGACTTCAGACTTACGACCGTCTCAATAAGTTTGTTTTTGTATCTTTAACACTAGCAGCCTGACTTTTGCATCGTATTCCTCGTGATATATTCTCGTTTTATCTGCATACCACATTTTGTTGTGTAAACTAAATCTCCGCGGTGTGGGTGGCTTGTTCATCGTAATAACGTTTGTATTGATTTTTTGCTTCTTCGGGTAGATATTTGAAAACAGTTTGCTTAACGGAGCTCCCGGATGGTATCGAATTAGTGCTAAGGCAAAAAATTGTGTAGAGCAGAACGCAGTCAAATATATGTCACACAACTCGACTATATGTCCAGTTTCATAATTTTGTCCTTCCGAATCACGTTAGTCCATATACGCTTCTTCTTATATCTTCAACACTGACTGTTTTAATGTAAATTCACAGACTACTTTGTTTAATCTATTTTTCTTTCCATACCACAACAAACTGTTAAACGTCATGGTTCAACAACTAACTAATAATGCAACCGAACTGGTCCACTCATTTATACCTAGGGGCTAACATGTGTGTGTGTGTGTGTGTGTACAAATACGTTGTTTCTTATGGAAAACAGTGTCAAAAGCTGTATATTTGGCTAAAATACATGGAATTTTATGTAAAATAGGAACGATTCTCGATGTTAGAGGAGGCCTTTTCTACAAACTCAAACAGAAACTAGGTTGCGCAATGGAACCTGATACCTTTCACTTGTCACGGTCTAACAACTCTGAAAGTAGGTCACCGGTAAGAAATAACAACTGTAGACAAGCTCAAACACGAACGAGGTCACTCGCAACCGATAACGTTCATTTGTCACGGTCTAGCAACTCTGAAAGTAGGTCACCGGTAAGAAATAACAACTGTAGACAAGCTCAAACTCGAACGAGGTCAGACATCCGTTCACTTGTCACGGTTTAACTCTGAAAGTAGGTCACCGATAAGAAAACAACAACTGTAGACAAGCTCAAACAGAAAACGAAGTCATCCAAACAGTAAATGGAACCTGATGCCTTTCACTTGTCACGGTCTAACTCTGAAAGTAGGTCACCGATAGGAAATAACAACTGTAGACAAGCTCAAACAGAAAACGAGGTCACCCAAACAGTAAACAGTAAACGGAACCTGATACCTTTCACTTGTCACGGTCTAACTCTGAAAAGTAGGTCACCGGTAAGAAATAACAACTGTAGGCAGGCTCAAACACAAACGAGGTCACGCAGGCAGGGAATGACAACACACACACACACAGCCGGTAAATATTTTTTATTTTTAAAAATTAAATCGTAAATCAAGAATATCTTGAATAAACTTCTCTTACGGTACATCTGCTATCTGTAGGTTGTTTCTATGAGACGTAAGGTATTTCACTTCGGTCTTTATTCTGTTAAAGAGATTTACTGAATTTGGATACGGAATTTGGAACATGTTTAGGATCACTTTGGCATCGGAGTGTTTATTTTTAAATTTCCTGACAACTCTTCGAAAACTTTTCTTTTGCGTTCTTACAGCATGATATGGATAGGTGGCGTCTTTCTAGTTTTGTGCAAGTAAACCAAACACACTTATTTTTCCCGGGTTACTTGGCTTTGGGGATATATCTTCAATATGTTCTGTGGCTTTAGCATTTGTTTCTCGCATACGTTGCACTTCATCCTCTCTCTCCATTAATTTCACTTCAATCTCCTCAAGCTTTCCCCTGTATTTCTAATTAAATTCGCTGAGGAAAGTCAAAAATAATTTGGTTGCATTTGTCATAGAACTGATTGGATATCCAACAAGCTAAGTTTACTATCAAATCCTTGCACACATATGTACAAGATATCGCGTCGTTTTCAGTCTGCGCTCCACCCATGTTTACCACGTATGTAGCGGTTGTAGGTAATAGGCGGGCGCCTTCGGTTGGAACACTTGCGTAGCCGGTATTCCGGCTACCCAAATGTTCCTTTAACTGACTGTTGTAATATGCAATCAACTCTTTAGTTTTCTTATTTTCCAACCAATGTCTTAATCTTTTCTCACCACTCTTGCACAATTTTGTTGCATTGAAACAACCAGTATTCTTTCGATAACTAATTGAAAGTCTCCAAATAGACCATACCAGAAGTTGTCTTTAATTTGCTGATAACACACATCACTTAATGTAGCCATTTTGAAACAGATAGAACAAAGTGAAGCACGTCCTCTCTCTCTCTCTCTCTGTGACAACTTAATTATGAATGAGCTTAAGAGTGTGTGCGCACCCCAATTTATACATGTTGACACCGCCCTCGTTTTTTGTAAACTGTATTTGTTTCGCATAAGGCTTGACTAATCATTACATGTGTTTAGTTTATATCTATTTGCATTATCAAACACGTTTGCGCTACATGTGAGAACCAACACGTGGTGAGCTTAACCTAAGAGCACACAAAAACAAACACATGGTGAGCTTAACCTAAGAACACAGTGGGCTAGCGGGAATCGGAGTCCTATACGTCACAGAGACAACACATACTTGATGTCAACAAACATAGCCTATGACATACAAGGCTTAACCTATAACATTTGGTAAGCGGGAGTCCTAACCTTACATTCGGCTAGCGGGCAGCAGGCATAACCTCACAAACAAACAACACATGTGTGTGGCTTAACCTAACATTCTTGGATAGCGGGAAGCAGAATGCTTATATGTCAGACTTAACCTTAAATTAACACGTGGTGAGCTGCTAACAAACATTCGGCTAGCGGGCTGTAGGTAACCCTCTTGGAACCTGTAAACGGCGGCCATCTTGGAACATGTGAACTGACAGGTTACCCGCTACCAGATGCCAGGTTGCTGCAGCGACCTACTTGAAACTGACAGCGGCGGCCACCTTAGAACATGTGACGTCAGCTGACAGATGACAGCTGACAGGCTTGGAACATGTGACGTCAGCTTACAGATGACAGGTTAGCAACCATTTTGGAACATGTGACGTAAGCTGACATATGACAGCTGACATATGACAGGTGACACCTGACAGGCTTGGTATTTGGACGTCAGCTGACATGTGGCAGATTAGCAACCATCTTGCAACATGTGACGTTAGCTGACAGATGAAATCTGACTGCTGACTCCCGCCGTCGTGACGTCATCTGTCAACGCATGCGCAGAAAAAGTGGAGGGGGTGGCTTGAGGTGACCGACTATCTACTGATGATTACACACAAAAAGTCAAAATAAAACATGCTATTTATGAATAAAACTATATTTCTAACCGTACAAATAAATTCAATTTTGTGTTTTACGCTTTAGTTCAAAAGCTACATTACTAATATATAAATTAAATATAAACAATAAGTATTTACAGCAGTTTAGTGCATTATTAAGACTTACAAGCTTCTTCTCAATCGTATAAAATACACCTTACAAATAAATAACTACGAAGATGAAATATATAATACATGATGGCAGTTTTGATGAAAATTAGTACTTCCTGATAACTCTAGTCGGTTAATTACTGAGAACTTTTGCTTTATTAAGAAACACTATAAATTTAACATTTACAACTAAAACTGACTATCAGTTTATTTATTTGGTAGAACAAACTACTATATTACATTCATTTATTATAATTTAATCAGTACCTAGAAAGTAACAAACCAGTGACAGCAAACCCTACTGGAATACACTAATAATAAAAATGTCAGTCAAGTTCACTGCAACGTATGACTATTTATGTGAGTTTTATAAGTCTTTATCATACGTCCTTAAGTTTTTAATTAGTCCACTGTCTTGCATTCACAAAAGTACCACGTTAGGAGATGAAAACTAATGGATACTAGTTGTAAGTTTTCAGTCAACGAAGACTATACGGCCGCTGCTTCTATATGCATTTTTGCTCTCAGCGATGGTACATCGTCCTCTATTCTTACAAGCTTACGAATTTTCTGAAAATAAAATTGGTAAGTCAAGGTCAACAAGATACCATAAGTATATACTACCGTTTGTCTATCACCCGGAGTTACGAGCCAAAGATATACCATATATCCGGGAATACACAGCATCGACGTTAAAGCAGTAAACCATCCAAACAAATGAGCCCATAGTGGAAATTCATAATTTAAATACTTGACAGGGGTCCATTGGATTAAATTAAATATAAAAACTCCCTGAAATTCAAAGAAAATACATATATAAATTGTGACCTTTTGAACAAGCTTAACGAAAATAGAAAAATCAATAATAATAACAACATTTAAACTAAAATTTTCATGTCAATATCCTCTCATATAACTTTTACTAGCGGCACTTTGGATTTTACTCAAGGTCAGAATATGTAAAACAATAGGTACCCTACTACCCATACAGCATAATATATATTCTTAGAATATTCTCACAATGTCAAACTTTTTTTTCAGAACAATTGTTTCGGAATGTTCTTATAAAATTTATATAGTTTCAAAGTGTCGCCTTGGATATTCCGGGTAAATCCATTCACTCACATCCTAAGCAAATTCTTTATGAGAATATTTCAACGTATCATTATTCAGAATATGCGCTCAGAATGTGTTTGAAATCTCCGTATAATATTATGTAACTTTAAAATTGAATGAAAAAGTTTGATGATGATTACGGTATAACGGCAAGATTTTTAACTGTAACTATTTTACATGGTTGATTCTATTACTTGTTGTATGTTAAGACATCCGAAAATTATGAATTTAGGCACCTCCCTTCTTTAGACATAAAGGAAGACTAGTGTAAGGTCAATGTTGTATAAGATTATATATATATATATATATATATATATATATATATATATATATATATATATATATATATATATATATATATATATATATTTATTTATTTATTTATTTATATATATTGAGATATCCCAGCCCTTGGACATGCTGTATGCTATAAATTGTTCATTGATTTGCCATCTACCTGTGTCGATGTCATAATTTTAATTAAGTAATGATAGTTTGTAAATTACAAAGATATTTTGTGTAGCATTTATACGGTATGTCGCAATATATTTAATAATAGATAAATATTGGGAGTTGAGCTCACGGATATTTGTAAGAATGCTGCGTGTGGTTCTTAGAAAAACGTAAGGCCTGAGAAGCTAACTACACTGATATTATATTACAAAAGCGTTGTTCTGCTAATCGTGTGTAGAGAGATATAAACCAAGAACTCACTTTACCCATCAAGGTTGTGATTCCAGTCTCGTCTAGTGGGTAATAAATAAATGTGTGACGGTTTATTTTCAAACACCGTCACAAATTTGCACCTCTGGTTTAAACCTATTAATTCTGAGCAGATGTGTTCCGTAGAACTCACTTATATGCAACCTTAAACACTCCTAGTGGGTATAGCGGGTTCTCTACCTACGCCGATTCAGCCCTTCTCTGAAAATTTGTGGCTTGATTTCAGCTATCTGCCTCTGATGAACAATGGCGTACCCTGTCTACAGGTCTTATTTTGCAGTTAAAAGAGCGTGTGATTCACGTCGGTAAATGCAGCCTCTTAATCGGCGCGCCCATGTCGAATTTTATTTTTCATCGACAATTTATTTAAATAAAACTTGAGCGAAATTCTACCTGTTGCTATGCAAATTATCTATTAATGGGCCGTCTCTGAGGAATCGAATCAATATAAAAATTGGGAGAAAGAAAAGGTTTCCTTTTTTTTTAAATTATTATTTGATAGTAGGAAAAATTCAGAATAAGTAAAAGGGAGGAAATGAACGAACTTTCGGCCAGAGAACATCTTGTTCTGAGAAATTGTATGTACGAAAATTTAATTAGCAGCTCCTCAAGCACAGAAATACTGTATGGGTAATTGCTTATTTGAGAAGATATTTGAGAAGATTCTATTAGAAAGGTTTTGTCGATGCTAGTTTACAGCTGTATAGAAAAGTTGTACATATTATTTGGTAAATTTTAATGGTAACCTTGTTGGAAAACTTCTATGAATTTGGAAAGTCGTTGTCGAGCTGGTCATTGATTTTATTGGTGTGTTGCATTCCTAGTCTATTCTACAGACCTTTTTTTTAATGGAATTATGTAAAGTTGAGATGGACTTGGAATTTTAGTCGTCTGTAATACCTGTAGAAGCCTTCATACTGTTGTCATAGGAGATCATCAAGCCGTTTCAACATAGCGAATATTGAATTAGGTTCACTGAGACACATAGGTGTCCCGAATGATGGTAGTTTGTATGGAAATTGGTCATTAGTAAATTGGTGTAATCTTAACACTGTTATATGGTATGCAGGTATATATGAATATTTAGTTGCATATGGCAGTAAGGAATTTGTGATCTATGGCATTATAAACATATGCCTTATAGGAAGATCTAATGGTTTTGTTCCAAGCATAATCCACTTCCAAAAGTGAAGGTGAGAATTTTTCTTTTAACATCTAGTCAGCCTTTGTTGTAGCATGCACCATTTGGAATTATGTATTCCTCCATTTGATTGGGATTAAGTGTGTGTCTGCAACTAACTGGTGTTCGACACATTTTGGTGTTGCTGTGTAGCAGTTTGGTCCGTGTCGAACCCCGAATCTACACCAGTAGGAATTGTAAAGCTGTACTACCGTAATAAATTGGATCAAATCGATTAACTACTTCCTGTCTAAACCAATATTTTTTTATAACATCAGCCGAAGGAAATCAGCAATCACAGGTTTGCCTTACCATTTTAATTTATGTGCGTCCCTTAAGAACTAACGTAATACTTGATGCAGCAATAGTGGCTTGTAAATTTGTACAATTTTTTTTAAATTTAGTGAGTTATAATTAGAGTCATGTCTTCAGCCAATATTTTTAATCTGATAAATTAAATTCCCTTCAGGACACGTAAATTACTTAGTTTGTCCTTTTTTTTTGGCTTGTTATCTAGCAGTAATTTACTTTAAGATTGAAGTAATATTAGAACATTTTTGTTGAGACTTATTGGAATCACTTAAATTATTTTTTTTAAGTACAAGATTAGTGGACATCTAAATTTTGTAGCTTCCACTGTAAACCTTACGAGATCTCGAATGGCATAATAAACCTTGTAAGTAAATAATTATCTTAGTTAATGATTGGTTGAGACCAAAAAAAATATTTTTGATTATTGCTTGGTGTTTTTTTTTCCTTCTTCTGCCCCGCAAGCGTGCTACTTTTAGGTAAAGGTTGTGTCTGCGTGTGTGCCTCCGTACCACCTGGAACCTTCTGGCCAGGGTGCTTTGGTCAGTGGCGCCCCTCCGGAATTATTTGAGATTGGTGGTCGGCCACTAGGCCATTATTATTACTTTATTTTTTTATTCTTAGACCCACCCCATCTCCACTAGAGCTGCTTGGCACGCAACGTCACACATAGCGGTCGCACGTTGACACCCCTCCACGCGCGGACATATAGGGAATTATATGTGTAGAGCCTGAAGGTAATTTATCTTCCAGCTGGCGTTGCGTCATAAGTATTTGTCGCAAAAAAAGGCGTGGCAAATAATTATTTGGCGCCCAACGTGGGGCCTCGTTTTGTAAGGCTTCGTTTGGTAAGGTTTCGTTGGTTAGGCTTTTAGAAGTTGGCCAAGGATTGATTAGGCCTTGTCGCTTTTCAGATTTTTTTTTCCAGCTAGCTTCACTTCTGGTGGGGAATAATTGGCCCCTCAATTTTGTTGGGACGTCTGGTTAGGCCTGAGTTTGCTACGTCGTTTTGGTGTACGCGTTTTATCGCCTCAGTTTTCTTGGGCAGTTTTGTTTGCTTGTCCGCTGGCTTGGATTGTAAGAAATAGATAGTAACTAGTCATTCGTTTAGGAACTTGTTGTTGTTTCTTTTTCTTTTTTTGTTTTGTTTTTTTTTGTTTTTTTTTGTTTGTAAATATGGAGGGAAAATTGGACGTTGACCGACTTGACCGTTCAGAATTGGAATACGAATTAAAGTGTAGGGGCTGTGTGGACGATCTTACTGTGCAGGAGATGAGGAGTAGGTTGAGGTCCTTTTTCAGGTTGGAGCGAACGTCCGATATGAAGTATCCGAAGCATCCTTTTTCCTTTGCGGACGATAGTGACGTTTTGACAGCTAAGATGGAAGAAATCAGGACTATGGTTGGCGCGTTTTCTGACTCTGATACATCACCATCTTATTTAAAAATTTCCACTAAACTTTTGCATTATTTTGGTAGGGCAGGAAGGTCCATAGCAACTACGGACGAGGAACAGAACCAACGTACTAATTTTCAGGCCTCTCTTTTGGAGTTGCGTTCACGGTTGAGGTCTAAGGCCAGGAGGCATTCTAGATCCTTGCGGCCTGAGAGTACTAGCGTTCTTGAGGCGAGTCTCCTTGGTGGTGATGAAAATTCAGTTGCTTCTGCATCTGAGGACTCTTCAGATGAGGATGCAGCAGAACCCCTTTTAGCGAATAACGCTTCTATTCGTGAAACCCCAGTAGCTGTCCAGCCTCGAGGTGTGCCCGTGTCCAAGTGGAACTTTACTAAATTCACTGGTGATACATCCCGAATGTCATTAAATGCTTTTCTAGAGGAGATAGAAGAGCTGCGAATTTCCAGGAATGTATCCAGGGAGCAGTTACTTCACTCTGCTTCTGATTTGTTTGTAGGGAAAGCCTTAATTTGGTATCGGTCCATTAGGTCGAAGGTGTCAACTTGGTCAGGCTTAGTGTCCGAACTTCGTCTGCAATTCCAGCCTGCAGATTATAACGATAAACTCTTCGATGAGATCAGAAGAAGGACTCAGGGTCCGAGCGAGAATATGGGTATGTACCTGGCTGTCATGGACAACATGTTCAATAGGTTGACGATATCGGTTGGTGAAAAGACACGCCTCAATATCTTGTTGAAGAATATTTCTCCCTTTTATCAAAGTCAGTTGGGTCTTGTCAGTGTGGAGTCGGTCAATCATCTGTTAGAGTTGGGTAGGAAGTTGGAGGCTAGAAAGGAGAGTATAGAAACATTTACTCCTCCGACTCGTGGTAGGTTAGGTATGATGGAGCCGGACTTGGCTTACATCAGTAATGACCCAGTTTCGGTTTCCTCGGCTCAGTTGAGCATGGTGTGTTGGAATTGTCAGGGCTCAGGCCATAGAGCTGTTGACTGCGATAGACCACGCAGGAAACATTGCTACAGGTGTGGTACCCCCAATGATACTTTGACATCTTGTCCTAAGTGTACTCGTTCTTCTTCGGGAAACCGGGTAAGGCGTTAGTGGGCGACCGGCTTTCGTCTTCATCGCGGCCAGCCGCATCTGAGTCTAGGATCAGACATGTTTTAGACTATGTCTTGTCTCAGGTCCCCAACGATCAGCGACCGTATGTTGAAGTTTCTGTTTTGGGTACGAATATTTTGGGTCTCTTAGATTCTGGTGCTAGTAATACTATATTGGGTGGTAAGGGTTGGAATCTTCTGCGCAACTTAGGAGCTTCCAAACTGGATTAGTCTGCTAGTAGGAGTGTCATAGTCGCAAACGGAGAGTGTTGTCAGGTGCTTGGTTCACTGCAGGTCCCTATTAGGTTACGTGACCGCGAGAAGGTCATCAGTGTTCTCGTCATTCCAGAGTTGGCTCATACTCTCATATTGGGCATTGATTTTTGGATCAGGATGGGCATTGTCCCAGACTTTCGTGACTGGACTTTTTCCTTGTGTGAACCAGTGCAGCTCGTGGAGGCGTTGAAACCACGTAGTTCTTTGACTCCGGAACAGGAAAAGCTTTTGAACGACTTTGTTGATGAGTCCTTTAATGGGATGGGTTCTGGTCTCGGTTGTACTGGTCTTGTCGAGCATGTCATCGTAACAGATTCACCCCCTATTAAGCAAAGATACTATCCTGTGTCACCAACAGTTCAGGCGTATATCGACGCCGAAATTAAGGAGATGCTGGAGAAAGACATAATTGAACCTTCAGACAGTCCATGGTCTAGTCCTGTTGTCATGGTCAGGAAACGTGACGGTACTTTTAGATTTTGCATTGACTATCGCAAGCTTAATAGAGTCACCCGTCGTGATGCGTACCCTCTTCCTCCGATTAACTATATTTTGGATAGGTTGCGCGATGCTAGGTTTCTGTCGACTTTGGACGTAAAATCCGCCTTTTTCCAAATCAAGGTTGCTGAGGAATCTAGGCCTCTTACAGCCTTCTCAGTGTTCAAAGGTCATTACATGTTCAAGAGAATGCCCTTTGGGTTGTCAAATTCACCAGCTACGTGGCAGCGCCTGATCGACAGAGTTTTAGGTTGCGATTTGGAACCCCACGTGTTTTGTTATCTCGATGACATAGTTGTGGTAACTCAGACTTTCGAGGAGCATATGCGCATTCTTTCTGAGGTGTTCTCTCGTCTTACTAAAGCTGGAATCACGTTGAGTAGAGACAAGTGTAATTTTTGTAGGCAGGAGCTTAGGTACTTGGGCTATATTGTCAATGAGAGTGGCCTGCATGTCGACCCGGAAAAGATAAACGCCATTCTTCAGATTCCAACGCCGACTAAAGTTCAGGAGGTTCGTAGGATAATCGGTACAGCAAGTTGGTATCGTAGGTTTGTTCCCAGCTTTTCTAGCTTAATAGCTCCTTTAACAGGCCTTCTTAAGAAGAACGCCAAGTTTGTTTGGACGCCTAAGCATGACGAAGCGTTTAACTCAATCAAGGAATGTCTTGTTTCCGCCCCAATTTTGTCCTGTCCCAATTTCGAACTACCTTTCTTTGTCCAGACAGATGCATCAGCTTATGGCTTGGGTGCAGTTTTGTCACAAAAACATCCTGATGGATCTGAGAGGGTTATCGCTTATCTGAGCCGCTCGTTGTCTAGACTTGAGCGCAAATATTCCACCACTGAGCGAGAATGTCTTGCAGTGATTTGGGCGATAGAGAAACTTCGTCCATATATTGAGGGTTCACATTTTACTGTTGTGACGGATCATTGGTCTCTGATTTGGTTGAACAATTTGCAGGAACCTTCGGGCAGATTGGCCCGTTGGGCTTTGAAGTTACAGGAATACGATTTTGACATAGTCCATAGGAAGGGGAGAGAACACGTTGTGCCCGATATCTTGTCTCGTTCTGTACCTGTTGTCGACTCTTTGGGTGCTTTCGACCGCCAACCTGGTGGCACTGGCTCAGGTGATCGGTGGATTGATGGGATGTTGGACAGGATCGCCAAGAGTCCTCGCAGATTTCCACAGTGGCGCGTAGATAGACATAGACTGTTCAAGAGAGTCATTCCCAAGTATCCTGAGTTGGCTTGCGACTCGGACTGTTGGAGGGAAGTTGTTCCTAAACATGCTAGGCGGAAGCTTATTTCCGACACGCATGAGTCTAACTTGCATGTTGGAGTATTTAAGACCTTCAGTAAGTTGGCAGGAAGTTATTATTGGCCTAAGATGCGGTTTGATGTGGCCTCAGTCGTTCGGCGTTGTCCGGTATGTCAGGCCATAAAACCTGTGCAGCAGAAACCTGCCGGCTTAATGGCTAGCACTCAGCCTTTTGTGTCTCGTCCCTTCCAACTTATGTGTGCGGACATAATGGGTCCTTTGCCGAGGTCCAGCTCTGGAAACCAGTATATCCTTGTCGTCGCAGATACTTTTAGCAAATTTTCGCTTTTGTTTCCTATGCGATCCGCTACATCTTCCAACATATGTAAGTTGCTTGCTTTTCATGTCTTACCTGTGTTCGGCGCATGTGACGCTATTATTGTGGATAATGGACCGCAGTTTAAATCCTCCGAGTTTGTCTCCCTGATGAAGTCTTACAACATTTCGATCAAATACACCGCCTATTACCACGCACAGGCGAATCCTTGCGAAAGGGTAAATAAGGTCATCAAGACTATGCTTAGGTCCTACGTGTCTGACAATCATAAAACATGGGATAAAAATTTGTCGAAAGTTGGCTACGTTATTCGTTCGACCAGACATGAGGTCACTGGATTCACTCCAAACTTTATTGTGTTTGGACGCGAAATCCCCGATAAGGGCTCACGCTTTAGAGAGGGGGAAATTAAGTTTGATCGGCGAAATGTTGAGGGCAGACAGTCTTCCTTGGTCAGGGTATGTGAGGATGTTAAGAGACGTTTAGTAAAGGCTTATGAAAGGAATAAGAGGGTCTACGATTTAAGACGCCGTGACGTACAGTATGGTAAGGATCAATTAGTTTGGCGTAGGAACTACGTTTTGTCGGATGCTGCCAAACATTTTTCAGCTAAGTTGGCCCCTCGCTATGTAGGGCCCTTTGTGGTTTCCAAACGTGTGTCACCCTGGACTTATGAGTTGAAAGATCGTAATGGTGAGTTCAGGGGTGTCTGGCACGCAAAGGATCTTAAGGCTCATCCTCCTGAGGACGAGAGTTAGTTTTTTTTTTGGCGGAGAGAAAAACCTTTTTTTTTTCCCTTTTTTTTTAGTGGGGGGAGAGTTGTGACGGTTTATTTTCAAACACCGTCACAAATTTGCACCTCTGGTTTAAACCTATTAATTCTGAGCAGATGTGTTCCGTAGAACTCACTTATATGCAACCTTAAACACTCCTAGTGGGTATAGCGGGTTCTCTACCTACGCCGATTCAGCCCTTCTCTGAAAATTTGTGGCTTGATTTCAGCTATCTGCCTCTGATGAACAATGGCGTACCCTGTCTACAGGTCTTATTTTGCAGTTAAAAGAGCGTGTGATTCACGTCGGTAAATGCAACCTCTTAATCGGCGCGCCCAAGTCGAATTTTATTTTTCATCGACAATTTATTTAAATAAAACTTGAGCGAAATTCTACCTGTTGCTATGCAAATTATCTATTAATGGGCCGTCTCTGAGGAATCGAATCAATACATAAATTGGGAGAAAGAAAAGGTTTCCTTTTTTTTAAATTATTATTTGATAGTAGGAAAAATTCAGAATAAGTAAAAGGGAGGAAATGAACGAACTTTCGGCCAGAGAACATCTTGTTCTGAGAAATTGTATGTACGAAAATTTAATTAGCAGCTCCTCAAGCACAGAAATACTGTATGGGTAATTGCTTATTTGAGAAGATATTTGAGAAGATTCTATTAGAAAGGTTTTGTCGATGCTAGTTTACAGCTGTATAGAAAAGTTGTACATATTATTTGGTAAATTTTAATGGTAACCTTGTTGGAAAACTTCTATGAATTTGGAAAGTCGTTGTCGAGCTGGTCATTGATTTTATTGGTGTGTTGCATTCCTAGTCTATTCTACAGACCTTTTTTTTAATGGAATTATGTAAAGTTGAGATGGACTTGCAATTTTAGTCGTCTGTAATACCCGTAGAAGCCTTCATACTGTTGTCATAGGAGATCATCAAGCCGTTTCAACATAGCGAATATTGAATTAGGTTCACTGAGACACATAGGTGTCCCGAATGATGGTAGTTTGTATGGAAATTGGTCACTAGTAAATTGGTGTAATCTTAACACTGTTATATGGTATGCAGGTATATATGAATATTTAGTTGCATATGGCAGTAAGGAATTTGTGATCTATGGCATTATAAACATATGCCTTATAGGAAGATCTAATGGTTTTGTTCCAAGCATAATCCACTTCCAAAAGTGAAGGTGAGAATTTTTCTTTTAACATCTAGTCAGCCTTTGTTGTAGCATGCACCATTTGGAATTATGTATTCCTCCATTTGATTGGGATTAAGTGTGTGTCTGCAACTAACTGGTGTTCGACACATTTTGGTGTTGCTGTGTAGCAGTTTGGTCCGTGTCGAACCCCGAATCTACACCAGTAGGAATTGTAAAGCTGTACTACCGTAATAAATTGGATCAAATCGATTAACTACTTCCTGTCTAAACCAATATTTTTTTATAACATCAGCCGAAGGAAATCAGCAATCACAGGTTTGCCTTACCATTTTAATTTATGTGCGTCCCTTAAGAACTAACGTAATACTTGATGCAGCAATAGTGGCTTGTAAATTTGTACAATTTTTTTTTAATTTAGTGAGTTATAATTAGAGTCATGTCTTCAGCCAATATTTTTGATCTGATAAATTAAATTCCCTTCAGGACACGTAAATTACTTAGTTTGTCCTTTTTTTTTTGGCTTGTTATCTAGCAGTAATTTACTTTAAGATTGAAGTAATATTAGAACATTTTTGTTGAGACTTATTGGAATCACTTAAATTTTTTTTTTAAGTACAAGATTAGTGGACATCTAAATTTTGTAGCTTCCACTGTAAACCTTACGAGATCTCGAATGGCATAATAAACCTTGTAAGTAAATAATTATCTTAGTTAATGATTGGTTGAGACCAAAAAAAAAGTATTTTTGATTATTGCTTGGTGTTTTTTTTTCCTTCTTCTGCCCCGCAAGCGTGCTACTTTTAGGTAAAGGTTGTGTCTGCGTGTGTGCCTCCGTACCACCTGGAACCTTCTGGCCAGGGTGCTTTGGTCAGTGGCGCCCCTCCGGAATTATTTGAGATTGGTGGTCGGCCACTAGGCCATTATTATTACTTTATTTTTTTATTCTTAGACCCACCCCATCTCCACTAGAGCTGCTTGGCACGCAACGTCACACATAGCGGTCGCACGTTGACACCCCTCCACGCGCGGACATATAGGGAATTATATGTGTAGAGCCTTGAAGGTAATTTATCTTCCAGCTGGCGTTGCGTCATAAGTATTTGTCGCAAAAAAAAGGCGTGGCAAATGGTTTATCGGCGGAAGATGCTCACTCTTAAAGTCTTGACAGCACTCTTTGATCATTTAAAATCTCAACTTAATTTGCCGCGGATAAATAAATAAGTCACATTCAGAAGAGCATGGTAACAATGCACTTAGGGATGCGTGTTTCTTTCAAGAGGGCTACGCTTGAAGGTGGCCTGGCCTTGTAAGCTGATGATGTGTGTATGGTAACGTCGCGAGATAGGAGATAATGGAAATATATTCTTCACGTGGAATATGTGAAATGGACACCCAAAGACATAGCGTTTTCCTGCAGGAAACAGTAAAACAACTAAGTGTACTGTACTCTCTGTTTGAGAAATACTACTCAGTGATCTACATTCACTGCATTTTTAAACATGTGATGGGCACTAATATGCACAATTGGGAGAACCTAGGTCATCACAATGCGGTTTTCAACCTGACAATCGTTTCGCTAATGCAGTTTATTTTATTACAGCTGAATTAAATTTAATGCACTATGTTTGTACACAAATATGTTATGCGTCGTTTCACTAAAGGAGTATTTTTTACTATCGTGGAAATAAGTTTAAAGTACCTTGTTTTTTCATACCGGGGATTAAAAGTTATGCGTGTATCGATTCATTAAGAAGGAAAAATGTAGGTGACACTAAACAGGTGTATCTTATCACAGCTAGCGTGGCTATATTGAAGTATTTATATAGTGTGGTATATATTCTGTAAATCGCTACCATTTAAATTACATAGGTTTAATTATTTGGCCGCCAAACGCACACCCTATATAAAAACTTGTGTAACAACAGGATAGGTAAAAATGTTGCATAAAATGAATAAGTTGTAACAATACCTGTAAAACATGCCTTAACAGATAAGATTGTATACAGTTGTCCCTGATGTTGCCGATCTCTATGCAAACAATCAAAATTATGTCAAATAAAACTGAAGCTTTACCATGTTTAGCCAAGTTCAGTCCTACGAGTTTTTTGATAACAGGAAGAAAATGCAAAGGTACTTGCCATGTAAATAGTGATAAGTTTAATTATTTTATGTCTTTAAAAATCACGTTAATGCACATTTCTTATGTAAATGTGTGGAAGAGAGACACTAATAGCTTCTCTATTGGTGTCAAAATATATGTGCTTGTGAGTTTGCAAGCGAAATAAATTACGTTTAAAAAACTGTATTTGTCCTAATTATGATATACGAAATAGTTACGTTGAGTATCGCAGTTGGTAATAAGTGTAAGTACCCCTTATACGACGTACAATTATTTTCTATATAAATTGCCAGTTATTAGAATATTTAGATTAACCTATGTTGATACAGTATCTATGAAGTAGAGTTTATAAAGAATGTTTAGTTAAGAGGGCGACTTGGTATGGGTGTAAACATACGGAATACACGGAAATATAAACCTAATGTCGTTTTGTAGCATTACTGTGTACAACGTATGCTCGATTATGGACTCGGGACTTTCGCCCTAATTTACCAGCTACAGAGTTTCCCGCGGCTGGTAGAGGTATCGAATTTATATAAAAGCGCAAATGTTTTGTATGGAAAATCAGACTCGGTCTCCTCCTTCACGACTACACTGCACCTCACACATTACACATTACTTGTGGAATTGCGTGGTTTTTGTTTCGGCCGAATCCTTCGCAGCCAGTACGCTGCGTTGTCGTCAGCTGGACACTGTCACCACCTCAGGTAAAGGAGGACGCAGGTTCGTAAGCCTTTCAACGTGGCCAAAAGGTTGGGAGCATGGGATAAATATAGACATGCCCAACAATCTAAAACAAAAGACTGAGGGACGCCAGGAAGGAGTCGTGGAGGAAGCACTGCGAGGGAGTGGAGAACACATCTGAGAGTGCTCGACTACACAATATCCTGTCCAAGGACAGTCATACCAACATATGCTTCCTTAGAACACCCACGAGAGGCTTTACAAGCTCGGGGGAGGAAAGTATGGAAGTTTAACTACAGACGCACTTCCCCGGCTGCAACATAACAAAACCAGTCACCTCCGGACTGGGAACACTCAGCAAAAGAGGTGCCGTACAGGCGGGCATCTAGAGTAGATTGGACAGTCGCAAAAGAGGTGGTTACTTGGAGCAAAATCAGATGGGCCATTAACAGCTTCAAGCCATTCAAATCACTGGGATTTGATGGGATAATGCCCATCATGCTCCAACAGGGTATAGACATACTTGCGCCGGCGCTTACGCTCATTAAAGGGTCAGGCTGGCTCTGTGATAAATTCCGAGGGCATGGAGACGGGCCAGGGTTGTATTCATGCATAAACCTGGGCGTCTAACAGACCAGGCAAACTCTCTGAGGCCAATAAATCTCATGTCCTTCTTGATAAAAACAATTGAAAAACTGCTCGACCGGCACATTAGGGGCGGTGTACTGGAAGCATATACCCTACACTGCAGACAATATGCATACAGAGCAGGAGTCTCAACAGAAACAGCACTGCACCAACTGGTGCTGAAACTGGAGAATACGCTGGAGAACACGGATGTAGCGCTGGGGGCCTTCCTAGACATAGAGGGGGCCTTAAGCAACACCTCATTCGGATCGGTACTGGCAGCTGTCAGGGAACGTGAAATAGAGTAGACCTGTTGCAAGTGGATCGGTTCCATGCTCAGAAAGAGAGCGGTGTTCACCTCACTCGCGGGAGGGACTCTGCTGGCGGGGGTCGTGGTGGGGTGTCCGCATGGGAGCGTTCTCTCTCCCCTACTCTGATGCCTATTCGTGGACGGCCTGCTAGGGATGCTCTCTGGATGGGGCTATGCGGACGACGTCATCATAGTCCGAGGAAATGTTACACAGTCAGTGTGGGACCGCATACAGACAGCACTGAAAGTGGTGGAAAGGTGGACGGTTGGCCAAGGGCTCGAAGTGACCACTGAGAAAGCAACCGTCACACCGTTTACGAGGCGGGGGAAGTGGGCGAGCAACAGAACTCTCACTCTGTACTGTAGAAACATCCAGATAGCCAGGGAGGTAAAATATTTTGGGGTCGTATTGGACTCTAAGCTAACCTAGAATGGTCATGTTGAAAAATACTGAGTAAGGCAGTTATGACCCTAGCCGTCACTAGGCGGCTATATGGAAATACGTGGACACTATAATCTAGTATTGCCCACTGGCTGTACACAAGGGTGGTCAGACCATCGTTAACATACGCGGCACTGGTCTGGTGGCCTATGTTGACACAATCCAGTGCCAAACAAGAACCAAACAACCAAAGAACTAGACTGGCTTGCCTGGGCATCACAGGGGCAATGACTTCACCCCCAACAGCCGCCATGGAGGTGTTGTTGGAACACTAAGAATATCACCAACAACAAACATTAAGGCTAACCACAACATAAGTATTGCTTCTGGTCCCTAAACACGTCAAGCACTACATAATTACAGCGCTACGATACCTAAGATGAGCAACAATCACACATAATCAAAGCAAGTTATCTATCACAATAAGAAATGTCGATTATCAAAAGTAATATGCTTAAATTATTAAAACTGCAAAAATATTTCTTACTTAACCTACAAAAGGTTCTAAATGTTCAACTATATAATCTAAGAGTTTCTAAACTACCGAAGAGTTATAAAATTAACTAAAATAACTGTGCCATGTTTTACCTCTTTATTGATGCAGACACAGGAACATAAACTAGGTATACACACTTAGGAGAGGAGATAATCGAACTATAATTGTAGAATTTATTTCTCTTTTAACTAAAGTTGCTGTTTTGAAGCGAACCTTTAACCTCAGCTTTACGAATAGCACAAGACTTGATCCTTGGAGAAAGACAAGAAAATAAGATTTTGTTACCGCACGTAAAGCATGGCAAACAGAAAAAACTATAAAGCCTATATAAAAGGTGGTAAATTAGCGGTAAACCGAGAGTCGTTTACATCAGAACAACTTGAAGAAAGTGGTATAGTCCTGACTGAAAAAAAGACAAATAGCGCTCCATCTATGCCATCAGTAGAGACATGGAAGAAAATTTTTTTGTTGAGGAAACAAGACGTCTCCCGTAAATAAGAAATCGTATAGAGGAAACAAAGAAAGACAGCTTTACTGCAAAAACTGCTCCTTTTGCACTTTTGGGCAAAACACTAGAAGCCAGCAGAAAAACCAGAAATTAGTCAACTCTAGAAATAAATAATTTGAAGGCAAGAAGATGTTAGGTTAATTTTTGATTTGTCCACAATCTGGCTCTCTTGGAAAGAGTGTATTATTTATTTATTTTTAGTCTATCTCTTAGTTTCAATGGATTTAATTGTGGTATTTTTCTGTAAAATATTCACATTCCGTGTTCCTTTGATAGTGGATAGAGATTTTATATCATAAATGTGGCAGAAAATCACGTTTATCTAATCATGTTGCATTCTTAATATTTGGTTTGCGTGTTACCATATGACTGATTGTTGAACTTACTTTTTGTGGATTGATGTTAATTTTATTTTTGGTTCCAGATACAGTATATTCATTTTAAAATTCTGTATTTTTGTGCTGAAACTTTCGTGGATGTTGTGGCGGTGGTTCCGACCGCAGTGTTTTAGTCAACACTACCCTATGTTTCTCTTGACAGCTAAAACGTTGCGTTACGTTATTCGACAGCAAGCTGTCAAGAACTACTATATAAGAGACACCAGGGATCTCTCTCGCTCTCTCCTCGCTACTAACCGACACAGTGAAGATACGTCTCTCCACGCTCGGTCAGTTATCTGTTATGTGCTGTCTGTGATTGTTTTATAGTTAAATGTATAGTTTATTCAGTTAGTGAAATAATAAAGTATATTAAATGTTTACGTATGGATTTAATATCAACAAGTGCAATTAACATCCATATTGGTGACCCCGTGCCGCAAGCCGAAGATGCCCAGCCTGATGTTCCAGCCGACGTCGCCTAACTTCCACGCACGTGCTCATGCCTACAGAAAACTAATATCTAAACAGGTCAGTCTTTTCTAATTTAAAAATTATCTGATTTTTTTCACAATGGCCGAAGATTCTTCAAGCAGCAATATCATGGCAAGGGTTGCAATAAAATTACCTCCTATATGGAGACGTAACGTGAAAATCTGGCAAATGCAGGTTGACGCCCAGTTTGATATATCGCAGATCAGTTCTGAAAAGACAAAATTCAGTCATGTACTCGCTATACTCGATCCTGATGTCGCAGAGTCAATTTCAGATTTTTTAACCCAACCATTATCATCAACCCCCTATTCAGATCTAATGAAACGTCTTTTATTAGAATTTGAAGAGTCCGATAGTCGCAAACTAAATAAACTTTTAACAGAATTAGAATTAGGCGACAGAAAACCATCGCAACTTTTACGCGAAATGAAGTTTTTAGCCGGTAGTCAGATTGGAGAAAATTTCCTTAAAATTTTATTTCTACAACGTTTACCAGTCAACGTTCGTTCAATTTTGGCTTTGAGCAACGATTCTCTAGAAAATTTGTCGGTTACAGCAGACAAAATCGTGGAATTTTCCAGAGATAAATACAACGTGGCTGAAATTCAGTCACTCGAGCCCGACAAGCTAGCCAAATTAGAAGCGCAATTAGAGAAGCTAACAGCATCAGTCAACGAATTGCGAACGCGTTCCCGATCTACCTCCCGAGAAAGACCCAAGCTTTCTCGAAACTCCATAACCGCAAATTCCTCAACCTCCACGTGTTGGTATCATGAACGATTTGGCAACAAGGCCAAACGTTGCATCCAACCTTGCAATTTCAAAGCAAAACATGTGTCGGAAAACTAATAAGGCACTCCCTCCACGCGGCAGGAGACGAGAGCCACCTAACACGCCGCCTTTTTATTTTTGATAGACGCTCCAATATGAAATTTCTAATCGACTCTGGAGCGGATATTTCAGTTATTCCACCCACTCACGACCAACGGAAATTTCAATCGAAACGTACCTTGTATGCTGCAAACGGGACCCCTATTCATACCTATGGCGAACAACTATTAGATTTGGATCTAGGTTTACGCCGTAGGTTCTGCTGGCCCTTCACACTTGCCGATATCAAGCAACCAATTATAGGCGCTGATTTTCTAGCAGAGTTTGCTTTACTTGTAGATATGAAACATAGACGTTTAATCGATACAAAGACAAACCTCTCTAAGACCGGTGCTAACCCACCACCAGGATTTAATTCTAAAATTCATCTCGTAGACCCGACACACCAGTACTTCAAATTGCTACAACAATTTCCTGACCTGTTTAAGGAAACTTCTTCTAGCAACCTTCCAGAGGTTGAGTTCTTCCATACTATAAGTACGGAAGGACCACCTGTCACTGCAAAAGCTAGAAGATTGCCCCCGGAAAAGCTAGCTCAAGCAAAGCTAGAATTCCAGCACATGATGGACTTGGGAATTTGTAGACCCTCCAAAAGTCCATGGTCAAGCCCCCTCCACATGGTGCAAAAAAAGGATGGCTCATGGAGACCATGTGGGGATTACCGAGCACTAAACGCTAAAACAATCCCAGACAAATATCCCATTCCAAATTTGCAGGATTTTAATGCCCAGTTAGAAGGCAAACGTATTTTTTCAAAATTAGATATCATTCGCGCTTTCCATCACATCCCAGTAGCACCTCAAGATATTCCCAAAACAGCAGTCATAACTCCATTTGGGTTATTCGAATTTGTTAAAACCCCATTTGGCCTTCGTAATTCAGCACAAACATTTCAAAGATATTTACATTCAATTTTAAGACATCTTGACTTTGCCTACTCCTATCTTGACGATATTCTCGTTGCATCAGCCTCTGAAAAAGAACATCAAGAGCATCTAGCAAAACTTTTTCAGACACTTCAAGACAACGGCATCCGTATCAATTCATCTAAATGTGAATTCGGAGTGGCCGAAATTTCATTTTTAGGTTTTCGTGTAAATAAATCTGGATTATTTCCACTTCCTGAACGCATCAAAGCTATTACCGACCTACCTCTTCCCGATACCATTGAAAAACTCAGAAGATTTCTAGGTCTCATAAATTTC
The DNA here is from genome assembly GCA_964006375.1 of Tillus elongatus. Lineage (NCBI taxonomy): Eukaryota > Metazoa > Arthropoda > Insecta > Coleoptera > Cleridae > Tillus > Tillus elongatus. The sequence goes on along the minus strand of OZ023269.1, from coordinate 78,452,046 downwards.
TACCGTCGTTCTCTTCCACGTGCTGCGGAAATTCAGCAACCACTATTCGACCTCTGCCAGAATCCCAAAAAACGCGACAAACGTAAAATCGAGTGGACTCCTCAGACTCGAGAAGCATTCGAACGTTTGAAAGAGGCACTAAAAAACGCTACACTAATAGCTCATCCGTCTTCTTCGCTACCACTGATTCTCCATGTCGATGCTTCTGATTATGCCGTAGGCGCTTCCCTCCAACAATTACGTGATCAAACACTAGAACCCCTAGGTTTCTACTCTAAAAAGCTTACTTCAGCCCAAAAATCTTACAGCACCTACGATCGCGAACTTCTAGCTGCTTATCAGGCAGTTAAATACTTTAGATATACCCTAGAAGGTCGCCATTTCACCATTTATACGGACCACAAACCTTTGACATACGCTTTTGAACAACGCGTCGATAAAGCATCTCCAAGGCAACTACGACATTTAGACTTCCTAGGTCAATTTACCACAGACATTCGCTACATACCAGGTCCTACAAACATTCCCGCAGACTATTGTTCTCGCATTGAAACAATTTCACTTTCTTCCACTGTGTCACTCCAAGAAATTGCGCAAGCTCAGTCATCTTGTGAGGAACTCAAACACCTTCTGCAGTCTAAATCTTCCTCATACAAATTTCAAAACATGCCTCTTGACAACGGAATGAATCTTATTTGCGATTCTTCTTCAAAGAAACTTCGCCCATTCATTCCGCTCAAATTTCGCCGAAAGATTTTCGATTCTATCCACAATTTATCTCACCCAGGCATATCAGCTTCAGTCGATCTGGTCCAGGATAGATTTTGTTGGCCCAAATTGAAACGCGATGTATCTCTTTGGTCTAAAACTTGCATTCCCTGCCAGAAAGTCAAGATATGGAGACACACTTCCAGTGCCATTGGACAATACACCCCAGCCATGAGAAGATTCTCGCATATAAATGTTGACATTGTGGGACCATTACCACTATCACAAGGTCAACGCTATCTGTTAACAATAATAGACAGATTTTCTCGATGGCCCGAAGCAATTCCATTGTCAGATATTACAGCAGAAACAGTAGCGAACACTATTTTATCATGCTGGATCTCTCGTTTCGGTGTTCCGCAATACATCACCACAGACAGAGGTAAACAATTCGATTGCCACCTTTTCACACACCTCACTAAAACACTAGGTGCAGACCACATCAAGACCACAGCTTACCACCCAGCAGCAAATGGTGTAATCGAGAGATGGCATAGAGTTCTGAAACAGGCCTTGAAAGCTCATATGGACGAAAACTGGGTCGCTAAATTGCCAATTGTGTTACTAGGACTCAGATCGTACATAATTCCAGAATATCGCTCAACACCCGCTGAAATAGTCTATGGAGAATCAATCAAACTTCCCACCGACTTTTTCAACAGCACACAAGCTCATGATGTTCCACCACTTATATCTCAGCTGAAAGAAGACATAAGGAAACTTCGACCAGTACCTTTTAAACACCATACTGCAAAAAAGGTATTTGTCCATCCTAAGCTTATGGAAGCTCCTTTTGTTTTTGTTCGCATTGATATTCCGCGAAAAACTCTCGAACCAGTTTATGACGGCCCCTTTGAAGTGTTATCCCGAACTGACAAAGTCTTCAAAATCAAGAAATCACACGGAGAAGAGACAATTTCTGTTGACCGTCTTAAACCCGCATTCATTCTTTGTGATAACGAACAGACAACTTTCCACCCTCAGAGACATCCTAGTGAAACTGAAAGTGACAGTGAAAGTCCAACACCTAGTGAAACTGAAAGTGACAGTGAAAGTCCAACACCCAGTGAAACTGAAAGTGACAGTGAAGTTCCCGTTCCCGTTCAAACTACACGCCATGGACGTAGAGTTCGATTTCCACGAAGATACTTGAACTAATAGCGTTGCCACTGAGAGGGGAGTATGTGGCGGTGGTTCCGACCGCAGTGTTTTAGTCAACACTACCCTATGTTTCTCTTGACAGCTAAAACGTTGCGTTACGTTATTCGACAGCAAGCTGTCAAGAACTACTATATAAGAGACACCAGGGATCTCTCTCGCTCTCTCCTCGCTACTAACCGACACAGTGAAGATACGTCTCTCCACGCTCGGTCAGTTATCTGTTATGTGCTGTCTGTGATTGTTTTATAGTTAAATGTATAGTTTATTCAGTTAGTGAAATAATAAAGTATATTAAATGTTTACGTATGGATTTAATATCAACAAGTGCAATTAACATCCATAGATGTTATTGTAAGAATAATTTCTTTTTTGGTTAATTTTGTTATTTAGATATTTACGTGATTTTATTAAGATTGAGTTCTCTAGTTTTTTATTGCAGCATGGAAATTTGAAAATTTTCTGTTTTTATCTCTCGAATTCTATAGTAATTTTTAACTTTTTTTATGTAGTCGGTTTTTTGTTTTGTTTTTTAACATGTTTCGTGTTTCTTATATTTTAATGTTTTGATCAGATTTATACTATTGTAACTGGTCGAACATATTATCAATCAATTTGCCGTATTTAGATTAGGTTTTATAGTTTTTATTGCAGTGTATAAATTTGAATTTTTTTGTTTTATTCTCAGAATTTTCAAAGTTTTTTTTTAATGTAGACGGTCTTTTGTGTTGTTGTTTTGGGTGTCTGATCAGTCGTTTTTTGTTTTTTGTTTGGTTATTTTTTATGCCAGGGAGGAGAAAAGGTGTTTTTTGTGTGCTGGTGTTTAGGTTATACGTGGTATAGGTGAGGCAAGGGAATGGATCCTTACATAAATGATTTTAGACTGCAGGCGATCGATACATAGGTGGCAAACAGTGCTGATGAGGTCAGCAATATATTTGAGGTAAATAATGCATTTGGTAACATAAAGGTTTTACATAATATCATTAGAAGTATCTAATGTCAACGATTTTTTTAATTTTCGTACAGCAATTTTGCTTCGTATATGATTGTCTGGTCTTAACAGAGACTTGGAGGGTGGAGGATGTGAAGTTGTATATGATGGATGGTTATGACTTAATATATAAATATGGTGATTATAATCAAATTGATGGTGTTATTGTCTATATTAGATCAGATATTTCGTATACGGATACTACTACAATGAGATATCGAGTAGAGCTACTACAAGCTCGGTTAGAAATAGGAGAAAAGACAGTGATTATTAATGTTGCTTATAGATCATCGTCCACCTCCATTCTTGATTTCAATGAAGGCCTTCGGGTGTATCTCGATAATTGTTCTGACAAAGTGTGTCACTGTCATGTGTTTTTGAGCGATATTAATATTGATGTTTTACACGAAAGTGAGTTTTCATCAGACCATCTTGACGTTTTAGGTGAGTATGGGCTCATCTATGCTATAAATGAATATACCCGAACTGGCGATGCTTCAAAGTCATGCATATATCTTATATTTCATCAAAACAAGCAAAATATAGCTAAATATGCACTACCGATAGTCCTCAGACATTATATTACAGATCACTTTGCGGAGGTAATTTAGGTTGTCTTTCCGCCGGATGCTACGTTTAAGGTGTGCACTGAGAGTAATTACAGGAGAGTTATTGATTACGACAGACTGTTATGCGATATGAAGAGTGTCACCTGGCCTTGCATCGAGTCCCCGAACCTGGAAGTTGAAGCAGATAATTTTGTGGGAGTACTTAGGTATCTGTTGGTGAGGAATACTGTATACACAAAGATGAGAAGAAAAATATTATAAGAACTAAATGGATTACCAATACGCTGTAAGCGTCAGTCAAAAAAAGAATATGCTGTTCCTTAAATGGTCAAAATACCGAAACAATATAGAACTAGAACAGGAATATAAGGACTATAAAAACCGATTGTCCTCGTTGATAAAATTGGCTAAGTCACAATACTATCAGTCGTTTTTTGAGGGCAATGCAGGAAAACTTAAACTCTTGTTGAATGTTGTCAATGAGTTGACAGGAAACATAGGAAATGATAAGGCGGACGTTACTTTGATGGATCGTAACAACATTACAGCACAGGTTGGGATGGAAGTGGCTGATCATTTTAATACACTATACTCACAAATGGGTGAAAACTTGGTAAGTAACATTGTTTTCGTAACTCTTGCAAAGGCATTTGATACCGTAAGCCACGACAAATTGTTGAGTATACTGGAAGATATTGGGTTCAGGTCAGGTCATGAGGCAGCAGTGTACTGTGGTGAGAGGAGCGGCAAGTTCGTTTAAAATGCCAGTTTGTGGTATACTGCAGGACACTGTTTTGTTACCGCTTCTGATCATATACATCAGTTTTCAGGTTGCTGGCAGACTTATTAGCTATGCTGATGACACTGTGTTTGTTTAAAAGATAGTGGTTGGTCAAAGCTTAAAAGTAAAACAGTGTTGCGATTTAAGATATTAAAAGAATAGTTTGATCATAAACATGTAAGTGTAAACATGGCGAAAACTTCGTATGTTGCATTCTCTTTTAATAGGAAATTCTTTTCCAATTTTTCATCTATACATTCACCCACAAGACACCATAGCGAGTAGAATTAAATCTGCTATTGTAATTAGCTAAAATGTGTTTTTCATTTGACGAAGTCCTTACCAATTGTCCTTTTTACAATAATAAGTACCATCTTTTTTTAATTAACGAGTAGACCGCCTGCTGTTTTTTTAGACAAACCACGTAAACAAATATTTTTTACAGGTACGTCAATACAACTACGCTTATCTTTTTATGTGTACATACCCCAAGGTAGGTACTCTATAATGTGGTCCTAGGTATTTTGTCTAGTAAATTTTGTCTATTTAAAAATAAATCAGTGTCAAAGTAGTTATATTTCAAAATATGTGACACTGTTTAAGTGACCTGTCGGTATAGGTATTAATATGCCCTATAAAAGAAATACTGACGTAGCAAGTGCGTTATGGTAACGAATGATGTAAGGACCTAATTAAAAACTAAATTTAAAGCAAGTGTGTTATGGCAACGAAAAAGATATCACTATGTATTACGAAAACATGATTACGCAGCAAGTTCCTTACGGTAACGAATACGATATAAATACTTACTAAAAAATACTGACGCAGTAAGTGCGTTATGGTAACGAATGAGGTAAGGACTTAATATAAACTAAATTATAAAATACGGATGCAGCAAGTGTGTTAAGAACCTCGGTGGTTCAGGGGTAAGAACGTGTGCCTCTGAACCGAAGGGTACTGGGTTCGATCTCAGGTTACGCCTTTCACTTTTTCAGTACAAACTGTAACATTAACATCAACCGAGGTTCTGGCATTGTATTTGAGCAAGTTGAATGTCTGCACGTTCCGCCCTTCGGAGGGGGGGTAAAGCCGTCGGTCACGTGTCCATGCGATGTTGGGCACGTTAAAGATCACTTCTGGTTGTTCTGTCACTAGTCACTTGTCACTTTCGGTTTGCATTTCTTGAGTTAAATTATCTAGAGATCCATGGGACTCCATTTTGTTCGTTCGATAAAATGAAACTAAAAAACCAAGCGTCTTTTGCATTCATCCTCTGGTTTCTTCAAGTCTTGTGATGTTCCTGCCGTCCTGTTTTACGCAGTTTCTGTTTGGTATCCCGAGGACAATAGATGAAAAGCCAAACTTTGACAACATTTCATACAGCATCTTTCTGTAATTGAGACAGGAAATTTGTAAGTATGAACCCAAATGCAGCATCTATTTCCTTCTTTCCCTCTGAATTTCGCATGTTCAGATCTTCTCGGGGAATTCTGCTCAGCTGTGCAGCCTGTTTTGATTTTATGTTTGTGCTTGTCCTTAGATTTTTATGTTACTTAACTAGTTTGAATTAACTTATTGATTATGACTCCATAACATTGTTGTTCATATTTGTGGGACCCAGTCCCGTTTTAAGTTTTTTAAATCTAAAATTGTACGTTTTTTAGAGATGTTTTATAACTCCTGACACCAATGCCAGTTTAAATATTGCATGACCGTTAGGGCTGATCTGTATTCGACATTTAGCTTTGCTTGACTTTGTATTCTTTCTGTAGTTGCGGTGTTAGTCACTCGCATGTTAGAACTACCAGAAACATAGTTTCTGACAACCACCTTTTTACATTCTAGGTCTAAACCCCTCAAGATGGCACGTTAATGTACTGAAACGCGTAAGGTTATGAGAATAAATCAGTTTGTCTGGTAGTAGAAGCCTTTAATTTCCTTTCACCATGTCAAACCCAGACGTTATGACGTTTAGAAATAATACGTTAAAGATCCCTACCCTCCTTACACAAAGACAGGGGTTCGGCAAAATGTCCAGGATAGTGAGGTGAAACTGCTCCCTAGCGTCGGTGATTGGTCATAGTCGCGGAAATAGGCCGACGTTAAAGAAACAAAACACACACACAGCAAGTGTGTTATTGCAACGAATAATATATTAATGCTAATCATAGATACCATTTCTGGTACCAAGAGTGGACTATCTTTTTATTTTGTGAGAACTCACAGGCAAATTGTATAACAGCATAATCGATAGTAGTAGTAGTAGCAGTGGTGGGGAGGCCAACGCCAAGCAAGTAGGCCATTTTTGCCAACCCCAGCAACCAAGCTCTACTCCTCCTCGGTTCCGTCGCCAAACCGCCTCGACCTCGAGATGAAGGCCGTGACGGTCTTCAATTGGACGGTACTTACCTGATTCCTCTGCAGAGTCCTCGATCCGAACAATTCTGCTCGAAGACTCCCAAAGGCCTCGCATTCGCACAGGTAGTGGTAGGACGTTTCCTCATCCTCGCCGCATTCCTGGCAAATGGGATCCCTCTCTACGCCTATCAATGTGATGTGTCTTCTAAGGGCGCAGTGCTCTGTGAGCACCCCAAGGATGCGGCGAAGCGTAAGTCGACTCCCTCCGAGTAGCCAGACAGCTTTATCTCTGTCCGGCCCCTCCACGAAGTCCCTTGCCTGCCTGCAGCCACCAACCGACCCCCTAAGACGACGGAGACCGACTTCCTACGTATACCTATGGCTGGCTCCGGGCCACAGAACGGCCGCTGGTAGCTTGGTTCACACCGAACCACCAGACCAACCATAGAGGATTCTTGGCCTGACGATCGCAGTGTAGATCCAGTGAAGGATCTGAGGATTAACTCCCCAGGTCCTCCCTATCACTCGACGCAGCTGCAAGAGGGTCGCTACTCTCTTCCTTACAACCCGTTCTATTTGCGACCCCCATGTTAGTTTAGTGTCCTGGATCACCCCCAGATATTTGACCTCCCGCCCTAAAGCTAAAGGTTTTCTAAACCTCACGGGCGCCCTGAACCCCTTTACCTTCCTCTTCTTGGTAAATAGGATCATCTCCGTCTTCGCCGGGTTTACGGAGGGTTCCAGCTCACCACACCACCTTTCGATTATGCTACAGGCAGCTTGCACGCACTCACAGACGACGCCGAGGAATTTTCCGGTGACTAAGACCAGCCCATTATCAGCGTACGCCTGGGCGTAGAAGCCGTTCTCAGAGAGGCCGTCCATGACCAGACACCATAGATGGGGTGAAAGGCAGCTGCCCTAAGGGCAGCCGTCCGTCACCCCGACGTCCAGCCCCCGGCCCCCCAAGGTCAGGTCAGGCATAAGGATAACCAATCTGCATTTATTTCTATATCCATTTCATGTAGCTTGTCTACGACATCGAAGAATGTATTTAAATGCTCACGGATGTCATCACCTTCTTTTGTGCGTTGGATAGTCAACTGCATCAAAAGCGTGGCTTTTCTGGCGCGTCTCTTCGACTAATAGATGCCATTTAATTTCAGCCATACTTCCCTTGATGTACCGCAGACTTTTATCTGCTTCAACTTGGTAGGGCTTATCGACAATATTATGTCTGATTTGGCTTTGCTGTCGCCCTTCTTCCAGGCTTCGACATGTTACTTGGAGTCTTCATCTTCAGACTTAAACACCGGTCCCTTCATGTTTCTATTCACGTAGGCCCATTCGTCGTTTTTGATTAGTAGTGCTTCCATTTGAATTTTCCACGTGTCGTAATTGTCTTTGTTAAGGCTGTCAATTCGCGAAACGTTCGCAATACTCATTATAACGCTTTTTTACCTAACAAAAGCATAAATACACTTGTAACGTTCAAAACGTTACATTTATTTTATTTACTGCTTATGCTAATTTTATATTCAATAATACACCCCCTTTGGGAATTATGACGTAGAACTCTCCATCTCTGTCTAATCACATAGAGTTACAAGCTCTATGACTGTTGGTCAACCTGCAGCCTGCAGAAGTAACTAAGTATTGACAGCTTGTTCTCTTCTCACAACCTATAAATTGAAATTGCATCTGTCGATTTATTCCTTTTCTAATTAAATTAAAGTTAATCATGGTACACTAAAGAGCTTCAAAATCTTACTCATGTGTCTGAGGAAGTCAGTAAGAACTTAGCTTCTAAACAATGATGTAATGAACTCTGAGGAAGGCAGTAAGAAGTTAGTTTCCAAACAATGATGTAATTAACTCCGAGGAAGGCAGTAAGAAGTTAACTTCTAAACAAGGATGTAATGAACTCTGAGGAAGGCAGTAAGAAGTCAACTTCTAAACAATGATGTAATGAACTCTGAGGAAGGCAATGAACAATCAAACCTGCTTCTGCAATAACGGTAGCAGAAGCACGCACCCTAATGCCCACTGTTACAAATGAGAAATCCATGAAGAGGGCAAGACACATTCCAGCTGAACAAGGATGTATACAGTGCACAACGAAACCAGAAGATAGCAGCATATACATCGAAATCCAAGCTAAGTGTCACAAAAGTGCGAAACCTAACCATTGCTTCATTTGTTTTAGATAACGTTTCATCTTCGTATAACTTTCCCTTCATAAAATGCTTCACTTTATCGTAACTCTGTTTGCAAAGTAATCTAAATTCAGTTTACCTTTGGACTGTGTAAATCGTCAACATTCATTTATAGTTAACTTTTTTCTGCACATGCAGAAGGACAGCATCTATTTCCTTCTTTCCCTCTGAATTTCGCATGTTCAGATCTTCTCGGGGAATTCTGCTCAGCTGTGCAGCCTGTTTTGATTTTATGTTTGTGCTTGTCCTTAGATTTTTATGTTACTTAACTAGTTTGAATTAACTTATTGATTATGACTCCATAACATTGTTGTTCATATTTGTGGGACCCAGTCCCGTTTTAAGTTTTTTAAATCTTAAATTGTACGTTTTTTAGAGATGTTTTATAACTCCTGACACCAATGCCAGTTTAAATATTGCATGACCGTTAGGGCTGATCTGTATTCGACATTTAGCTTTGCTTGACTTTGTATTCTTTCTGTAGTTGCGGTGTTAGTCACTCGCATGTTAGAACTACCAGAAACATAGTTTCTGACAACCACCTTTTTACATTCTAGGTCTAAACCCCTCAAGATGGCACGTTAATGTACTGAAACGCGTAAGGTTATGAGAATAAATCAGTTTGTCTGGTAGTAGAAGCCTTTAATTTCCTTTCACCATGTCAAACCCAGACGTTATGACGTTTAGAAATAATACGTTAAAGATCCCTACCCTCCTTACACAAAGACAGGGGTTCGGCAAAATGTCCAGGATAGTGAGGTGAAACTGCTCCCTGGCGTCGGTGATTGGTCATAGTCGCGGAAATAGGCCGACGTTAAAGAAACAAAACACACACACAGCAAGTGTGTTATTGCAACGAATAATATATTAATGCTAATCATAGATACCATTTCTGGTACCAAGAGTGGACTATCTTTTTATTTTGTGAGAACTCACAGGCAAATTGTATAACAGCATAATCGATAGTAGTAGTAGTAGCAGTGGTGGGGAGGCCAACGCCAAGCAAGTAGGCCATTTTTGCCAACCCCAGCAACCAAGCTCTACTCCTCCTCGGTTTTATGACGTAGAACTCTCCATCTCTGTCTAATCACATAGAGTTACAAGCTCTATGACTGTTGGTCAACCTGCAGCCTGCAGAAGTAACTAAGTATTGACAGCTTGTTCTCTTCTCACAACCTATAAATTGAAATTGCATCTGTCGATTTATTCCTTTTCTAATTAAATTAAAGTTAATCATGGTACACTAAAGAGCTTCAAAATCTTACTCATGTGTCTGAGGAAGTCAGTAAGAACTTAGCTTCTAAACAATGATGTAATGAACTCTGAGGAAGGCAGTAAGAAGTTAGTTTCCAAACAATGATGTAATTAACTCCGAGGAAGGCAGTAAGAAGTTAACTTCTAAACAAGGATGTAATGAACTCTGAGGAAGGCAGTAAGAAGTCAACTTCTAAACAATGATGTAATGAACTCTGAGGAAGGCAATGAACAATCAAACCTGCTTCTGCAATAACGGTAGCAGAAGCACGCACCCTAATGCCCACTGTTACAAATGAGAAATCCATGAAGAGGGCAAGACACATTCCAGCTGAACAAGGATGTATACAGTGCACAACGAAACCAGAAGATAGCAGCATATACATCGAAATCCAAGCTAAGTGTCACAAAAGTGCGAAACCTAACCATTGCTTCATTTGTTTTAGATAACGTTTCATCTTCGTATAACTTTCCCTTCATAAAATGCTTCACTTTATCGTAACTCTGTTTGCAAAGTAATCTAAATTCAGTTTACCTTTGGACTGTGTAAATCGTCAACATTCATTTATAGTTAACTTTTTTCTGCACATGCAGAAGGACAGCTTAATACAAAATTTGTTTCTTTTAATTGAAATTTAATTAATATTTTATTGCATTTAATTTATTTATATTGATTTTAAAATGATACCCATTTCTGAATTACAAATTTAATTGTCCTGCCTTAAGCTTTTCTATTTTAAAATAAATCTACTTGAACTGACATGCTTGTTTCGATTCCTAGTTTGTGTAATTTATGTGAGTGATTAACTAGTGCCCAAAGTCGACCTGCTCTCTGAGACTCATGTGAACCAACTACTCGCCGGAGAAGAGGAACAAATTATTTAGTTGGCAATTCATTCTAGTGTCTCTTATGTATCTTTTTTTTTCTCAAACAACTATATAATTTTTAAAGTTCATGAAACAATGAAGGTTCATTATACTAGCCAACAATAATTAAATAATTTTCGTTATACACTGAACACGAGCGCATCACTTAACGACATTTTCGAGCTACTAAAAACTCGGGACGCAGCAAGTGCGTTATGGTAGTGAATTTTCTTAAATATGTTTTTATTGCAAATATGTCTGTTTTCTTTTTATTTAAGCAAGCAGGCATCAATTTTGGTTACCAGTATAACCTATATAGTAAAAACAATGTGCCATGTTTCATAAAAATAACTTTATTGTGTGAAAATGTACAAAAATTTTCAAAAGTAAACTTAAAGTGTTCCCACAAAAACTCGTTTCTTGGTCAACCTTATAGGTTAATAGCAAATTGGGCTATTCAAATATAAAGCATTTGATCAAAATTCGCTACCATAACGCACTTGCTGCATCCAGAATTTCTTTTCTTACAAAGATGCATTATATTTCGATGGAAAATGCAATTACATAAGGCGTGTTTGATTAAAAAAATAAGAAAATTTGTATCACCAACGACTTATGGACCACCCTATGATTGTAGAAATGTTTTTTAAGATGTAGCTCAAGACACCGTATAATTAATATATAAAAAAAATTTCATATCTTGTATAATAACGGATATATTGAGCTTTATTGATTTTTTATGAAAATTCGACAAAAATTATATACCATTAAACGATAAACTATAGCTAAGGCTACTGCCAAGCATCAGAGAAAGGGTCTATTTTAAATGAATTTTCTGGAAATATTTTAGTAAAATGAAGGACAATGGCGGTTGAAACTAAGACTTCAGGGTTTGTAAAGCATTCTTCTTGAGGCATTTTCTTACCATAGCCCGTACTAGATTCAAGTTCTTTGCCTAAATGTTGCCAATTTTTGACGTTTTAAATCGCAACTTTGACATTTTGAGGAAAATCCCAATAAATTTTTATTTAAATGCCTATAACTTTTTTGTCTTTTGATCTACAGAGCTAAATTTCGGTAGGTAGCTTACGTATAATGATATAAACCCGCGTACCAAATTTAGTTGCCCTTACTTTGTTAATTTTGGAGATATAAATTTTTAACAATTTTTTTCGAAAGAAAACTCAACATTTTCGGGGAAAACCTGGGCCGATTTTCCTGGCTAACAAACTTATCCAAGCCATTTGTAAAAGGAAGGTACTCACCAAATTTAATCAAAATCGACCCATAATTTTTTGAGTTATCGGTGTGATACCTATATATATATATATATATATATATATATATATATATATATATATATATATATATATATATATATATATATATATATACATACATACATACATACATACATACATACATACATACATACATACATACATACATACATACATACATACATACATACATACATACATACATACATACATACATACATACATACATACATACATACATACATACATACATACATACATACATACATACATACATACATACATACATACATACATACATACATACATACATACATACATACATACATACATACATACATACATACATACATACATACATACATACATACATACATACATACATACATACATACATACATACATACATACATACATACATACATACATACATACATACATACATACATACATACATACATACATACATACATACATACATACATACATACATACATACATACATACATACATACATACATACATACATACATACATACATACATACATACATACATACATACATACATACATACATACATACATACATACATACATACATACATACATACATACATACATACATACATACATACATACATACATACATACATACATACATACATACATACATACATACATACATACATACATACATACATACATACATACATACATACATACATACATACATACATACATACATACATACATACATACATACATACATACATACATACATACATACATACATACATACATACATACATACATACATACATACATACATACATACATACATACATACATACATACATACATACATACATACATACATACATACATACATACATACATACATACATACATACATACATACATACATACATACATACATACATACATACATACATACATACATACATACATACATACATACATACATACATACATACATACATACATACATACATACATACATACATACATACATACATACATACATACATACATACATACATACATACATACATACATACATACATACATACATACATACATACATACATACATACATACATACATACATACATACATACATACATACATACATACATACATACATACATACATACATACATACATACATACATACATACATACATACATACATACATACATACATACATACATACATACATACATACATACATACATACATACATACATACATACATACATACATACATACATACATACATACATACATACATACATACATACATACATACATACATACATACATACATACATACATACATACATACATACATACATACATACATACATACATACATACATACATACATACATACATACATACATACATACATACATACATACATACATACATACATACATACATACATACATACATACATACATACATACATACATACATACATACATACATACATACATACATACATACATACATACATACATACATACATACATACATACATACATACATACATACATACATACATACATACATACATACATACATACATATATATATATATATATATATATATATATATATATATATATATATATATATATACATATAAAAATTGAAACTGACCCCAGATATGTGTTCCGGGGGACATAATTAGCGCTCATTTAAAGAAATTTTTTCAAAATTCAAAAGTCGGGATCTCCTCATTAGTGAATTTTTTTAAAGAAAATTCACTAAAATGGGCGTTACAAGTACGTTACAATCGACATCAGTCAACAATCCTGAGCCCCTAACCTGTTAGGACTATTGTGGAAATAAATAAATACTTGTATGATTACAAATAGAAATGAATTTAATATAACGGTAAATCAGTTAACAGCAAATACAATGTTTACATGTATAAAGTACTTCTCACTTCTGCGTGCATATTAGAACTTATATTATGGCAGTCAAGAAACGATCAATGCGTGAGTACCGCGGTGATAGACATGCTCAGTACAACAAACCCTTGACTGTTGTTAATCGCGTTCAAGGAAATGACATTTACAATTCTTATTCTAATATATATATATATATATATATATATATATATATATATATATATATATATATATATATATATATATATATATATATATATATATATATATATATATATATATATATATATAATTTTCGTAAGAATGTGTAGACCATTTCTATAAAAATTCGCTACCATAACGCACTTGTTGCTCCAGACTTTAATTTACTTTTTAACGTCTTCGTCTATAGTAAATTATTATGAACCTAAACTAAAATGTTATCTTTTTAATACTCACAATGCAAATAACCGGTGTAGTCACAGTCCAACAAAACTTCCACCATTTAATAGGGTAATATCCAATCATCTCCTTGATACCATCATAAAATTTGTCAACTCCGAAAGCCCAGGAGATGGCAATGCATTCAAAAAAGATTAGAAACAGTAAGCAAAATCCACTTACCGCATACGAATCTAGTATTTGGAAAACATACATGCCACCCTGTAACAGACACAAGTTTTTAACTATCATTTCAAACGAAAATCTCAACATTCATAACATAAAAAGTATCTATAATAATAAAGTTAGCTCTTACTATGTTAAATCAAAAAGCTTTGTTGTCAAATTGCATTTGATTGTGTGTGGATTTGTATGTGAAATACTCCGGCCTGACATGATGTTCGCGTTACTGGCTGTATTTTTTATAAATACGCCATACGGCATAAATAAGTTATTCTTTGTTTAAAGCTAGCTGCTTGCAAACTAACTATGATGATGAATATGTGTAATTACTAAGATCCTGTACTCCAACGCAATGAATAAACTTAAGTGTGCAGAACACAAATATTTTAGTTTTATCGTGCTCAATATGGCTTATTAAACCTAGGTTGCCTTGCTTAAGTAGAAAACCTGCAAACTCGATATACAGGGCCAGTAAAAAGTTCGGGAAGGCACTTCTATTTCCTACGATATTTTTTATTCAGAAAAACTATTTTTACAAAAGTTTTTGCCAGACTTTTAGCTACAAACTGGTCATATTTAATTTTTCCTAGCGTAAGCAACCTCGCTGCTCTGGCAACTTAAAGTCTTTTAAGGAGATCTCGCACGCCACTCAAGAATATCACCGTGCCCAATCCACTTTTCTGCAAAAATTTCATCCAAACATTACCACACGCGTCTCTCAAAATGACTGCTTTATCTTGCTGAAACCGAACTTCATTAACTGGGCCTACTGCAACCAGAGCGGGTAAAATTTCTTCTATTAATAAATTTAAATATGTTTCAGATGCTAGATTTACTCCTGTCTAGTATACCGGCCCTTACATAATTTTTTTTGTGGTCGGTGGGTTTGAGCCTCCAGCATCCAATATGGATTTTGCTGATACTAATAACGATAATTTGGTTTATTTACAAATCCGTGCAGTATAAAAGTGGCTTCATCTAAGAAAAGATTGATATTACAAAATTCAACACGCTTCTCAAAATCGCCATCCACAAATTATTGTACCAGCTGGGTGAAATTTTTCTTCTTTTACCAAATTTACCACAGATTTCTGCGAAACATTTGGAAACGTACTCTTCAATAACTTGTGGCAGATAGAATACACTTTATAAAAAATCTTGCACACTTCTTTATAACTTCGTTGCCTGTCACCGCCCACCATAATTAATATTTCAAATCTTAGCTTTTCGCACAATTCTGCCATAATAATACTCATTATCAAATTGCATACGTTCTCAATTTTCTGAGGTGAAGAGCTCTCTAAAGTATTACAAACTGCGGATAACTGGTAACAAACAATGTTTGCAAATGACAGCTATAACTACTGTCACATTTTTTTAATAGTTAACTTGATAAGAAATTGAATAGTAAAGTCCAACCGAAGGAATTTCCGCAACGAGATGGCGACCCTGTCGTACAACTCACAAGGTTCTAGTAGGCTGGATGCCTTTGCTGTAATACTTTATAGGTGTGTTCTCGCTATAATTAGTATAGTCTACTGACGAGCTCTAATTAGAGCGAAACCGGTGTGTGTTTCTAATTATGGTGAGAATACATTGTCTCCGTATTAGAGAAGAAATGGGCCATGGCTGACAATTTACAAAAATTGTTGGTTGGTTGTACACAGTCTCTATTTATAACATTTTGTGTTAATTGGAGCTGTCGTGACAGCATGCGACTTGGTTCCGCACCGAGATGAAGACCTGTCGTACATCTCACAATGGTCTCGAAGGTAGTTGATTTTTTCTCAGTTTTTTTCTCGTGGAACCCGATTCAAGTTTATAGTGCCACATCAAGAAAAAACGTTCTTTTTGAAGTGTAACAAAAACATATCTTGCTATATAAAAACATAGTTGTCAAGTTGTTGGCCCGCACGACCTACTTCAGCGGAAGTGATGTTAAAAGCGCTTATATGGGAAGTGTTGTTTGGTAGTCGCTTTCTCTTTGTTAATTGAAGTTTACAGATATCGCCGTCGACGGGACACCTAGTGCAGCTCGTCTTTGTTTAGGTAGTCTCCCTGAGAATCATTGGAGCCGGGGGTAAGCTGCCGTTCGCTGCCACAGCTGCCTCCAGGACGCTTGGAGGAGTCTTTGGTGGCAGTTCGGATATTTGGTTTTCTTGGAGGGGGTAGGGATCAGGGCTGAGTGAATTATGCGCCTGTGAAATACATTCATATGGCGGACGTTTGCGAGGCCACCCTCTCCTTACCGATAGAGGTCTGAAGCAAGGACAGGTAGTTTCTCGACATGATTTGAGGTTTTCGGGTTAGCGTCGGCAGGTTGTGGGAGGCATGGTCAGAAGGCCGTTCCTGTTTCCTTTAGGTGCATGTTTCTTAGTTATCATTTACGTAATTCTGCCGCAGAGCCTGGGAGCCGGAGAGTGCGTCGTTCGCTGCCGTCGATGCTCTTGTGCCCTGGAGAAGTCTAGTGGCATCCCAGGTTTTGGTCCTCTCGAGACCGTTAGAGAACCAGATGGAGGAGACACTCGCACGAAAATCGCACGTGAAGGATAGGGCCACAAGCGATTCAGATACGGGTGGTGTATGCAAAGCCGCCCTTACGTTCTCGACGAGAGGCCGGATATTTATTGGCTACAGTAGGTCGGGATAGAGTCCTGTGCTCGGCATGACCGAAATATCTGGCGGCCCCGGTCTCCCGGCCTGGCCGGGATCATCGTGCGGCTTGCCTGCCTTGGAGGCAGACTATTTGTAAGGGATGTCCGTCTTCTTCATGGGGTAGTGTCACCCCAGGTGTTTGAGCGTGAGGTAGGAATGATAAATCGTAGTTTCCTACGGTTTTTCTAATAATAGTAGTATTTGTGTGCAGAAACGTTTTCCCGATGATGATTTCTGCTTTAGTTTCTATTGCATTCCCGCTACACTAGTTTCCCCGTTACGCCGTCACTTGTTTGATCATCCCCCCTTCCCGCTTCGCTACGCCGCTTTCAAACGCGTATTATATTCCCGCGTCAATAATAATTATAGCCTTAATAGTAAATGGTCATTTTATTTAAAGTTTAATGACAAAAGAAGTCTTTAAAATTTTGATTATAAAGGACAATGCTGTGGCTAGTCAGCCGCGAGCTAACATTCAACGCAAATAATTAAAAAAAAAGGTGGGTACTGGCCTTATAATATAGGTGACGTCGAACATACAAATAAAAATCAAGACATGTTTATGGTTATTTATTGATTAAAAATGGCTCCATACAAAGTGTTATACATGAAAATGATTGCCTGCGGCAGTTATTATTGAAACTAAAAGTGGAAACAAAGAAAGCAGATGAACCAAGTACTTAACTTTTGCTTCCGAGGTGGTGTTTCGTGGAGGCCTAGTAGATGTGCAGAGTTTGTTGCTGTTCAGGGCCAGCATGACCGCTCAAAAGGTTGTAGGGTTACTCAGGGTTGCCTAGACAGCCGATAGACTATGACAGGGCTCTCCTTGGCTCTAGTGGCTCCAAGTCCTGGGTGGATCATTGCTGCCGGTCTTGTTACATTTGCCAGGCGGAATATTTACAACAATATAAAACAGTTGTCTTGAAAAAATTGTCGTCAAAAAGAAGAGGTATCTTAAAAACAAGAGGTGTCTTCAAAAAAGGGCAGCACATATTTAGTTGCAAGACAGCTCCGGTGGAGACGACGTGATTAATATAGATCTTTTTATCTAAAGTACGAACGTAGACGAGAGTCGATAGAATTGTCAAGTGAGAGCCCAAAGAGAATATCTGAGTTTCTTTGAGAAGATTTTAAAGTTCATTGAATAAGAAGGTGGTATTTCATTGATCACGACCCTGGTAAATCAGGTTGATGATTATGACGTGAGATTATGTGGGCAGAGTCATTTGACTAAATAAATACTATAATGATGTACTAATGAACTTTATAGTGTGGGTTAAGGTTGTAAAACGTGTAATACATTACATAATAATAGACCCGCTTGCTTTGGACATGCTTATTTTTGTTTCAGAACCACTCTCTTCTGTGCACTTGTTGATGCTTCACTATCGTCAAATGCTCGCTTAGATCTGCTTAAAAATTTACCCATGATTATGTATACACTGTATAAATCTACTGCTACTCGAATATCGTGAATTTCAGTTAACACGCAAATTACAATATACGCATTCAGGGTAGAAGGATCTAATCTTCTGAGACTGGTGAACGATATGCAGCATTTATACACGCCGCAAAGATTTCTAGAGTGTTCGAAACAAATCAGAACTTCTCACGAAGCCGCGAGAATGTCCGCTATGGTGAACGTAAGACAGGGAGGGCGCGATTAGAATTGTCATTGAAAATTGGGTACCAAATACTAAGAGGTTAAGAAGCGATGTCTTAGTTGATTTCTTAAATTAGGTATGGCAAGTTTCTTTCGAAGATGAGGCTTTGTAAGGGCCATGGCCAGTACTTTTATGAAATCAAACTGCACAATATTTGTCAAATGGGCAGAGCCTAAGTTGAGTAAATACGAATTTACTTCAGTAATATTCACCAGCATAACAAAAACCGAAAGCGGCCAGCAACGATGTCTTCTGTTGTACGAATAATTGGCACATCGTTGATCCAACCCGTCCACACCTGCTTTGCTCTTACCTAATATAATATTTAATTATCTCCGGCTTTTGCTTTTCCTCATCAAATTCTTTGCTATGATGCATACAAGAAATCAAAATTGCCGCGTTATATGCGCTGAGAACATAACTTCGTAATGCTCGGTCTCTAGAAAACCCATACAATGAAGATTTTGGTTCACGTTTCTTTGATGGAAGAAACGCCAGAGGAATTTCTCTTCTATTTTTCTTTTCATTTTTCCAACATAAGACAAATTTAATTTTTAAGTTCTTTCACAAGTTCCAACGACGATAATCAATTATCTGTGGTCATTTTTCTGTTGCTATTTATTATAAGACGAACTAGACACATATCTGTTTGCGTACATTTAGTTTTTTTTATAGTTCGATAAACTAAAGCTATCTGTTTCCTTGCCACAGTATAGGTAGGCTTTGTAAAAGTACCGTGACTGAGCATCGATCAAGGGTTGTACCTTCAATCGATACTTGCTGGGCTTTTTCGGCATACACACCTTGAACTAGCACCGCCATCGAAACGGAAGTAACATTTTGTACATACACATATTTTCTCTTAGTGCCTTCTAGCAATTGCTTACAAACAAATCAAATAGCTCAGAAATAGTATCTGCAGAATTGATTTCTAGCATGTCTTATAGTTTCATCATCAAAACGTAGACAGAGAGTACGAATTATAAAATGCTTTGCCAGCATAACGGCTCTCAACATTCTACATCCAGTATTATCGGTAGAGAAGAGAAAATAAACACTTTAATAACAAGATTTGAAAATTGTTTTCAACGTGAACAACCCTAAGAGCGCCTTTAATTCTTCCTTCTCTCTTGACCTAAAACTAGACGTATTTTCCTGTATGTTTTCTCCGACGTCGTCTAACTTGATGTTGGTTCTATAAGCAACTTTGTCAATCATTTGCCCCTCAATTAGTATTGACCATAGGTCAACGTTACTAAATGTAGCTCCTAATCGTTTTACTATATTTTTTATTCCAGGAAGTATTCTGATCAGTCAATTTTCAGAGACCTGCTAAAACGCATTGAATCTTCCTAAGAATTTTCACAAAATTTAAAAAATATCTTCTGGGGTTGAGAATTTAAAAGATTGTCTGGTACTAAAGCCTTTCATTTATGCATTTATGCCCTTTAATCATGTCAAACACAGACGTATTGACGTTCAAAAATAATATTTTAATTATATTGTGTCTCACGGTCTTGTATTTACGAGGTTCAGTGCTGCCCAAGGAAACCCATTCTGGCCTTTAAAAGAGGTAGGTAAA
Source organism: Tillus elongatus (assembly GCA_964006375.1). Classification (NCBI taxonomy): domain Eukaryota; kingdom Metazoa; phylum Arthropoda; class Insecta; order Coleoptera; family Cleridae; genus Tillus; species Tillus elongatus. The sequence continues at coordinate 78,431,356 of OZ023269.1, read as the reverse complement.
TTAGGTGCGATTGTTGTTTTTCTTACTCTACACTTCTGGCTGCCAGCGATATATCTTCGTTTTCATCACTGGGGAAAACCCGTTCTTCTGCGTTTTCACAATCCAGCTCCGCATCTGAATCGTGAACATCCGTATCGTAAATGGAGACTGCGAAATTATCCTCTTCCATTTGCCCTACCATCTTCTATTGTTTCCAAAACATTGAAATCTGTGGCTAATGGACTTGAGCTTCCGAGGCCATCTAATTCATTTTAACTAACAACTAACCAAAAAATTGGGATGATCAAGACGACAAACTCAATTATCCGTTTTTTCGAATGCGTTTTTGTGTATTTTACGCGCTGTTGTCCATTTAAATTAATCTGACACAACAAGCTACTTAAAAAACAATAAATAATAATCTAACTTATCACCTACCTTAGTAACTCTTACTTGCAATATGTATTATACGAGTCTGTAGCACACTCTGCAATCTATCGATACGCACTCTCGCAGAGATAAACAATTGGCGCAGATATGCATAAATATCAGTATTAGATGTCGCTGAAAATTGGTATTGGGAAGTTCTAGATTGTTTGGAATTAAAAAAAAATGTATTGAAATTTACGCAGCGTACATTATTTGCAAGATACGATGGTTAAGTTTTTTTCCTTACCGACACCCTATGGAATTTTATATACTTAAATGGCATTTTTAAGCGTTCAAACAATGTTATTTCTAAATTTAAAATCCGTTAAAATATAAAGAAAATAGCAGCCTCTTATAATTGGTTTCTGAGTAGCTATGCCACCAAAAGTGAAGCTATTGATCAATTGTTTTCGAAATAACTTAAAAGCATTTCATATTAGAATAAGACTTTCACTTGAGTTAAGTTTTAATAGAAAAATATCGAGTAAAATTAACAGGAAATATTTACAAGATAAACAATTCATAGATATTTAAAATGGCAGTCATTTTCTTATGTGCATATGTTTACTTGTCGAACAACATAAAATCTTGATTAAAAGTAGTAAAAAATGGTTTCTTAGTTGTGCTTTTTGAATTTTTACGGCTGTTGTGAGCTTGCTGGTAAACGACATTTCTTTTAAATATGAGATATAACACCACAGTAGACAAACTCCGCACTCAGAGTATTTTACTTGTACGGGGGAGCTTACACACATATATAGACAAAGAACACCACCCATAACTCATCAGTAGCCGGCCTTTCCAAATAAGAGTGAAAAAGAACGACTGTTTGAATACGGGACTCGAACCCGCGACCTCCTAGTCTGATTATAGGAACCTCACCCCGCGAACTGAACTATTCGGCCTGTTTATGTATCTCTGGAAAAAATATCAAGTAGATTGAAGTCAAGGGACTTAGTAGGTCAGGGGACCTACGAGAATAAGCAGTACAGCACTTATTAGATACAAATTGTCGCTGTTACATACTAAATAAACTACAATGGTTTTATAAAGTCAGAAAACAACAATTCTAACGTAAAACAGCAACTAAGATTATAATATTCATAAACTATTCTGTCATCTAAATTAAAGAAGATGCATCATTTTTTCCATAGCCCCTAAGACAAATAAGTAATTTTATTTTCTATATTTTTAACGGATCTTAAAATTAAAAAAAAACTTTTATCCAGATTTAAGATACTATTAAATTGTAGAAAAATTAATATGGCATTTACAAGAAACATAACTGACTATTGTATGCTTATATGTACGCTGTCTAAATACCGATGTCATTTTTAGTTAATTTTCATTAATAAAATTCACTAATAGGGAAGTTACGATAATGAGACTTCCCTAAAAATGTTCTAATGATCGCGTATTAGGACCTCATTTAAGATTTGTGTAAGTTTAAAGTATTAATTTTAGTAATATGGCGTACTAATATTGTAAAATTCTTATGAAAATTCACCACTATAACGCACTTGCTGCGTTTCTAAATTTTTAAGTCTAAACAAGCTAGAACCTCTCAATACCAATTTTATTTGAATATCTCAATTACAAAAGAGTAACCTGGCTCCAGTGACTAGGTATAGTCGCAATAAGAACCGATGTAAAAGGAACATACATACATATATTTATTGTTGTTTATATAATTAAGGTTGGTTTAATGGGAAATATTTTCCGATAATTGTATACATTTCCTAGGAGGCGAGTTACAAAATATGCGATAAACAGTAAATCAAAATAATTTATCATCTGGAGAAATAATAATTATGCCAAGTTTTGACTTAGGTAAATATTTATTTCCTTAATACTAATAATTAAATACTTACATTGGTTATACATGATAGGCCTACAAGATATGACAGGCCACATACAATGGCAATGAATATTTCTTTTCGTTTCCTCAAAAGTTGAGGCCATTCGTCAACAATCGCTGTAACAAATCCTTCCATTGTGCAAAATTGAGAATCCAAACCAATAAGTAATATCATAAAGAAAAATAAACAGGCCCACAATGGGGATCCTGGTAGTTGAAGTACTGCCGAAGGGTACGCCAAGAATGCTAATCCAGGCCCTACAAAAATATATTTAGATTAATAATTAATATTAAGTCACCGTTGTTAAATAATGATTTTGATTTAAGGATTTAATCGTTAATATATCAAGTAGCTTATCTATTCTGACCATTTATTACTGTGTTATATCCCAATAAGCGGGGGTTATGTGGAAGCTGTTCATATATATATATATATATATATATATATATATATATATATATATATATATATATATATATATATATATATATGTATGTATGTATGTATCTAAAACGATTAGCAATTACCCCGGTTTATCATTTACCTTCTGATATGACTTTCATTATAAATGTATGTACAGGGTATACAAAGTTAAGTCGGCATTATTGATAACTGTGTTATTATTATTAAATATCAGTGAGTTAAAATTAGCAAATTTCTGCATTGTTTACGCTGATTACGATGATCTTAACTAACATTTAATTTAACATCGCGTTTTTGTGATATTGCCAGAAACCAGATTTTTTTCAGTTTTGTTCATCACTTCATACAATTAATTCCATCAAATTTGGATCGCTCCTAACTGAGTATACAAACCATTGTCAAAATTTAACTCGTCTGTTATTATTACCGATATAAGTTGTGTGCGCCATCTGGTATTGGTACGGCACAATATTGTGTCTCGTTAAAATTTTATGTATAATACCTAAAGACAAATCACTTTCATTGCATACATTTCTCACTGAACTCTCTCTATGGGCTTCAAAATATGCCAGCACATCAATTTCAGTCTGTTCGCTCACAATAAATTTTTTAGGAATCCTCTTCTGGGCAAATGTATTTTCGTTGAAACGAAATTTGCTATACAGTTACAGAAATAATTTTTTGCCTGGCAGATCTCGTGTCCAGGAAATAAATTCTCCTAACTTTCTAAACCTCTCTGACTATTTTTTTCTTCGTACTATGTAGCACTTAAGCATATTACATTTTTATAAATGCGTAAACGGCATTTTAACATTACTTTAACCCATTAGTGCTCATTACAAGATACTGCCTTTGTTTAAAGTACTATTTTAAAAGGGGCATGGAACTAACATATGTATAACTCGAAAAATATTTAAAAAAGCTGAGCTTAGTAATTTTTTCAAAAAGAGATGGCAACTCAAGTTGCGGCTGAGCATATCGGTAGTTGATAGGTAAATTTATAAAATATGAGTTAATTTTCAATATCAGGAGACATTTTACAAGTTAAAACATCCACGTGTATATGTTGTTATGTAAGGGTGTGTCTTTGTATTAAAAAAATAAATGAACGATAACTTAGGTAGTTTTATTGAAAAGAGAAAAATTCATGCTTCTTCTAACGTTATAAACAACTGTGTATAAGCACAACTAAATAAAATAATAATAACAAAATGAAGAACGAACATCATATTGCAAATGAAAGCATTCGGGATACAAGGGCACATTGCACTTTTTACAAAGGTTGTTCTCTTGGAGCAAAGTTTACAAACTATATACTTGGATCCACCACGTATAATAAGATGGCCTTTTCCATCTTTCCTGACATCATCTAGAGCAATTGATGTAGCAAATGATGATGATGGATCTGGTCTTTAAGGTGCTGTTCCAAGAGCACTAATGAGTTGTAAATCAACTTATCTCTTGAACTGCAAATATGGAATGTTATGTCCAAGTTTTCTGTATAGCAACCGCCCATGAACACAGCATTCATCAATACACCAAGCAAAAAGCGGCCACCACCACTTTTTTTGTCCGAATTCGACACCTATATTGAGCAGTGAATTGGTCGTTAAGATCTACACCTAACATGTGCTCATTGTATTGTTTGATAACATTTGGCATTGCTACCATTATTTTTTCTTCCTCTTTTTTGGAGTATCTCGAAGCTTTAGTATGTGGGAATTCATCGTGAGAGTTCTAAAGAATTATGACGACAGCATTGTCATTCCACTGACAGCAGTAAGTTGACCATTGCCAACACTTACAAAAGTTCCTCTGGAAGTCTTAGCCAATGTCTTTTTTTGTGGAAGTACCTCTGGTTTTGGTTTACGATATTTACGCAAAGTTCCCGTACCACCTAGGTTTCTTTGACATAATTCTCCTAATAAACTACAGAGGTGCATGTTCTACCAACCCTATTACCACATTACCTCCTTGTCGTAAGCCAGTTTTTGGTAGGTTTGTACTTTCCCCACAGTAGGGTTCAACATGAATTAATGAGTCATAAGAGTTTGCAAGCATTCATAGTTTGAACCCAAAGCGTATGGGCTTTCCTTGTATAAATTGGTTGGCACTATGGCGACCATAATATGGCACAATGCTCTCATGTATACTCAAACATGATGAATATGGCACCTGCTTGAACGTGCTATGGATAAACTAAAAAGAGGTCGAACTTTGTAGAATCGGTCGTCGTCTAGGTTTGTATTGTCATTCAAATGTAGATATTTTAATATTTCATCAACTTAAGTTTAAAGCACAAAAACCTTAAAAATCTATTTTGTATCTTTTCTAGACGCTCCTTGTAAATAAGATACTGGGGATTCCATACAGAAGACGCAAATTTTAATTTGCTGGCCACATACGCATTGTATAATGAGATAAAACATTTTTTATTGTAAAAAACTGCACCCTGCCGCATAATAAGCCCCAGCATACGATAACTGTCAGTAGCAAGATTGTCAATATGTCTGTAGAACAGTAGCTTACTGTCAAAGGTAACGCCTAGATCTTTTACATAAGTGACCCGTGTAATATTATTTTCTAAGAGATACGGAAACTCTTGCCATAGTTTCCCACGGGTAAAAGTTATAACGCTACACTTATCTAAATTAAGGTAAAGCTGATTTATGCTACAATAATTAGTCAAGTTGTTAAGGTCTTCCTGTAAACGCAAACAGTCCTGTTCACAATTAATAGGAATAAATAATTTGAGGTCGTCGGCATACATCAAAAATTTACAGAATTAAAAACAAGTATTTATATCATTAACGTATACAAGAAATAATAGTGGTCTAAGGTGGGATCCTTGGGGTACACCTGATGGCAATTCGTAAGGGATAGATTCGTAACCTAACACGGATATAAGATCTGTTTCTAATATACGAACTAACCAAACGCAGAAGAACTCCATGCACACCGATCACCTCCAGCTTTCTCAACAAAATGCTATGATTAATTTTATCAAAGGCTTAGGAAAAATCGGTGTACAAAGCATCCACCTGCTTTTCTGTTTTCAAAGATCTCAATAGAAATTCTGTATATAAAGTTAAGTTGGTGTCAACTGACCTGCCTCTATAAAAACCATGTTGCTCTGGAATAATTTTTTGTTTGACAAATTCAAAAAGCTTTACATATACCAGGGATTCAAACAATTTTCCAAATACATCTAAGATACTGATCAGGCGATAATTTTTAATACATTTCCTAGGACCACCCTTATGTATAGGAATACCAGAGGCAGTCTTCCATTTTATGGGATAAATTCCAGAATGCAGGGATCTATTGAAAATCAACATCAGGGGTTCTAGCAGAGAATCACCACATCTCTTTACAAAATATGGCGACAATCCGTCTGGTCCAGCACTCTTTTTATCATCAAGCCTTGCCAAAGAATCCAGTATCTCGTCTGCAGTAATGTAAATGCTGGATAGAGAGCGTGAATCAATACCCACATCTGTATCATTTGTACACAGTGCGTCATCTCCATTTTCATAAACGCTTCTAAAAAAGTGGACAAAAAGATCGCAAATACCCCCTCCCGATGAAGCAGAAACTTCATCTAATGTCATCGTAGACGGTATACCTTGATTGCCTCTCTTTAATGAGATATAACGCCAAAAACGGCTGGAATCCGAAGCAATTGAGTTCTCGATCAGTCTGATATAGTGGTCGTGATCATTAGCAATTTGCCGCTTGCAACGAGCCCGTAACAATTTAAAGGAACTATAATCGGCCGTGTTTTTATAAAGTTTCCATTTTTTGTGATACTTTTTTTTTTTTTGATACTCTTAATTGTTGATGGAGAAAAATATGGAGGATATTTTTTCTTTATTCGGATCATTGGGACATGATATTTTATGCAATCAAAGATAACAGAGTATAACTTTTCAACCATACGATCAACCTCCAAACCTTCCATCAGGGCACGCCAAGGAATATTTTTCAGAATATGATTTATCATAGGGTAATTTGCTTTTTTAAAATTAAAAGAACTATTATCAGCCGTTTTTAAACAATGTACAGCTTTCATAGAGAGCATGAATTCAACAGCAGGGTGGTGAACGTCCTCATCTACGAGAGGACAACAACAGTGTAATAAGCTCTCAACAATCTCTTCATTACACATAACAAGATCAAGTATTCTATGATCTACATTAGTAACATAATTAAACTGCTTAAAATTACATAAAGAAAAGGCATCAAGCAAAGGCACAGAGCTATTGTCAAAGTTAGCTGGCATTAAAGCTGCTGCATCTGCCAGTCGTTTCCACTCTATTCTAGGACGATTGAAGTCACCGCACAAAAGAAGTGGTGAATCGCCAATTGTTCCAGTAAGATCACCCAGACCACTATCAAAGCATTGCAATGAGTCTTCCGACTGTGGAGGAATATATATACACATCCTACATAAAGCTTTATACCATTCGCAAGCGTCACCAAGACCCAAAGATCCTCAACGTCTGTTTGTAATTGCAGAACAGACGATGAGTTGAAAGTATTTTTCACCATGATTAACACGCCGCCTCCCCTAGATTTTTGTGAAGCTGAAGATGCGCGATCCCTACGATACACAGTGTAGTCATTCCCGTTTATTGATTCACTGTCCAAAACTCCTTTTAGAAGCCAAGATTCTGTCACACAAACAATATCGAAGTTATTTGCAACAAAATTTAGTCTAAAGTTTAAAAGTTTAGTTCTTAAACCGCGGGCGTTTTGATAAAAAACACTAAGAGCCATTTAAATTTTAAAGAAAAATAAACAATTGTAAAGTATCAAAAGCAAATTGAAACTTACAGCTTGTCAAAAACATCCCGACCTCGAATATGTATAACTCGAGACCGGTCTGTTTTTCGCATAAATATTTGGCCGTTTTTACCCAAATAAACTGGTAGCTGTTCTCTCTTGCAACCCTTCTTGCATCTGCCAACAATAGCTTATTCGAAGGTGTCAGATGTTCGCTAATGGAAAGCTCGTCGCCAACCCCCTGAATATTCACACCAGAACGCCCAGCATCTCCCAAAGAAGTTAGACTGGGTTATAATTAGATCTGTATTCTCCTTAGAGAAAAAAATTCTGGAAACACTCGAGTGGTGAAGAAATTGTAGCTTTAAAAAATCTATTGTGGATGGGCCCATTTGTGGAAAATTTTCCGGTAAAACTGTGTTACTGGTTTTGTTCATTGACCAGGTTCTACTTTCTTTCTCTTTCTTCTGATTTTGTACTGACGTTTTTTTCGAATTTTTTTTTTGGGGGAGCTTCTTAATTTCGATGTTGATGGTTGACGTTAAACTACTTCAGTATCATCATCAGATGCGTCATTATTTTCAATGGGATCTTCGAACTCGATGACGGCCTTACTACGAAGAACTCGGCTTGGCAAATGAACAGGCGATCCTGTAATCTCAGCGTTTGATAAGTCCGAGTCCTCATCTGTGGCTCCTCATATGGTGGTATAATTCCGACATATCGTACCTTTGACACCCTTTTTCATAATATTCTTCGTACGCATCTATAATTTCATCAACGGTGAACATGCCGTCGCCTCTGTCCCTGAAACCCTCTAAAGCTCAGCCGCAACTACAGTTGTTGTGAATATTTGGATGTCCAATACAAAAAGTGGCAAGCCTAATGTATATTTATTCATGATTGTATATGTTGCTTGGGATGTGGTAATACTACCATTTGAATAATAACACCGTAAAGTAATAATTACAAATAATAATTACATTATTATTAGAGCATGTAAACTGTCATGAAACACCTAACAATATATTATGTGTTCACAGTCACAACTATACTAGTATACTGAGAGCGGACGCGTAAATATGCTAACGAGTGTTCATTTCGGGGATTCCCATGTATAGTGGCTAAATAAATTTATATCTAGTACGTTTCGTATCTTGATATTTGTTGACGCATCCAAAGTTGCGTGCGAGCGCTAATGGGTAATACTAAAGGGACACAATTATTATCACCTTTGAGGCTTTATTGTTGATCTTTCAGACTGTGTAAACGTGTTGTTTCTGATTCATGGATACCGAATTTAAATTCCTGAGGTTGACGATATCTTCTTAATTTTCGACTTTAGGTTTTTTGGACATACAAATAATTTGCGCTTGCACCAGAAGATAGCGCTCGCAGCGAACGGTTAGCGCCTTTCCTTGTGCCGCTAAAAGATCTGCGACTAATCACAGGAACATGTTCCACAAAACCAACTGTCAAAATTTTTTGACAAATATCAACCTTTTTTGACATGACAATTCAACCGTTGGCAGCTGCTGGCGCCTGGTGAACTCGGTCAATGATACGCCGAACTTGTTTCTGTTATTAGTTGCTCCTTTGACAGCGGATGGTGGCCAATGTAATTTTAGTTAAAATATTAGAATGACTGATGAAGTTTATGACGGTATTGCAGGGACTCTCTTGGTTATTCAGATTTATAATTTTAAGACGAAACCTGGGCCGATTAGATGCTTTGCGGCTAGTATGTCACAAACTACGGGCTTTCAAATGAGGATGTTGGCGTGTGTAAGGTCGAGAAAGAGATTGTCCTGCTGACGGGACTGGGCGTGGCTCGCAGTTTGCGGGAGAGGCTGAGGGGGGGGGTGTGGTCGGGCTAATGTGTCCTCGCTCTTGCGAGTGGGAGACGTTGCCGCGACCCTGGCTTCTGGTGCGGGCCTGGCCCCTCGGGAACGGCCGATCCGGCGGGTAGGAGAGACATGCAGGTGGTCATCACCTCCAACCGGGGGGATGGCGTAGTCCTGGTAGAAGAGGCCGAGCCAACTGGGAGGAGTAGTTTGGTGGCGGGTATGTTGGGTGCCATGTCGGCATCCGACGTGGCGCTGCAGCTCTGCTTCCGTAATTCGGGGATAGTTGATCCAGGGTGGTTCTTGGTGACCGCCAAGGATGACGAGTCCCTGAGTTGACCCCTCAAAGGCTTGTCCGGGGCAGCGGTGGGGGATATCGCCTTCAGCGCCGCAAGGGCTGGGGACGCCCCATCGCCGGTCTGGATCGGCTTCTGGCTCAGGAGTCAAAAGGTGAACCTAGGGGCAGTCGTCAGAATGCTTGCGCTCCAGAACCGCTCGCTTAATGTTGGGCAATGGCGACACCTGGAGACGGCAGGAGGACCTGGGGCATGGCGCCTAGTCTTTGTCGTTAAGCCCGTGGTGGCTCGCGGGCTGGACGGCCAAGGCAGGCGGCTGTACTTCGAGTTGGTGACTCTAAATGTAATCAGAGTTCCGACATGGAGTGCGGTCGCCTTCGCCCGTCCCGCGGCGCGCACGCGGACGGGCACTGACCGGAAGGGGGCTCCAACCCGACGGCGCCACGACTAATTCGTGGGGCAGCTGCGGGTGTGCGAGATCAACCCCCAACATAGCCAGGATGCCACTGGGGAGCTGGCACAGATACTCGCAGGCGGTCCAGGTGGCGTTGTGTTGATCCAAAAGCCTTATGTGTATAGAAAGCAAGTAAGAGGTCTTGGAGGAATCGGCTTTAACACCCTAGTTGGTGGCGAAGCAGAGGAATAACAACCTAGGACCTGCACACTGACGTCGAGGGATCTGGACATGATGGTGCTGCCGCAGTTCGGGTCCTGGGATGCCACAGCAGCTATCCTAGAGTATAAGGTGAGTAATATTAGGCTTAACGTTATGTTGTGCAGCCTTTATGTTCCCTACAAGGGCGGGCGGCTGCCTCCGTTGGAGGATTTGGTGCATGCCGTCGATTTCGCGAGGGAACATGGGTTACAACTTATTATAGGCTATGACGTCAATTCTCACCACATACTGTAGGGCTGCACAAATACCAACCCACGCGGTGAGGCTCTACTAGATTATTTGGCTACAACAAACCTGGAGATATTAAACAGAGATACAGCTCCGACGTTTGTCAATCGTATCCGACAGGAGGTGATTGACATCACATTGGCGAGCAGAGGAATAACAGAGGATATATCTAGCTGGAGGATGACGGAACACATATCAATGTCTGATCATCGTATAATCAGCTTTGAATTGGATGTGGACCGTGAGGGTCTTCTCCTCAGGAGAAATACAAGGAAGGCCGACTGGGATGCCTACGTAACGGGTATTGGTGAGTCGCCAAGGAGCCCATAGGAGAGCGGCCTCTCTATAGAGGCATTAGATAGCGAGGCCGAGACCCTAGAAGGTAAAACAATGGCAGCCTACGAGGCCGCGTCACCACTCAGGGGAGAGCCGTCCATCAAAGTCCGATGGTGGAACAGGGATCTCGCCGCACTAGGCGGGGGGACTCGGAGGGCTTTAAACCGAGCCGTCCGAGAATCGGGTGAGGCGGCCTGAGACGAATTTAGAACTGCCAGAAGGGATTTTAAGAAGGAATTACGACGGAGTAAACGAGCTCGTTGGCGCGCGTACTGCGGGGACGTTAACTCCTTGCCGGACGCAGTCAGGCTGGTAAGGGTACTCAAACAGGAACCAGGCAGTACTATAGGACCCTTAAGAAAACCAGATTGGAGCTGGACCAACACCGGCGAGGAGACCTTGCGCCATCTCGCCGAAGTCCTCCTTGCAGGCGGTGGAGCCGTCACGGGAGCTGCCGACCTGGGCCGGTGGTCGGTCCCGAATTTTGAGTGAATTTTCATAAGAATTGTACACTATTAGTAAGATTTATTATTAAAACTAATTCTTTAAATTTAAGTGAACCTTGGAGATCGATTTTAGAGTCCCAGTTAGCGATTATTTGAAAAAAAAAATATATATTTTATATGGAGCTGCTAAATTAAAATTTGGTCTAAGATATAATATGTAAATACTGCAAGTGTCTTTAAAAAAATTGTGTTGCAAATTTCATTACAGTTACAAACGATTTTCAGAAAAAAATAATTATTTACAGAGGGAATGTACCTGTCGAATTATAAATATGATGTATTTTTCCATATTAATTGCTTGGATGGTTTTGTTTTAGTTAACTCATCCAGTTTTTACAAACAATAAACAACAAAAAAGATTTTTTTATGTTATGGTAGAACATTTTCGTAAAAATATTTCAAATGCGAAAGCTCAATAAATTTGCCATTAAGCCAGAAACTTCAATCTTGAACCTTAGTAACAGCTATGTAAACGCACGTGGATAATAAATTAAAGAAAAATAACATATTGAGCTTCGTTTTGTTTTAAAAAAACCTTTTTTGTTATTTATTGTTTGCAAAAACTGGATGGGTTCTCTAAAACAAAACCATACAAACAATTAATAAGGAAAAATACCTGCCATATTTATAATTTGACAGGTACATTGCCTTTGTAAATAATTAATTATTTTCTGAAAAACTTTTGTAACTTTAATGAAATTTGTAACACAGTTTTTTTAAAGACACTTGCACTTGCATATTATATCTAAGACCAAATTTTAATTTAGTAGCTCCATATAAAATATAATTTTTTTCCAATAATCGCGAACTGGGACTCTAAAGCCGATCTCCATGGTCCATTTAAATTTAAAGAATTAGTTTTAATAATATATCTTACTAATAGTGTACAATTCTTATGAAAATTCACTAACATTCCCTTTATAAATCATTTATTTTTTCTGAAAAACGTTTGTAACTTTAATGACATTTGTAACAGAATTTTTTTAAAGGCACTTGCAGTACTTATATAGTATATCCAAGACCAAATTTTAATTTAGTAGCTCCATATAAAATATTTTTTTTTTTCAAATAATCGCTAACTAGGACTCTAAAACCGATCTCCAAGGTCCATTTAAATTTAAAGAATTAGTTTTAATAATATATTATTAATAGTGTACAATTCTTATGAAAATTTACTACCATAACGTACTTGCTGCGTCTAGAGTTTTTTGTGATACTGGAACCAATAAGTATAAGTTAGTATTTGTTTCACTTGCCAGGTTATTAAAAATATTGAAGAACACAAATACGATAAGCATGTGGTACTTACATTTGATCAACAATTATTGTGTCAGAAACTTTAGGACAAAATTGAAAGACCTCTTTTTAATAACAACTCTAACATAATATGTAGAGATATAATATAAAGAGCTTTATAACAACAAACGTGGCTAGTGGATGCTACTCCATGTAAGGATGCCTTGATGCCTTGCAAAATATAACCAATAACAATACTAACGAATCTTCGAATGTTTTGAGGTTAGTTTGATATTGAAGAAATATATTTCTGGATTATAATGCTACTGGCGCTGAAGCATCGGAAATTAGTACTGAGATTATAGTTTTAAACCATTTCATTGAAGTGAAACTTCTATTTGGTATATTTTGTAATACCTATATCAAAACATTTCAGTTTTAATAAATGTAAATAACACGTTGAGTGTCTCAGCGTCGGCAGTCGGCGACTCTCGTTTAGCGGTGACAGTTGCCCTACCATGCAGCGGTGTCAGATTGAGTAAATTAGAATGAGAAATTATTGGCAACTCAACATTTATTAATATTAAGCCACATTTAATAGATGGATTAATTTTTTTGACGAACTTTTATTTGTTATTAACAAGTACAAATACGTGTTATTACCCTATGTTTTACATTTTAAGATTTAAATGAAATTTTACTAAATCTGACAACCCGGCTCCTTTACATTTAATTGTCAGGTGACTGTGGCTCTATTTGAATTATCTCTTCAAAATTACGCATTCACAGTCTAACCATCCATATCAACATTGAACCTGGGAAATGCTGTATGAAATTTGAACTGATATCTTAGACTGTTCATTCATTTATTATTTTGATTTTTAATAACTCCTGTCCTCGTATGCCATGTCGAAATCGGTCAAGTATTTTTTGAGTTAGCGGTTGGATACACACACACACACACACACACACACACACACACACACATATATATATATATATATATATATATATATATATATATATATATATATATATATATATATAAACATATAAAAATTGAAACTGACCCCGGATATGGGTTCTAGAGGCCCTAATTCGCGCTCATTTTTTTTTAAAGTCTTACCAATACCTTTTTATTAGTGAATTTTATATTCCCGAAAATACTAGTCTGATTCTCCTAGCCAACGAACCTCTTCAAGTTATTTTTCCACCTGCCAAGATATAGTTATTCACAAAAAGCTTTTCGACGAAACTTTATATATTTTTCACGAAAATCAGAAATATTTTGCAATAGCTTATTAAACATTTATTATTCATTACCAAATTTCTACAGATATCTTACAAAAAATGTTTTTTTAAAGAAACATAAAAAAATTCTGGAAAATTGACTAAACAAAACTGAAAAAAAATTAAAACTGGTCCCTACTTGAATCATGGTATGTGACTGTAAAAGTAAATATTTCCAAAAATCTGTAGGTGTAGGGAGTGTTATACAAAACTTGAAGCAGAAGGCATGATCTTCACATCTGAAACACAAAATACAGGCTGCTCCATTTGACAAAATTGAGTAACGGCAGTTCGGCCACCTGTGTTTGTCAAAATAATTTTGTTAGATGCAGCTCATAATTAGTGTATACAATTTTTTATTGTATCACGTATAATGAAGAATACATTGAGCTTCACTAACTAACGCCATTTTTTACTCGATAAAAGTTCTAGACGAATAAACTATGAACTCTATAACTAAAACTACTCCTAGATCGTCAGAGAAAATTAAAAGAAACACACTAATCAACTTTAATTAGGATCGGCCTGTTATTTTTTGAGTTATCGGTGTGAGATACACAAACAAATATATATATATATATATATATATATATATATATATATATATATATATATATATATATATATATATATATATATATATATATATATATATATATATATATATATATATATATATATATATATATATATATATATATATATAAACATATGAAAATTGAAATTGACCCCGGATATGTATTCTAGATGGACTAGTTCGGTCTCATTTGAAACAAAACTTTCAACATTCAAAAGTCGCGATCTCCACAGCAGTGATTTTTTTTACGAAAATTCACTAAAAACACATAAATGAAGATAATTTATGTTAATGTTTTTTGTGGATTTCTTAAAAGATGTCAAAGGTTTTTTAAGGAAGGTGTCAATCATTTTAAACTAGATTTTAGTACTTGTCAACAAAGGAACATTAGGCAATTACCCATAGATTAATCGTATCAATAGATTTAGATAGAATAGATTGATCAAATATTTTTTTTTATAGGTCAAACCTGTATGAAAATTGGGTACTATAGCGCACCCGCTACGCCAAGGCATTTATCGAGACTAATTTTTTTTAATTATGCAGCTTTTAAATGTAAATATCAGATTTTTACTTGAAATGTATACAAATTTATAACACTTTTGTAACAAATGGTGGACGCGCAGGGAGTGTTTATTGCCAGCTACATTTATTAATTAAGCGTTAGGTTGTTGCGTAGGAAGCCTCTTATCAACTTATTTGCTATTTAATATTTATTATTTCAGATAATGCCAAATGTGGAAATAAATGAGAGGAAGGATTGCGATAAGAGAACGAGAATTCAATGGACAAAATACTTTTCCTACTTATAGACCTGAGGAACATTAAGTAGTGCCTTTAAAGGTTCTTATTATATATAAGAGACGGGAAGCTGAACTTTGAGTATGCAGGGCATGGAAACAATAGAAGCTTTCAAAATCTAGACATGGAAAAAAATGACAAAGCAAAAGCACACCGATGGGAATAAAAGTGTGGTAGAGGGAGCGAATGAAGAAAGACCGTTGCTAAAAAAATTAAGAGAAGAAGGCAAAAATGGCTGGGCACAGAAGAAATAATAGCTTTCTTACATTTTTTAAAGGACACATACGTGAAATAAAAAAGAAAAGGTAGACAAAGAGAGTCGCTTCTGGGAACCTGACCCATTTGATGAAGTGTAAAAGCTACGATAAAAATAAAGTAGAATACACCAGAAACTGGAACACTTGTTCTTATTAAAACCATTTATACCGCCTCTTTACATTGGATCACATAATTTGTTAGTCATCCTGATGCTGTCGGTCTAACCGATGTGGCAATACTGGTACTCTTTGCCGGCCACTCGTCAAGTTGTGTCCACTTTTACAACATTAACCTTTTAAGTGTTTATTGTTATATGTAATATGTTACAGCAGTCTTTGTAAGATAACATTTATTTATTTTATTTTATTTTTATAATTTTTTTTTTCTTATTTTGAAGCGTATACTTTCATTGTCCACTTTCACCGGGAAAAATTGTTAGTTTCACATTAAAATACTTAGCTTGACCTGTTTAGACAAGGTGGGTCAATATATAGTAGCAGAGATTGCTAGACCTAATTTTAAGATTAAGAGTTAATATAAACATTGGTCTTGAAAGGCGTTGTTTTTAAGATACAGGGTAATTAAGGTTGTCCTCCGATAATGATTTTGATTAATAATTTCCATAGTCGTGCCAGCTTGGCCTGGGGTAAATAAATTGTTAATTTTTTTTTCTAAATGAACCTTTTCTATTTTTGACACCAACCAATAAAATGCACATTTTCAAGAAGAGTATTCGTGAAAAATTTTTAACATACCGAAGAAACAGTTTAAAACTGTAGTGTGGTTCAAAGGTATTAAAAAATACTTTCAGTATTAATTGACTTTAATAATAAAAAACTTAGGAATAACAAAAACAATAACAACGCTGCTATAAATTTAAAAAAATACAGTAAATTTTCAAAATAACACTCGTTTTTTCAGTGCATTGTTGGCAACGTTGTACCATAGACCACCTTACTCCAGCCAAATGATGAGCACTTATGTTCTGACTTGCATTTATTAAACGACCTTTAAGGTTTTCTGCTGTTTGCACAGGAATCCTCTGTCAAAGAAATCAAAGAAATCCAAATGGGGTAATATGGAGAACGTGGGGCTATGAAACTGGGCCTCCGCGTCCGAACCATCTCCTTGGGTAATTAGCATCTAACCCAGTTCTAATTTTTTTCTTGTAACATAAGCTGAACATTAGTCTAACTAAAACCAAGCCTAGAGTTTTTAACTAAATGGTATATCATCCCATAAATCAGAATGCTCACTTTATAAAAACTTTAGGACATTTTTGCCATTACGTTGTTCTGGAAAAAATATGCGACAAACTGTTGATTGTTAAAAATTTCCCCCCAAACATTCAGACCAAATTTGTGATAAATATTTCGTAGTTTAAGCATAAGAATCTTCTTGTGCCCGAACTGTTGGTAAAATGGATTTCATCACTCCTCGTAATCTTTGTGACAGAACGTTCCCATTCTGGTGTATGGAGTTGAAAAGTCACTGGGAAAATATACTTTGCGTTCTTCATCGCCAGAATGTAATCCTTGCGCCGGTTGCAGATGATAGGGCTGCATATGATTCCGTTTTAGAACCCGACATATCTTGGTTTGAGGAAGACGAAGGTCCACCGACGACATTCTTCGGGTATTTGTGAATGAGTCTCTATTGGTTTTTTGAATTGTGACTTGCATTTAATGTATCTTATCACCAAATTTTGCTGTAGAAAATATTTAGTCAGTTTTGGCAGAAATCGTTTTTTAATGGTTCCATAGAAATAATTTTTGTCCAATTTTCGTGAAATATGAATAATTAATTAACAGGTAATGTTTAATAAGTTGTCGTGTAAAAATTTAAAAATTAACATAAAAATTGACTTTATTTAAAAACTTTCGTTTAAAAAATATTTTTATATAATTTGTAACAATACTTTTAGTAAAAAGAATGAAAATTTCTTTTTGAATATTTGTCAGTTAGCTTTTTGTGAATAATTATATCTTAGCAGGTTAGTTTTTGTGTAAATTGCTTGAAAAAGTCTGTTGGCCAAGAATATCGGACCAGTTTTTTCGGAAAAATCTCTGCACTGGCTCAAATAGTAAAGTTATTTTGATGAAATATGGTACATGGTGTCTACTATAAAGGTTATACTATCTACATACAGACTTGGAGACTACTTCTCTGGCTTCACTGTTGGTTTTTGTAGGTGAAGGACGTAGCCAGCGCGTGAGCTAACTGGAGCAAGTGGCCCTTCGAATTCTGGAAGTTCTAGGATGTTCTTCAATGCTTCTGTGACTATAGTTTCGCTGCTTGACAGCATTTTCTGAAAAAGCATTTTCTGAAAATGCTGTCAAGCAGCGAAACTATAGTCACAGAAGCATTGAAGAACATCCTAGAACTTCCTATAATAAAAAAGAGATATTTGACATTGAAAACATTGTTACTTATGAGGTTCTGTTTTATACGCGACACAGTTGGTAATACACCTAACTGTATTTTACCTTTCCACTTTTATTACCAAATTACTTTCATTTTTCAGAAGTGCTCAAATTTGTATAAAAAGTTGGTAATATAGCGCACCCGCTGCGCTAGGACATTTATCAAGACTCCATTTTTTTACGTGTCCTGATTTCAAATGTCAATTTCAGATTTGTTTTCTTGAAATATTTACTAATTTATAACACTTTTGTAAAGGAATGGCGAAAGCTTGTGTGGGTATGTTTTTTTTTTATTCTTTAACATCGGTCTATTTCCGAGACTATGACCAATCACCGACGCTAGGGAGTAGTTTTATCTCACTGTCCTGGAAATTTTGCCGAACACCTGCCTTTCTGTAAGGAGGGTAGGGATTTTTAACATTCTCAAGATTGCATGGACAAGGGACCAACGACATTACGCCTCCTCCGAAGGGCGGAACGTGCAGACATTCAACTTGCTCGAATATAATGCTACAATCGCGGTTGATGTTAATTTTACAGCATCTACCGAAAAAGCGAAAGGAGAACCCTGGGATCGAACCCAGTACCCTTCGGTTCAGAGGCACACGTTCTTACCACTGAACCACCGAGGCACTTATTACCTACAAGCTCAATTTTAGTAATTCAGTTAATTTAGCGTTAGCTTGTTGCACAGAAAGCCTTGTTCTGTTCTTAGCTTATTTGTTATCTATTAGTTTTTATTGCAGATGATGATAAATGTTGCAAACAACTGAAAGGAATGATCGCGATAGGAGGGTGAGCATTTAATGGACGAAATATTTTTTCCACAAATAGACACATTGATTCTAACCTGAGCGAGATTAAGTCATTGGTGTAAAGTGTTTTATATTATAAGGGCCGAAAAGCTGAACTTTCAATATGCCATGAAAGCAATAGAAGATTTTGAAATCTGGACATGAAAAAAATGACTATTTTACTCCGGTCAACTGACAAACCCTTATCTTATGATATAAATTTATTATACGGCTTCTAAGGTCTTCCGTTTTTGCTTAGTGGCACAAGCTATTTCTTTAAGGAAACCTCACAAAAGAAATCCAAAGGTGTTAAGCGAGAGAACGTGAATTGGGCCTCCGCATCCTATCCATCTCCCTGGGTAGTTACCATCTAACCAAGTTCTTACATTTCTTGTTAAATCTGCTAGACATCCGTCTAACTGAAACCAAGCCTGGAGTCTAGAACTAATGGTTGGCCCAAACAATTGACTGTTAAAAATTTCCACCCAAACATTAGGACAAAATTTGTGCTGAAAATTTCGTGGTCTAACAGCATGAGGATTTTTCTTCGCCAAAACATGTTTATTATGAAAATTTATGACACCATGTCAGGTAAAAAGAGATTCATCACCCCATAATCTTTGTGGCAAAACATCTATTATTTTGTATGGAGTTGAGAAGCCACTGGCAAAAATGTACCCTGCGTTTTTTATCATCGACACTTTTCTGGTACTTTTGGTTGTCTCTATTGATTTCTTGAATCACAAATTTAAATTTTATGTACTTTATCAAAAAAAAATGTGTAAAAATATTTATGTTTGATAAGTTATTGTGCACAAAAGTTTGAAAATTCACGTGAAAAAATTAGTTTAGTAAATTTTTTCGTGTAAAATATATTCTTATATAATTTTTTTTCAACATTACTTTTAGTGAAAAAAATGAAAATTTATTTTTCAAAGTTTTGTCAATAAGCTTTTTTGAATAATTATACTTTGGCAGGTGTACATTTGTTGGCTAGGAAAATCGTATCCATTTTTTCGGAAAAATTATTATTCCTTTTTTAACAATAACGTTATTTTGATAAAATATGGTACATGGTTTGTACGATAAGGGATATATTATCCCAAATTTGATCTATTTCAATAAAAAAGACATATTTGGCATTAAAAACATAATTGGCATTAAAACCCTTTTATGAAACTCAACACATTTTCTGCGTCCAGAATTATTCAATATTTGTAAAGTTTTCCAGTACTCAAAAGACTTGACTGTATTGTTATCAAGTAAATATAAAACTAACGGCTTTTTATTGTATCACCACGCCAGATGTTTAGATAATGACGTCATCCAGATACACGCTCAGACGTGGCTGGAGCATTACACAACCCAAATTCAATTTACGTAAAGCAGACCATTTATATAATGCATTACCATTTTTGCAGATGTGATCAACATATGCTTTTTCCCCTCTTGATGCAAGAAAGTGTGAAATTACGAAGCTGTTTATAAACCTTCCAATCATTATCAGATCTTGTTTGTTTAAACTTTTGTAAGGCCAAATCTCGCTGTTCCATTATAAGCTTGACATTTTCCGTTATCCAGGGAGCCTGGGGCTTACTCACTCTGACTTGTCTCTCGGAAGCATGCCTGTCAAAACTCGAAATAATAAAGTAATTTTAAATGTCAATTTTCATATCAATATAATCTTCCCTCAGCAGTCGATGCCAAGAAAGCTCCATGAAGCTATTTGAAATAAATATTGGATCTATGAGTGCACCGGTGCTTCCCGTAATTCTAGTAGGCTCATTTAGTACTTGTACCAAGTTATAGGATGGAAAACACAAATCCAAAGGATTGCCTAAGTTAAAAAAGTTTACATTAGGATCACCTACACAAATTATCTCGTCAACGGTAGGAAGAACAGCTGAGAGAATATTGTCAAAATTGTTGATAAGCTGATTTATGTTATTACATGGTGGTTTGTAAAAAGAACCAATCGCAATAGCTCTGTGTTGTAATTTTAGTCTCAATAATATAAATTCAAGATTTTCATTAATGGTAAAGCCAAAATTAATAATAGTATATTTAAAATAATTTCTAATGTAAATCGCTATGCTGCCTCTCATACCAGTAGCTCTGTCTTTTCGAACCATACTATAACAAGAAATAGCCACAATAGCCGAATCAACTCTTTCATTTAACCAACTCTCAGTTACTACAACTAAATCAAAATCATTGTCCTGCACCACAATACAAAAATCTTCAAAACTCGTCAACAAAGATCTAATATTTACATGTGTAATCTTCATCTATACCTTCGAATCATACATCATGTCATCACAAATTACTCTTTCATTTACAAGTGTTCTGACGTTACGGCACTATATTAACCTAAGTACTGAACTACAGCAGCAGACAAAACAAATAATATTAATATTACAGAAATCTAGAGAAAATAACAGTATATAAAACGAATGCACTCTATTCATCCACACATCTCACAGCTAGTAAGCTAAACAAAATAAAGGTCTAAAGTATTAAAAAACCCCATTAAAAATATAAGCAATCGATTATTGAGTGTAATGCATCTGACAAGATTAAGAACAAAAAGCAACCTCGAAAATCAACATGTATAAAATCAATCAATTTTGATATACATAAAACAAATTCGTTAAATGAGCTAAATTTTAAGACAAAGAGATATCATAATTTCATGGGCATATAAATCAGAAATTATAGTTCAACCAGAGTAATAAATAGTATAATACATGAAATAAGCAGGGACTCTATATTATAAACTTTGTATATCACTTACAGTTTCCAAGTGTATTTTATTACCATCTTTCACAGTGTATATACTTCCCTTCCAACTCAACATTATCTTGCAAAAATTGCAAGTATAAAGACACCAATTAGCATTTCTTCTAAAACAAAGGACCCAATCAAATGATTGGCGAATTCCCACCCACACATTTATTATAAACCTTTGTTGATGCTTGCTCTGTCTTATTGCATGGGGATTTTCTTCATGGCAGATTATAACAATTTATTACGCGGTCTCTAGTTAAGCCATCTTCGTCCGTTAAGAAAAAAGTGCGGGTAAAGTTTGGGTTTTCTCTACAGTGTTGTAAAGATCAGTTGGCATAATTTACTCTTGCAGGATAATCATCTGGGGACACTGCGTGTACCTTTTGAATATAAAAAGGATAAGACAATTGTTCTTTAAGAGTTTCATGAACAACCCATTTTGTTGTGTCTAGTTGAGCCACGAGCTTCCTTATGCTGTTAGAAGGATTATCAGCAATGGCATTTAGAACGTATTCTTCTAACTATGGGTTTCTTGATTTTTTTGGGGGGGACTTGTTCCATTACGACCCTATCAAAAGCTTAAAATGGATTTTGAAACCATTGGTTTAAGCACTTTTTTTTAGATTATTTCTTACCTGTTTCTCTTAGGTCATAATCAATCCTTACAAATGCTTTTTAATTCGGTAAATTTCGATTTTTAAATTTTGCACAATACATTCTTTTTGCTTTCAGAGAATTGCATTATGCTCTTCCATAACCTAAATGCATGTCAACATATTCAGCATAAGAACAAGGCTCCATCTGTAAGTTAGTTTATATGATGACTGACACATTTTGTCATAATTACCTATTGGTAAAAGCCTCGGTGGTCTAGGGGTAAGAACGTGTCCCTCTGAACCGAAGGCTACTGGGTTCGATTTCCAGGGATCACCTTTCACTTTTTAAGTATATACTGTAAAATAAACATCAACCGTGGTTTTCGCATTGTATTTGAGCAATTTGAATATCTGCACGTTCCGTTCTTTGGAGGGGGCATAAATATGTTGGTAGTGTACAATACAATGTTGGGCACGCTAAAGATCCCTTCCTTCTTTACAGAACGGCAAAGATTTGACAAATATTCCAGCACAGTGGGGTGAAACTGCTCCCTGGCGTCGGTGATTGGCCATGGTTGCGAAAATAGACAAACGTTAAAAAATACCTATTGGTATTTAGGACAACAAACCATATAATTGTGGATTTTATTGTAGTATTCCAACTTATTTGAATAATTAATGACAACAAAGCGATTTTTCTCGAAAATTGATTTTTTTGAAACAAATGAATACTACCTTGTTTGAACAGAAAGGTCCAAACTATTTAAAAAACTAGTTTCTAGCTTTCTAAAATTACACCTGTGAAAATTTTTACCCTACAAGTGCAGGGCTAAGACCCTTTCTGTCTTCTCTGACAATACACAAAAATGATTCTAGTATGAGTTTCTTAGTTTATATGAGCAGTATAACTTTACAAAATTTCATTTCAATCTACAGGGTTTCGTAAAAGTTAGAAACGAAAATGTAAATCTTCAGGTGTGCCTTTGGGGCACAATATCTTTCTTAGCAGGGACATTAAAAAATAATTATATGAACTATTTGTATTATTTTCACCTCCCCTGTACTCTGACAAAATAATGGCCTATACTCATCGGAATGCCTGTATAGTTTCGCTTAAAATTATTCATAATATGCTTCTACCTACTTTGTATTATTTAGCACGTTCATTATGACGTATGTTAATGAAATTTAATAAAATATTTAAATTATATTGTGAAATTAGTTTCACCATTATCTGGTGGTTCTATTCGACAATATTCGTAAACTAATTTTATGCTGATTTTTAAGCTTTATTTGTGTTTGCAATTACTATTCCATTACAATAAAGTTACCCCTAGAAGTATACTTAGAATATTTTCTACTTTCAAATGTTACCGCTAGGTGGGGTATTTTTATTTCAAAATTAAAAAATCAGATTTTCTCCAAAAATCAATAATGAAGGTAGAACGGTTTGCGGCTCTCCAATTAAAACTCAAAATAATATTTGTTTGACATTTTGACCTATCTCTTGAAATAAGAGGTGGGGAAAGGGTTGACTCGTAAATCCAGAAAAAGTATGATAACTCCTGAACACGTTAATCTTTTTTATAGAACTTGGTCTTGTTTTGTAAATTTGGGCCAGTAATAATATTTACGTTTTGGTTTAAGCCTGAATTTCTAGATGGCGTTTTTGGTCGCTTTAGTAGTTTACGCATTTCGCCATGAAAAGTTGAATAGAAGACTAACCGTTTATTTTACTAGTCTTATTCCTCGTAAAATTATTTTAAAAGTGGCGCAAACCGAAAGTCAATATCATTTTTCCAAACTAAGTTATGACCAAAAGTACTTTAAAAGAATCTTTTATTTGGAAGGAAAATTCAACAATTTTTTGCAACATCCAGTATTAATCGACCTAAAGCTAATGAACATTTGAAAAATATTGCCATTATAAGGTAATTAAGAACTAGTGAAAAAGTTAATAGGCGTCGTTTCTTAAATACTTAGCGTTCTTCTAACATGAAATATTTATTAATAATGAGTAAGCTGCGAAAACCGAAATATTGAAATTGACCATTACATGTCATTAGTTCTTGCCTTTTGTAAGTCATTGGTTATTTAGAATTGGAATATTGTTCTTTTGTTGTTAAAAACAGTCAAAACAATTTGAAAGTGATGTCTGACGCTGTAGCATACTCCCAGAGCCGACATTTTTTTGCGGAGCGTTTTTAGGCGCTTAGCAAGACTTTTGCGAGGACCTGGACAAGTGTTACCGATACAAGCTCAAAACAGAATTCGGAGTAATCGAAATGAAGACAATACCATTAATATGCTTGCTTACATTGAAGCTTATCTTAAACACAGTATTAGGCATATGGAAATATATCTGGTAGTTTCTTGATCGATTCTAAAAGAAAAAATTACAAATATATCATATTAAACTGCATCGGGCGCTTAGGTCACTTGATTTTGACAGATGGTAAGATTTCTGCAACTGGATGATTAAAATAACTCGTGAAAATCATTTTTTTTTGTCTTATACTTTGTGAACACATGAGGCCACCTTTACTAGTATAGGTAAAGTAAACTTACATAACAGACATTACTGGTCTACAAATAATTCTTATTGGATGATAGAAATTGATCATCAAAATCAATTCAGCGTGCGGTATTATTGAAGGTAAAATTATTGTTTTCATATTTGAAGAGACTATTAACGGAGCAAAGTATTTCGAATTTTTAAGAAACCATTTAGCAATTGTTTTGGATGTAAGTAGTACTCTAGAAACTCGTGTAAGCCATGGTTGCCCCGCACATTATGCTCTCAATGTGAGATAATATTTAAATACCCAGTTTCCCAATAAATGGATAGAAAAGGGTGGTTTATTTACCTGGTCACCCAAATGCCTTAATTTATTTATTTATTTATGGGGGAAGACATAAAGATATTGTCTACCAGACGGGGAAAGTACATGAGACGATATGATTCTTATAATCCGAAATGCGATAGCGTTTATTTCTGTGGCAGGGATCGAAACTGGTGTTGATGGAACACGGCAAAGACTTCAGGGTTGCATCAACAATAATGGTCGTCATTTTGAGAATTTGCTGAAAAAACCGTAAAACAGGATTGATCTTTGCAAGGTAAAGATTAATTACTATTTTTGTTGTAATATTTTGACGTTTCTAATCTTTCAGCGCATGTAAAAATAATTAAACTTATGTGCTCTGTTTCTTTTGTTTTTTATTATTAAAAAACAGTGTTTTAGTGATTGTAAATTGGTAGTAGTTTTGGTATTATATTCGTGTGTATTTTTATTTGTGTAGCTGATTGTTAAACTGAACTGAATTGAATTGAATTGTATACGACAGTTTCAAAAAATTTCAAGATTTTTCCTTGATAATTTGATAATTACATTAACTTTGAAACAAGTAAACCTACGTTTATAGTTTAGGGTCGATTAATGCTACATGTTGCAAAAAACCCTTGATTTTTTCTTTGAAATAAAAAAAGTATTTTAAGTCATAACTTAAGTTTTAAAAATGATTTTGACTTTCGGCTTGCACCACTTTTTAAATTATTTCACGAGTAATAAGACTAGTAAAATAAAAAGTTATCCTTCCATTTAACTTTCCATGGCAAATTGAGTAAACTGCTAAAGCGACCAAAAAACCTCATCTGGCGGTTTAACTTTAACGAAAACGCAAGTGTTATATTATAAGGTATTAAATAGCTTTGAAACAAGATCAAGTTTGATAAAAACAATTAACCTGTTCAGGAGTTATGGAAGTTTCTCTGCAATACAAGTCAACAACACCTCCCGCCCCCCTCATTTTAAGAGATGGGCTAAAATGTTAAATATTTAATTTTTTGTGTTTTAGTCGGAGGGTTCAAGACCGTTCTACGCAACTTACCTTAATTATTGATTTTTGGAGAAAATTTGATTTCTGTATTTTGAATTAAAAAATCCACCATCTATGGGTAACATTTGGAAGTGGAAAATAATTTAGGTGTAATTCTAGGGGTCACTTTTGTTACAAATTTTTTCCCGAAAGCTGTAGGACAAATAGTTTTCGAGATACAGCCGCTAGTCGACCTTAACGGGACGCCGCCTATATATATATATATATATATATATATATATATATATATATATATATATATATATATATATATATATATATATATTTATATATATATATATATATATATATATATAATCGCTGCAAAAATATTATTATAATATTTTTCACAATAAAACTTTTATGAGATTGTTGTATTCTAAAGGAAAAAAACCATAATTTATTAAAATCACTACTTGCCTGAAGCTGCCACTTCTGCCACTGGTTTCTGTTGCTCATGAGCCATAAAGCCGACTACCGAAAATATAACAAAACCAGCAAACATGCTTGTACTCGAGTTGACAGAACATACAATTAAAGCATCTCTGAAACAAAAAACATATAACTCACAAGTATTTTAATAGATGTTAATAACTTACTTATAAACATTATTGGTAAATTTATTATAACTCCCTAAGGCCACCAAAGTTCCTAAACCTAATCCATACGAAAAAAAGATCTGTGTCACGGCATCAATCCACACTTCGGATTCTCGAAGTTTAGATGCATTGGGCATAATATAAAACTTAATGCCTTCCATGGCCCCTGGAAGTGTTACTCCTCTTATTAGCAGTACTGTCAGTAATACATAAGGAAACAAAGCAGTGAAATATACCACTTTGCCTGTCCATTTTACACCTTTCCAAATGCAAAAATAACATAAAATCCACACTAGTAAAAGTGTTCCAGCAAGCTCCCAGCGGATTGATCCAACGTGCTCTATTCCGTCTGATATTTGAAGAGCCCTTCGTCTGTAAAAAATGTATAGCTTATAAGTTGATTTATCTTAATTTATAGCCATATTACAGTATATATTGCAAATAGAAAATAAAATCAGAACAACAGACAATGCAAATTATTTTATGGAAGAAAATGGACTCCTTGATTTACTTTTATACTGTACACTTAATTTTTTACTGTGGAATACGAAGCATAAAATAAGACTTAAAGCATATACTGCTCTTGAATTCTGAGTCACTTGAGTCATCTATTACACAAACAATTCTTTTTTAAAGGTGTCTTGATATATGAGTTTTATACACACATATATATATATATATATATATATATATATATATATATATATATATATATATATATATATATATATATATATATATATATATATATAGAACAAGCATTTCTCACAGTAATGACCGCGGAAACTTTTTCGAGTATATATATATATATACTCGAAAAAGTTTCCGCGGTCATATATATATATATATATATATATATATATATATATATATATATATATATATATATATATATATATATATATATATATATATATATATATATATACTCGAAAAAGTTTCCGCGGTCATTACTGTGAGAAATGCTTGTTCTCGGGTTGAACTGCGTCTAGAATGTGTTAAAACTCCACGCTTTGGCTCCCGTTTTGTAGCCATTTTTAAGAGCTTAAGGAACTAAAAAAAATAAATAAGCTTTAAGGTCTCAATCTGCCTACTCCGTAGAGCAGTGGATAAGAGTGGGTTGGGTTTTTGCAGCTCGATTGCACGGTATTAATCTGCTTACTCACCGAAGCTCAATGGAGATCATCTCAGTGTGTTTAATCATATTGTAACCGTTTAAGAATAAAAAAGAAAAATGATTTAAAGGTAAAGGTATTTATGAGGTATTTGAACTAAAAAGTAAAAGGTAAATGGTAAAAGACCGATAGTATTTATTTGGTTGTAATTCGCGAGTGATATCTCGCGATTGGCCTCAAGTGGATCCAAATCCGGACGATAGTGAGGTCACTATCACCTACTAAACCCTAACCTAAATGTACCTATTTCTCAGATTTATTATTTTACAAGATTAAGAACATTCAGTATGGTCTGAATATGAAAGGTAATCGAATACTTACTCGGCTTTTATGTTGTTCGGCCTAAAGTCCTAGATTTATGAGATATTCAAGTCAGAACACTGTTACTAGGATACTTGCTTAACTTGCAGATATCTAGATAGTAGATATGAAGAATTTCTAGCCATATTGTCACCAGGATTGAGAAGTTTTAAGGAGGAATTTTTGTTCAATTAAACAGATATTGGAAAAATATAAATACTTAAGTTTATTGATATAAATGGTCGTGGAAGCAATTAAAATTACTACTCCTGGTAAATCAAAATGAACATTGCATTTCACACCAAAGAAAATAAATATTAAATGTTACAAGAAAGAAATTAAACACAGCAAAGAACAACGACGGAACTGAACATTAAATGTTTAAGTAATTGTTTTTCTATCAGATCTACTGATGTTCTCAAGTTTTTAACAGGTTAGGTGGAATTCCTAGATATTGTCCTCTCCAGGTTAGGTTTTATTCTTTAAAGAAAAGTTCTGAGAGAAGCTTAGACATTACAAAGTCAAATTGCTGTTTACTGATTATAAATGAAAATTCAAAACATTTGAAGGTTAGGTAGTTTATAAACAAAATGTTGATTAATTCTAAATTAGACAGTGATATTTCTGATTTTACATAAATGACAAATATTAAGAGAAACATACAAAATACAGTTATTTTAAATGACAATCTCATTGATTAAAATTTGACTTAATTTTTCTGGATCAAAGTTTATATTGCAAGTTGGTAGAAAATTTGGGTGACGTATAAATGTTATATTCGTTTAGTTTAAAAAATCACATACACAAAAACTCAGAATGACTCACGAGGGCTGGATTGTGCTTGGGATTCCAAGGATCCCAATTCACCTGTTTTTTTTTCCTCAGGGCTCGTCCGCGACCTTGCCGCCCCGATAGCACTGCAACCTTTGGTTGTTTGTGCATAAATCCACCTGTTGGTTGGTTGCGTATGTTACACATGTGCTATCAGTGCCCACCATAGGCTCTCAATATCGCCCAAGAGAAAAGTCAGGAAGTGGTGAAAGGCATTTTTGTGGGTGATGACCAGATAAATTGTTACGTAAACATGTAGTTGAAACCTACTTCTCTTGAAATGATATTGCAGGCAGGTACTTTAACTGAAACTACTGCGACCAGAATATACCTGAGGGTATGCGGAATTGACGGATATGAAAGCTTATTTGCTTCAGAGATTGGAATTACTTTGGGTGTATTCTGTCTGTGATCAGTATAACGCACCGATGAGCTCCAACAGGGCGGTGCCACATTTGACACAGCTGGAGGAACAATGACTTTACTGGCAGAGACGTTTCCAGAGAGTTCAATCTCAAAACAGTCGGAGGTTGTGGACGACCAGATTTTGCAGTTTAACACCATGTGATTTCTTTTTGTGTGGATATCTTAAAACGAAATTCTATGCTAATAAATCAAATTCAACTGTTAAACTCAAGAATAAAATCTGGCCCGTCATCGGTCAACTTGATCAGACGATCTGCAAAGCCGTCATTAAAAATTTCGTAAAAAGAACAGGTCATGCAGCCTTAGCAGGTCGTCATTTGATTGACATTATTTTCCATGTTTAACCGCATATTGTCTATTATATACTATTTAAGTATATGTTTCAATTAAATGCAAAAACGGATGGTTTGTTTCTAAATTATATCCAGCGCATAATTTCGCACATCCTTTAAATGGTTTTCAAGTTTACACTGGTTTCATCAATTAAATGCAAATAAATATATGCTGCACGTAGTTTTTGTCTTGGTTCAGTCACACTGTTTCTTATGCTGTGGTTCTGTAATGGACAGGGTATTAATTGTTATACATAAAGAAAAGTAGTATTACTCATAATAAATAAAAAGCTTAAGTAACGTTATTTAAGGTTCGTAATGTGGAGTTAATAATTATTTAACAAAATACCCAGCAACGACACAAAGATCAAATCCGCCGAAATTGATGGTCACGGACAAAGTTGTGACCACCACCACTAAGTCGTGACACCAACTGGGGCGGTGGATCTGACAGACCCAAGCTAGAAAAATATACTTGTCGCGGTGAGATACCGAAAAAAACTTAATATTATATAAACGCATATTTTCTATGCACTGAGGAAGACATAAATTCACAAAATGTTACTCGCTGATGATAAAACTATAGAAGCCATGATAAATGTTCATTCATATGCACTTTCTGGAGCGGTTAAGATGGGTGAGACAAATAACATTTTTCCACTTTTTGCAGAAATATTTAGTTTTTGAATATTTTGTGCAAAAATAACATCTTTTACGTTTGCCTGGTTGAATTTCCTATTGGAGAACTGCAGCTGAAGTACTGCAACCTCTTGTCTCCTCCCTCTCTCTCTTTCTCTCTCTCTCTCTCTAAAATGAGATGGTTCTGGTTTAAACTTGATGTAGGTCTATTTTCAAATATCAATTAAACAAACAGCCACAATTTAGATATATTGGTAACAAATGGCACTTTCGCATCTAAAGGCTACAATGTAGCAAAACTGCTGTCATAAAATAATAATCCTATTTGTGCTTGTTTTATCAATAGTAAAACAAACGTGAACACAAATTTTGTCTTAATTAGAGCAAAGAAAATGGTTTCTTTAATTTATCATTTAATAAAGCTAGCTTTGTTAGTTAAACCGATAGTAAACTGTAAAGTTGTGTTGAAGTGAATTATGTTTCTCAAATACCAAATAACCTAGGTATACGACAACTTATTCAATAAAGATATTCAATTTCCTAAAATATAACTTAAAACTACAATAAATGAAAATATATAAAAAATGTATGCTTTACTTACTCCCAAAATTCCTTCACTGGATCTGTTAAATCTAATATGGATATATTGTGCTTTCTGATGGAACAAATCTTGGTAAACGTATTATTGCTCGAGCTATACTGGTCCCAACAAGTTAAAGAACTTCTATCGTATGGGTTTACGCAAAATTCAGTGTTCCAGTAATTATTACAGGTCCTCCATGGAACATCTAAAACCAATTTATCATAATATATATATATATATATATATATATATATATATATATATATATATATATATATATATGTGTGTGTGTGTTTGTGTGTAAGGAAGTAAAAACTTAAATTTGCATTTTAGGAGAACAATAATTGGTTTATATCTTTTTGAAATATACGTTGTTCCTTTTTTAATCGAACACCCGATATATTATTAGATTTTGTAATCTACATTTTTTTCTGATTGCGTTTATATGGCATGTCATATACCTTATTTAGCCGTTCGCAAGATATAGAATGTAGAATTTGATTAAAATTAAGCAACATCTGAGTGACAGTCCAATGAATGCGGAAAAATATTGTTTCTATTTGCCAGGTGTAATTTGCTTCAAGAATATTAATATCAGAACTTTTTGTTTTCTGTGTCAAAATGTTGTACCATCTAACTATTTGCAAGATGAAAAACCTTAGTTTCTAACTTCACCTTTTCTTGTTTGGAAAAAAATCAAAATTACGTAGCAGATATTTTATATTCATTATTGCAAACACACGAAATAAATCTCCCATAAAAGTCATATTTTGTATAAAAAGGAAGTGAACGGGCAAATATTTAACCAAGTTCTTTCAGAAGTACACTATCGGGATTTATTGTCACCTGTTCATAAAAAAATTTGGGTCAATCAGGGCAAATGGAAACTAGGACACTCCGCAAGTCATCTTCCGGAGATAATCCAGAGTCTGGACAAATATGGCTTTGGTCCGGTAAAAAAGGCATGGAATCGTAAGTAGTAAAACTAACATCGGTGTGGAAACAGGGCGTATGCATAAAAACGATTTTGTTAAACTGTTGTCATTAGTGTGGGCAGAACCATTAACAAGAGCAAACATTTGACTGGATTTAGCACTATCGGCAACTGTTCTCTAAATCGCTTACACTTCCCCGAAACAGCATTAGATCCCGCACATCTTGCAGCATACAAAAAAAAGCCTACCACAGACAATACCAGAATTTCTGAAAATAATGATGGGAGGCCTGACGCTATAATGCCAGTAGATAATCCTACAATGCCTGATGACAATCCTATAGAGAATCCTATAATGCTTGAACACAATCCTATAACGCTTGAAGCATATACAATAATGCCTTCCGACTCGTTAGCCTCTAAAGTTATTGTCGAAACAGCATCAATACTCTTGATGCCGCCTTAAGTTACAAATGTTTCAGTTTACCGCCCTTCATTATCCATTGCCGAAGTTTTGCGGCAGCAATACGTCAGAAGAGAATCTCAATGAATGTCGTAAAGAAACCAACTCCTCGCTTAAAGCAGCTCCAGTATAGAGAAATATTAACAACTGAAGAAGTCATTGCCCGTCTACATGAGGCAGAGCAAAAGAATATCAAGCAGCCAAAGACGATCATTAAAAAGCAAGAAAGCAAAGCTGTCGCTGAGAAGGGATTCAAACAGAAACCAAAGAAGAGGAGATCTGCTACTTCTTCAGAAAGCTATAATGATATTGTATCTCTTCATGACGAATCTAAAGGTTCCAGGTTTGTAAGTTCCGATGATGAAAAAATGGACTTGCCCCTCTCCCATATGCAAACGAACAAAGAAATGATAGTTGGATATATTATAGTGGTGAATTTTGCATAGAAGACTGATTTTCAGAAACATACTGAAACAAATTTCATCGGAGAAGTAGTCACTGTACTTAAACTGAGAATTATATTTTATTTCATTTTCGTTTCTCTATAGGCAAATTAACTATTTTAAAAATATTTTGCCATTTAATGAATGCCCAACATTTGACATATGAAACCTTTAACTGCGATTCTACTATTGGTAAAGATACACATAAAATTTCAACGGTAAAATAGTATTCAAAAGTTAAGAAATGATGCTAAATGTTTTTGTGAATTTTCGTATAAAAAATTCACTAATGGGGAGATCCCGACTTTATAATTTGAAAATTTTTTTTTGCAAATGAGCGCGAACTACGACCCTTGGAACCCATATCCAGAGTCAGTTTCAATTTTTATATGTTTATGTATATATATATATATATATATATATATATATATATATATATATATATATATATATATATATATATATATATATATATATATTCAAATGACCAGACAAGAGGCCCACCGATTGATAGATACTGGACTTTATTTCAACTCTTTATCACAGATTTCCTAGTTGCGGTACATAGGTATATCAGTTTGTGGAAATGTGCGTCTGATATGTGTTCTCTGCTGCTTATTGTATTCATTACTGCTTTTGTTTCCCGTATGTGTGTGAGTGGGTACGTGTGTTGTTCAAATGTGTTAATGTGTGGCTATAATTGTGCTGGTCTGAGTTACACCGGTGATTTGAGAACGTGTAAGTGTGCGATACTTTAGGTTGCGTACACTATTGTATAATTATTTTATATATAGTTTTTTTGTGGAACGTTGTGTGCAAATTTTTGTTTATAAAAGTATAAGGAGATATAATAGCCCGCATACAGGTTCTCCTTTGCGGGCCTTTCTCTCTCTCTCTCTCTCTCTCTCTCTTATGTTTAATTTGCCTTCGGATGTTAGCAACTAGTAGTTTACATAATCATGTTAAGATCTGTAATTGTTAAAATTGTGATTGCTATTACTAAAATTGTACTTTACGTGGGTAAATAAACATATTATTATTATTATATATATATATATATATATATATATATATATATATATATATATATATATATATATATATATATATATATATATACATATATATATATATATATATAATTATGTTACCCTGTATAATTACGACGCCCTGTATATGACAACCATAAATTAACTGCTCTGATGTTCACGTGGATATCGTCCACTGAGCAAGACGTCGACCCCTCGCAAGTTTGAGTTGCGACCTCAATAGGAAACGCAGAATAATCAGAAATAGTTTATAAGTACACCTACTGTTACATTTTAAGACTGATTTTTTACTTGTTAATTCATTAGAAACATTCATTGTTCACTAGTGGGTAATTTGTATTAATTTTAATATTTAATTGTACCTTTTCGTTGAAAATAAATTATTTATATCAGGAAGGCAAAAGGGCCTTATTTAACTATATATATATATATATATATATATATATATATATATATATATATATATATATATATATATATATATATATATATATATATATATATATATATATATATATATATATATATATATGTGTGTGTGTGTGTATACATGTACCACACCAATAACTAAAAAATAATAAGCCAATTTTCATAAAATTTGGCATGTACATTCCTTTTGTAACTGGCTTGGATAAGTTCGTTAGTCAGGAAAATCGGACGAGGTTTTCCGGTAAAATGTTGAGTTTTCATTCTAAAAAAATTTTTATCTCAAAAAATAAAAAGCCTATGATAACCAAATTTGGTAGGTAGGTTTACGATATATAAAGTAAACTACACACCAAAATCTATATATCTATGTTACAAGAAAAAAAGTTATAATAAAATAATTGGTGCCAGATCATTTGTATGAAAATTCACTACCATAACGCACTTGCTGCGTTAGGCTTTTTTTCCTTTGCACCAGTGCAGAGTAAATGCACAGTAAAGTACGGAAACATGTATGGTTTTCATATACCCCTTATAGTGGGGTCAAACACTAAAAACACTGAGCCCGTTCAATATGTTTTTTGTTAGTATAGGGCCATACATGAGTGACAAATGAAGC
Source organism: Tillus elongatus (assembly GCA_964006375.1). Lineage (NCBI taxonomy): Eukaryota > Metazoa > Arthropoda > Insecta > Coleoptera > Cleridae > Tillus > Tillus elongatus. The sequence continues at coordinate 78,396,535 of OZ023269.1, read as the reverse complement.
TATATATTGACGGAAAGTTTGATATCATTTCAAATAGTCATGTTACGTAAACTCAAAGGAACCGTTTTCCATTACTACGATTGACCCTACCTTAGATCGATATTTGCAAATGACAAAAAAAGATAGGACTTGATAACATAATTTCCTAACCATCTTTGAAGCGATCTCGACAGAACTATCGTGAAAAACTATATGTGTGTTTAAAATAATGGGGTGTTGTAAAACATTTTCTTTAAACACGTAACAGCATAAGATATATAAATTTTTAAAAGCAAGATAATCATTTTTTCAGTTAACAAACGTTCTATATTAATTTGCTAGAAACCCATTAAAATTAGAAAATATCAAGAAAAAAGGAGTATTGTATATTTTGCAAGCAGATATAAGATATAAAACTTTAAGAGAAAAAAAAACAGTTAAGAAGGCACTGGCTAATAGTTTATTTAAAGAACATGCCATTTAATAGCCTATTTAAGTCACATGGTATTAGTTTTTAACGAATTTTCATTGAAAAAAACTGCTAATGAGGTTTTTTCTTTTGTATTTTTAGAACTACCAAACGGTCAGCCATTGTTTGATTTTAAAGTTATATATCTCGCAAAAGACTGAAGCAAGTATCTGATACATTATACAGACATAATAAATTGCAAAGAACTGCTTAATAATAATAATATTATTATTAATAATAATAATAAATAAACCTATTTTAGTTCATATCTCCAAAAGGTCATGCCCGATTGTTTTTAACGTGGAGTAAATTGAAAAGAAACTTCCACACAACTTCTCTATTCATCGTTTTTTTCTAAAGTAAAGAATATAAAAATTACAGGGTCAAAATCATATGTGTGTCACTTTGCATATATAGGTTCAAAATGCAACGCATTTTCGGGAAAGATTTATTATTCCTATATTTAGTTGTTAACATAACCCAGGTTCTTTAATATTTTATACAAAATGATTTCATAAAGTCGTTAGTGGGTAGAATAGTGGAAACGCTTAAAAATTAAAATTGTGGCTTAAGAAATAGATGAAAAGACGTTGTGATAACTGTCTAAAGAAATAGTTACACTAAAAGGAAAAATGCGACTGTTGAAGAAAAATTATATATATATATATATATATATATATATATATATATATATATATATATATATATATATATATATATATATATATTTAATTATGTTGTTGGGAAATGGCAATGTTAGTTGTATCGATAGCAGCCTAAGTAAATGTTTAAGCAAATATGATGAGGGTATATTATTGAATTCTAAAATATTAGATAATTCGACCAATGCCACTATTGCGAGTAAAACAATGATCAATATGAAGATGCATGATAAGAATATTACTTTAAAATATGGGCGTAGCAAATGCATTATGGTAGCAAATTTTCATCAAAATCTTTTAAATCGTGAAAATTTCCTCAAAAAATTAAATTTTATCTCCAAAAATAATATCGTTGATTTAGTGAACTTATTGCTTTTATAAAGGCTTTGTTACAAACCAAAATTCAATCTTTAATTAAGGTAGAAAATGAGGCTCTTAAGATTTTAGAAAAAAAGATATTTATTTAATGCAATGCCGCACTTGCTGCGTCCTAACTTTCATTGCTGCTTATATATTTTGTTAAAAGATTATAACACTTTAAATCACAGACTACAAATTGGACTGCTAACAAAATATTGCAGATAGGCTCTATTTCAAATGAATTTTCTGCAAATGTTTTAACAAAATGGGGTAGCTAATAACAGTAGCCATTAAAACAGAAATTTAAGACCTTGTAAAACACACTTCTGGTAATATTTGTTGTTTATAACCCGCATTCGTTTCAGAACATTTGTTCGAATATTATTTTGACGTTTTAAATCGTCACGACGATTCAATAAAAAAAATTATAAAATTATGAAAACAATTCTTTTGTTACTTTTGGCTTCTTTTCGCCAAACAAAGTTGATCTTTGTCTGTAATATTTAATAGATTTTATTTACCACACACAATATTTTGGTTTCGTCTCTTCTTTGACCTCCAGTGCGATTGACATTTTTTAAATGCTTATAACTTTTTCTTTTTGATTGAGAAATCGGAATTTTGGCACGTAAAATAATTTATAATAACGCAACTTACAAACCAAATTTGTTTAGAATCGCTTTGCTACTTCCGAAGACAATAAAATCTTTTTGGAAAAGTTGGTCAGATTTCCATGGCTAACGAAGCTTCAGTGTTTTTAACCGACTTCAAAAAAGACGAGGTACTATGTTCATCTGTGTCAATTTTTTTATGCATGTTCACCGATATTTTTGCCAATTGTGAAATAATATTTTTTTGTTTAAAAGGGTATATTCCTGAGGTGGTATCACTTTCATGAAATCAGGATCTGTTGTTGGGATCTCAGGGAAATCATAAGAAACCGTCAAAAATAATTTTTTTGTGTATGTTCACTAATGTTTTCGTCAATTGTAGACCCATTTGAAAAATTCTTTTTTTGTTTGATAGGGTATACTCCTGAGGTGGTCCGGGTTTTACCAAGATAAAGTCTGATGTTGGGCTCTGAGGGAAATCATCAAAAAATATTTATGTATGTTCAGCGATATTTTCGTTAATTGTTTACTAATTTAAAAAAATGTTTTTTTTTTGTTTGAAAGGGTATACTCCTGGGGCGGTTCCATTTTTACCAAGTCATGATCTGATGTACGATCTCAGCGAAATCGAGGGAAATCCTCTTATAATCTATGTAACTTAAAGTTCTACTGTAATACGGCACTTTGATTATATTATAGGGGTTTTCTAATACTGTACGCACTATGTACGTATATTTACACTACAAATGTAAAAATAAACCAACTTTAAAATAAAATTAAACCAACTTCAAAATACGCACTAAAGAGCAAAAAATTACTGGATTACAGGTTCAATTCAAAAGACAAATATTAATTTAAATAATATATTATTATATGCACTACCTACTTATCCGTTTGAAGTCAGTGCCAAGCCTGAAACACAATAAGACTTGGCAATATAAACAGCTGAATTATTAACGGATTATAATTCTAATGAAGTACCTAAATATGTTGTTAATGGTCGAAGAACAACCCACGCTCACGCATTCCGCCGCGTGCGCGGAGAAACTTTCGATGTGGCGGGAGTGGGCCTAGCCTATCTGCCTATTACCTAATTTGCTTGGCACCGACTTCAAAAACATAAGTAGGTAGCGCATATAATAATATTGCACTTAAATTTATTTTTCTGTTGTGAATTAAACCTGTAATCCAGTTTTTTAGTACATATTTTGAAGTCGGTTTATTTTTTTTTTAAGTTTGTTTATATTTTTGGAGTTATCCTAGTTCATGCTAATCTAAAAAAAATTCAAAATTGTAAAGCTACGAAATCCGTTAATTTTTCTACAAAACTCGCTAAAATTTTGACAATTAACCAACACATTCCAGTGGCGTGTATCTATACTTGACATATAATTTACATAATAAGTTTTTTCGTAATGAAATTTCATTTTCATTAAGAAGAAACTGAACTTTAACAAGATTTTTAAGAGCAGGACTAAAACGCAACTAATATCAGTGCTCTGCACCAGTACGAAAAAACTGATTTTGTAAATGATGTCAAATATAGATACGCGCCACTGGAATGTGTTGGTTAATTGTCAATATTTAAGCGAGTTTTTGTAGAAAAATTAAAGGATTTCGTAACTTTGAAATTTTGAACAAAATCATATTAAATAAGCTGTTTTTTGTATGAGCTACATACTAAAGTAAAGAAGTAAAATTTCTTAGTAATGTTTTTCATGGTAATGTTACAGATTGAAATAAAAATTGCAGAGATTTTCTGTAAATTTAATAATCAAAACCAAGTGATTCATACATTCAAGCGGAAAAATGAAATGAATAGTTTTGACAATTTACAGCAAAATTCTGGCTGTAAAATATCATTAGAATGGATAACCTGAAAATAATAAAGCAGCAGAGGGTTCAGTAATTAAGGAATTTACTGAATATATTATAAACAAATTGAAAATTGCGACTGTAAATATTAGAATAGCTGATTCGTATAGGATTCAGTATGGGAACAACATAAATGTTAAGCATAATTAAATAATTACGAAATTTGAAAATAATGAGTGTTTGTAACCGAGAAATAATCTAAAGTTAGAGGCATCTTCATTATGACCCTAAAGAGACTGCACATATTTGGGCACATAGGCTTTCGATTGTTGAAATAGAATGTGTGGATATAAGAGAATGGTACGAAACTTGAGATCAAATGGTGTAAAACCCCCAATAAAAAATTTGAAGATTCGCGAAACGCCTAGCAACCCATTAAGTGGTCCTCTTGACATTCTCCATACTCTCTCAAAAGTTTTGCATAATGTCGGGTACGCTTCTTGAGATATTTAAGGTCAAAAGTGGCGTAAATCAGTTTTTTTGCAAATATGTCGTTTTCTATGCATTAATTCGTTTTTAAAGTTATTATAAAATTTGTAGAGCACACAATTCTGTACAGTCTATGTCTGAGCACTTTTTTAATTACCAATCGTTTTTGAGATATCGCGTGGAAAGTGGGAGTCGTTATCCGTATATAAAAATAATATTAATAATTTATTTACTACTCGGCTTTTTCTGTACATAAACGACTAGCCTGAATCAACCAACTAGAGTATCAAATAAGACAAGGTTCAGTAGCCTGTTCTTCCACATTGCCCATTTACATCGACAATAGCAAACATTGCTCCTACGCTAGGAGAATATACTTAATAGTTAGCGTTTACAAATATTTTTTGGCCATAATATTTAGGATTCCACCCCCAGATATATACAATGACTACCCTCTCGACCTACTAAAGATCCAGAAATATATGTACACTGCACACACACACACACGCACACAGCAACACCCACACACCCCCACACGGCAATATACACACGCACACACACACGTCCGCGCGCATACACACATAGAGCGACGCACAAACACACACATACCTACATACGCTCATGCACACATACTCGCACACACCTATTAGTTTCTAATACATTCCATGTTTAGTTACTTACCGGTCACCTTACATTTTCGTGCTGGTAGGACAGAAGGTATGCTTTGTAGTTTCTTTTGAATCAAAGGCAAATTTTAGATTGTATTTATTTCTTTAAAGGACTGAGGTTGGACACTGTGGCTGGAAAGTGAAACAAAAAGCAGAATCACCCCAAAAACCACAAAAATAATAACAGAGAATTATGCGCTAGATACTTATTCTGATAATATTTTTAAAGAAAATTGGTAAGTGAAATGACACGACATACTCTTCAAAATCCTTCGATAAATATTCCCGTTGTAGCGACAATATTTTATCTGTGCACGTGATTAGTAGATGTGGCACAACATCTGGCTATCCAGAAAGGCTATATTAAGAGTTTTTAAAATGTTTGAGAAACATTACGAAATCCACCAATTTGAAAACGGAATTATAATCCTTTTAGAAATCTATAATGGCTAACAATCATAAAACAATATAGACGACTTTAGGTACAAACATTTTATCAAATCAACAAGGCTCAATAAATTGGTGTTATCATCTCTACCACCTACAAGAGCTGCAGTAGATACCATATTTATCGGATATACTATTAGGCTCAAACTTGGCTAGAAAAAAATTTAAAACCTGAAGAATGTAAACGGGTTTTACAGCACGAGACCCTGGAGCCGTTGACTACATTATTGCCAGCAGCACCTGAAGAGCTATTGAGTATCATCTTCTGTAATTGTAAGAAAATCTGTTGCGCGAGCTCTGGATGTAGAAAAGTAGGATTGGAATTGATTTAGAAAAAAAGAATGACTGTAATCAAAATCCTTGAGGCCTGGGAGCCAATTATAACGGACAACGAAGATGACGACTACGATCCGGAAATTGCATTTGAATAACCAGAAGATGAAAAATTATGACGAGAAAAAGTAATATTATTTACTAAATTTATATGTATATTAACTATTGTGTAATTTATTAGACAAACAAAACAAATTTTCTGCCTATAATCAATAAAAAATTAATAGAAATTTAATTTAAATTATCTCAGTACCTCACTCTCTATAGAATTACTAAAATAGTTTCTCACAGATATCTTATTTATCAGTAGGAATGATCATTAACAAATAGGGAAGTAGTCAAAATGTATCAATAATTATAATACTTTTCTTTGATAATTACCTTTTTAAGCCGTACGACGCATATGACGGTGTATTTGAAATTACATTTACCTATATACGGATACGAAATCTCAGTCTTCGCAAGATATCTCAAAAGGGGTTGGTCATAAAAAAGTGTTAGGAATTGTATGCTCTATAAAGTTTATAATAACTTCAAAAACGATTTGACCCATAGGAAACGAGATATTTGTAAAAAAGACAGATTTTTGCGACCATTGAACTTGAATATCTCAAGACTTGTACACGAGATTCGGCCTTTTTTCTCCGTATTTGACTACACTATAGTTGTTACATTATTCTGTTATAAACTGTGAGTTTTTGTGAATTAGCTATAGTTGATCTCATAATATTTAGATTAATAATTATAGGATTTAACAGGTGATAAAATCGACTTGATAATCACCTTGACTTTTTATATGGATTATACATAGAATGGATTAATGACGGTGAACAGGGTTAACGATTTTAGGATTATTCGTCGATCTTTCGTTACTGTTTCTAGTAACTTTGGAGATTTGATAGAAGTGAAAGAATGCCATGTTGTGGATGTGTCAGAAGCGTGGTTAAATTCTGATATTCAGGCTAAAAGTGTGAGTTTACCAGGTTACAATCCTAATCGCGCAGATAGAACCACAAGCAATTGAGGGTTTGGTATCTATGCGGATTGCCCAATTAAATTTTCAGTATACCTTACAACATTCGGTTACTAATAACATGGAACAATTTTGGTTTCAGTATAGGAACACCATTTTCTAATGCACTAGATCTTCTTGATTTAGCTAAGGCCTTTGACACAATAAGTCACGATTTGCTACTGGAAACATTACAAGCTATTGCTGCCAGAGGCAAAACATTTTAGCTAATGATGATTTATCTGACTGGAAGTACACAATGCGGCCAAATAGATACCATATGGTATGGTTTCCAAACTATTGAATTCGGGGTGCCTCAAGGTACAGTTCTGGGACCTATTCTTTTTGTTATGTACTTTAATAGTTTTATTTAAATGCTTCAGAAGGGTTTGTAATAAGTATTGCCGACGACGCAGTAATGTCCTATAAAGGAGGCAGTTGGCTAACATTGAAAATACAGGTAGAACTTGACCCGAGAAAAATAAAAAACTGGTTTGGCCACAGGCTTCTGTTAATTAACAAAACAGTGTTCGTCCCCTTTACAAACTATTACAGTACATTGCCAGATTTTCAGATATTATAATTGGAGTGTGATAAAGAGGGCTAGCAGTGTTCGGTGGCTAGCAGTGTGTATCGACCAACATCTTAGATGGGACCTGCACAAAAATTATGTTCACACAACGATTAGACCTATGATGCACACTTTTCTGTGTCTTAAACAAATTATGAGTGTAAATATATCGAGAACACTAGATATACTTTTGGTTGAACATAATATACAAAATGCAATTATTTGACGAGGCGGTGTTTTAGATGTGCATCTTCATAAACTAGAAATGGCCCAGCAAATATTGGTATTTAAGAGAGAGTAGAAATACCCTTCAAACAACTTTACAAAGGGGCTAGGGTGATGGGCCCAGGCAACTGTACTTCTTGGGGTTACTGTCGATTGGATCTCCAAGCACTCAGATTGTAGGTGACTTTGGCTACTTTACAAGGGAAATCGGCAAAAAAATGTTGTCAGTTTTAACCATGCGCACAACAGTAGGTCAACTGTCATCAATTGCCCTTAATTTCTTGCCTGCAAATTTAAAAAATCTCTTAAATTTCAAATCTTTTAAAAGGCGTTGCAAGAGCTTCATACTGAAAACACCACGAGAGAAGATAAATAATTTAGTTTGCAAATGAAATAGGAGAACGATAAATATTTGTCGATAAAGTTGCCGAAATTATACTTGGTTACAAATACCTTATATTAGAAATTGCACCCTTTTGCTTTTGATTAAACATAGTCATAAGATGAATAAATAAATGGGGAAATAAAAGTCATTGGCAATGATATATGTTCAAGATGTTTGGTTTGTGCTTTTAGTGAATTTTCGTGGAAAAAATTCACTAATGGGGAGATCCCGACTTTTGAATTTTGAAAAAAATTGTGCAAATGAGCGCGAACTAGGACCCCTAGAACCCATATCTGGGGTCAGTTTCAATTGTTATATATATAATATATATATATATATATATATATATATATATATATATATATATATATATATATATATATATATATATATATATATATATATATATATATATATATATATATATATATATATATATATATATATATATATATATATATATATATATATATATATATATATATATAACTGTGTGTGTGTGTGTGTGTGTGTGTGTGTGTGTGTGTCACACCGATAACTCAAAAACTAATGGGCCGATTTTGATAAAATTTGGCACGTATCTTCCTTTTGTAAGTGGCTTGGATAAATTCGTTAGTCAGGAGAATCAGACGACGTTTTCCGGAAAAATTTTAAATTTTCATTCAAAAAAACATTTTATCTCAAAAATAAACAATCTATGATAACCAAATTTGGTAGGTAGGTTAATGATATAAAAACCAAAAACTAGATTTGTATGTTCCAAGAAAAAAAGTTACAATAAAAAATTTGGTGCCAGATCATTTCTATGAAAATTCACTACCATAACGCACTTGCTGCGTCCAGGCTTTTTTTCTTTCATAATTTTGAGTTGAAATGGTAGGAAATGGTAGTGTGTCAGTTATGAAATACAGGGATTCACTTTTGATTTGACTTTGTGAGGATTTTTACTGACCGACATTTTATGTTTTTGGAAATGAACTTTTGTATAGACTATATCTAAATTTTATCTAATGACATTTAGGATACCCATTTAAGACAAAACAAAATTGAATATAGGTAATATAAATTTTTTGTGTATTACAAATTTACAACTTTTATTTTCTTACATTTTACATTTATGTTTTAAGGTTATTTGGTTCATAATGTGGTCTTAAATAATGTTTTCTTTAACGTCGGTTTATTTCCGCGACTATGGCCAATCACCGACGCCAGGGCGCAGTTTCACCTCACTATGCTGGAAATTTTGCCGAACCTTTGCTTTTATGTAAGGAGGGTAGGGATCTGTAACGTGCCCAACGTCTCATGGACACGAGACCGACGGTTTTACTAACCCTCCAAAGGGCGGAACGTGCAGACATTCAACTTGCTCAAATACAATTCCAGAACCTCGGTTGATGTTAATGTTAGAGTAGGTACTGAAAAAGTAAAAACGCTGGGATCGAACGCGGTACCCTTCGGTTTAGAGGCACACGTTCTTACCACTGAACCACCGAGGCTCTTGGTTTTGACTTGTAAGTTTACTTTTCTTGTTATAGAGCATGTTGCAAACGATAGTTTTATACGTGTAGATAAGACTAGATGCATTCTCGCAACAATTAGAACCGTAGACCGGTTTCGCTCTCATTAGAGCTCTTCAGTACGGCATACTAATTGCAGCAAAAATGCACCAAAAATAACACGGCTTTCGTATAGCCAGTCTTAAAACACTAAGTGAGTAGCGAACGTGTCGCCACCTAGTTCGGAACCAAGTACTTGTTGTCACGCCCGCTCCAAATAATACAGAGTATTAAAAATAGAGACGGTATACAACTAACTAACAATTTAAAAAATTGTTAGCCCTGGCCCATTTCTACCCCAATATAGGGACAAAGTATGTAAGACTAGATGCATTCTCGCAACAATTAGAACCGTAGACCGGTTTCGCTCTCATTAGAGCTCTTCAGTACGGCATACTAATTGCAGCAAAAATGCACCAAAAATAACACGGCTATCGTATAGCCAGTCTTAAAACAGTAAGTGAGTAGCGAACGTGTCGCCACCTAGTTCGGAACCAAGTACTTGTTGTCACGCCCGCTCCAAATAATACAGAGTATTAAAAATAGAGACGGTATACAACTAACTAACAATTTAAAAAATTGTTAGCCCTGGCCCATTTCTACCCCAATATAGGGACAAAGTATGTAAGACTAGATGCATTCTCGCAACAATTAGAACCGTAGACCGGTTTCGCTCTCATTAGAGCTCTTCAGTACGGCATACTAATTGCAGCAAAAATGCACCAAAAATAACACGGCTATCGTATAGCCAGTCTTAAAACACTAAGTGAGTAGCGAACGTGTCGCCACCTAGTTCGGAACCAAGTACTTGTTGTCACGCCCGCTCCAAATAATACAGAGTATTAAAAATAGAGACGGTATACAACTAACTAACAATTTAAAAAATTGTTAGCCCTGGCCCATTTCTACCCCAATATAGGGACAAAGTATGTAAGACTAGATGCATTCTCGCAACAATTAGAACCGTAGACCGGTTTCGCTCTCATTAGAGCTCTTCAGTACGGCATACTAATTGCAGCAAAAATGCACCAAAAATAACACGGCTATCGTATAGCCAGTCCTAAAACACTAAGTGAGTAGCGAACGTGTCGCCACCTAGTTCGGAACCAAGTACTTGTTGTCACGCCCGCTCCAAATAATACAGAGTATTAAAAATAGAGACGGTATACAACTAACTAACAATTTAAAAAATTGTTAGCCCTGGCCCATTTCTACCCCAATATAGGGACAAAGTATGTAAGACTAGATGCATTCTCGCAACAATTAGAACCGTAGACCGGTTTCGCTCTCATTAGAGCTCTTCAGTACGGCATACTAATTGCAGCAAAAATGCACCAAAAATAACACGGCTATCGTATAGCCAGTCTTAAAACAGTAAGTGAGTAGCGAACGTGTCGCCACCTAGTTCGGAACCAAGTACTTGTTGTCACGCCCGCTCCAAATAATACAGAGTATTAAAAATAGAGACGGTATACAACTAACTAACAATTTAAAAAATTGTTAGCCCTGGCCCATTTCTACCCCAATATAGGGACAAAGTATGTAAGACTAGATGCATTCTCGCAACAATTAGAACCGTCCCTATATTGGGGTAGAAATGGGCCAGGGCTAACAATTTTTTAAATTGTTAGTTAGTTGTATACCGTCTCTATTTTTAATACTCTGTATTATTTGGAGCGGGCGTGACAACAAGTACTTGGTTCCGAACTAGGTGGCGACACGTTCGCTACTCACTTAGTGTTTTAAGACTGGCTATACGATAGCCGTGTTATTTTTGGTGCATTTTTGCTGCAATTAGTATGCCGTACTGAAGAGCTCTAATGAGAGCGAAACCGGTCTACGATTCTAATTGTTGCGAGAATGCATCTAGTCTTACATACTTTGTCCCTATATTGGGGTAGAAATGGGCCAGGGCTAACAATTTTTTAAATTGTTAGTTAGTTGTATACCGTCTCTATTTTTATTACTCTGTATTATTTGGAGCGGGCGTGACAACAAGTACTTGGTTCCGAACTAGGTGGCGACACGTTCGCTACTCACTTAGTGTTATACGTGTAGGTTATTGTAATTGTTTCTGTTACTTTTAATCACATGCAAGTGTCTAGAACACTTTTGTGAGTTTGCCATGTTTATTTGTAATTTAACTTTGCTTTTGTTAATGGCGCTTGATTGCAATCTTCTTTTTGTAAACAAACATTGTCACTGAGAGGTTAATATAAATGTGATATGGACTACTACTTTACAGAAGAAAAACTAACATCTGCGACATCTAAAAATGTTACGTGCACAAATCACTTGCAGGAATAAAAGTGATAGACCCAGCTTTATGGTCTCAGCTATGCACCTTAACTTTTTGGTCGTGAGCTGTGCGAATATTTAGATGCAAATTTCCCTAGACGATAGATTGGATAAAGGGAACCAATTGAGTGGCCACCAGGCTCACCCAATTTTACACCGTTGTATTTTTGTCTTAAGGAGCATTTGAAAAGCGTTGTTTACGTAAATAGGCGAGAAACAATAGATGACTTGAAGGCAAGAATACAAAATGACACAACATGTATTCCTCGTGAATGATTGCAGCATACATTGAACAGTTTAATCGATGAAGTTCGCTATTGTCATGAGTTAATTTTCAATAATATGATCAGCCTCTTTGACTTTTCAAGTTTGGTTTATTAAGTTATACTTAGTAATTTCTACTTGTTTATGATATTAAAGCAATGAAGTTTATTTGTTACTTTATTTCATTTCTTTGTAAATTTTGGTGCGACGCCCTATGTCTGATAGGTCAAGGTTTACAAAATAATTATCGATTCAATGACATTCAACATGACTAATATTGCCATTAAAATACCGTCATAACATGCACTGACAGATAACTTGCGCATCCCTAAACGTATCCTTTCTTAAGCCGTATGCGTTAAGTCAATATATATATATATATATATATATATATATATATATATATATATATATATATATATATATATATATATATATATATATATATATATATATATATATATATATATATATATATATATATATATATATATATATATATATATATATATAACATAAAACCAGAGAACTTACCTGACCTTAAAGACATGAAAAAATAAAAAATCGCCCATGCCAAAATAACTATGTAGTATATGTTCATCCAGCATGACATCACAGCTGCTGCATAACCAATACCTAAAAAAATAAAAAATTAGATTAAGGAATTTAGTCACTTTAAATTTAAACAAATATAAAATTTGCATTATATAATAATTCTGTTATAATATAGCAAAAGTCCAAGACTTCTTGGGTTGACATAAATGTAAGATTTTAGACTATTATTATTAATAATAAAAATAATAATAATATTACGCCTAGGCAAATTGCCAGTGACCAACTAAATGTCCAACATGTCGAGCATTTCTGGTGGGAGATTTATGAGGCTAGGTCCCAGTTTAAAGAAACCACTGCGGGCTTAGCACACCCCACGGCTTATTGCAATGCCACACAACCAGAGGTGTGCGCGGCAATCACTGGTGCTGAGGTTGCGGAGGCCCTTCGGGGTTGCCGTAACTATGCTACCCCGGGGCCGGACGGCATTCACACCATCTGGTCCGCCGTCTGACTCGAATATTTAATCAATGGTTGAATCAAGGGGAGCAAATCCTTCAGTAGTTTATCAAAGCGAAAACGGCACTGCTCCCAAAAGACCTGTCTCAGCCAAAGAATCACCGGCTCATAACTTTCCAGAACACTTGTTACAAGATATTTACTAGGATTAGGTATGCTAATCTGCCGTGGGCAGTAAAACCAATATTTGTGCAATTCAGTGAGCAGCGTGGTTCAAGGAAAACAATTGATGGATCTGGGGAGAATTTGCTAATTGACCGTTGCGTCACACAAGACGCACGGCAGTATATCTGAAATCTATCCATGATTGGTATAGACTACCGCAGGACATTCGACACGACGTCGCATGATATGTTGAGTTGTTGGTTCCGCAAACTTGCGGTACCAGAACCGCTAGTCAAATGTAGATACAGACCATCTAATGTCGTTGCGGAGGAGGCGGTATGTCATAACATCCGGCAGCTGCACAAACCTTACACAAACGATATCATATAGGAGGGGGGTCTTTCAGGGAGATTCCCTCACCCCTTTCATATTTTGCATCTCGCTGCTGCCGCTCAGTGCAGCTCTTCGCAAGACCTGCAGATATCTGTGTTGGCCACCCTCAAACAGAAGACACATGATTAGTCATATATTTTATATGGATGATTTAAAAACCTATACCTGTGGTGAAAGCGAATAATAATAAGCTCTCGGGTAGGACAGGGGTTTATGCGCAAAGCTGGGATGGAGTTTGGCTTGGACAAGTGCGCTGTGGTCCATATAAAGAGGGGGCGACTTCAAGGGTACCTAAATTATGCGCAGCTCATTGATGCAGACACCATAAAACGTCTAGGTGTCAGAGAGACCTATGCTTATCTGGGTGTCGAGCAATCAGACATTCAAGACGCTGCAAGAACGAGACTCTGCGAGGTAGGTATAAACACCGGCTCCGGTGAATCTGGGACTCAAGCTGTCCGGGCCAAACAAGGTGGTGGCCACCAACATACTTGCCGTTCCAGTGATTCGTTACTCCTTTGAAACGATGAAGTGGACAGTAGAGTTTGGCTAGTTGAATAGGGATATCCACTAACTTCTCCATAAACATCGAAGCTTACACTCGAGGTCGTCTGTTCCCCGATTATACCTACCAAGACATATCGGAGATACGGGGTTGCTGAACTTGGAGTGGTTATATGGAAAAGGGGTCCTTGAGATGAGCTGAAAGATCCTTAAAAGCTCGATTTCCGATCTGGAAATTGTTAAGACTCAGGAAGTCACAGGAATAGGAGCACTCGTGTTCAAAGCAGCAGTCAGATCAGCAGGTGAACTCAGACTATGCTTAGACCACAGGTCGGCAAGAGGACAAGGTGATCGCTCTTTGGTGACTGAGATTGGCATTGCGACCTTAAGTGCTAAAATTAGAGATGCCCTACAAAAACATCCGTTGGGGCAGCATGTTGACAAGCCTATGCACGAAATGTTCTTCCGGCATATAGCATAACACGGCTTGTCAACGAGGCGGATATATTTTTTTAAATCAGCAGGGCTCAGGTCGTAGACTAAAAGGCTTATCGTTGCCTGCCAAGATGGTGTTATAAAGATCTTGGTATACTGCAAGCGCATAGTGCAGGTAGACGTATGATAGCTGTAGAATATATCTCCAATCGCCGGAGACTATTTGTACCTCTTAAGTGCATTTTCCGTGATTGCGTCTACTAATTATGTGTATCAACATAACACGGCCCTTCCAGTGTTATTATCGGCGACACTCTTGTGGAATAGACCGAACACCAGTGCTGCCTCACCAACCAGGGGATATTGACTCCGTGGTGGAGAACGAGATATGCCGTATATACTGGAATTTCTCAGTCTCTGTCGGGCCAGTGATCGCTAATAAGCCTGCCATTATCCACTTCGACAAACAAAATAAAATTCTGTTTGTCATATAGTTCTCGATTCCAGCTAAGACGAACGTTAGAAAATCTGTGGCTAATGACAATTCTGCCGAGGCCATACAACCTTTTTCACCACCACCACCAGGAACGTTGGGATAAAGGAGAAGAAAAATGGGCCAAGTATAGAGACTTTATGTTCAAGCTTAAGTAGCTTTATTTAGGACATGACATACGACTTGTCGTTATAATTATTGGCCTTGGGGTGTACTCAATTAGCTGCTACGGGAACTAGAGCAAATTGCTGCATTACACGCCGCTGCATATTTTCTAGTCCGCAGGATGCAAAAATGTGTCATCCTTCGATCTTTACGTCTTCTTCCAGGTCCCGTGCTGTCTTACCACTGCTGTATCGGGGCGATGGTACGGGCGTAATGACGTTAGAGTGTGTCGGAGCCTCGAGTGGTTGCCCAACATTTTATAATTAAAAAAATAATAATATATGACAAGTGTTTCGCTGAACAGTTTTATTTACCCGCGACAACAAAGAAAAACAAACAAACATACCTACTGACATGTGTGACATGTACTTTAAAAATAGTCAAGGAAAACTAGGGTTACCATTTAAAAACGTTGTCGATGACAACGTATCTCAAATTTAGGACACACTCTATAATATATATTTTTTTAAGTATTGATCGAAGTATCCAGGCATTTTTGAAAAAAAAATGCTTATATAATATTATATATATATATATATATATATATATATATATATATATATATATATATATATATATATATATATATATATATATATATATATATATATATAGTATTAAGTTTTTCGTGACGGTAATAGTGTTATTTATCAAAAAATTGTGGAAAAGCCGTCAGTTGCAAAATAAAACTCTTTATTATAGGCCGAGGTTTCGGAAAAATTTATTCCATTCTCAAGGCTACAACATGGAAAGAAAAAAACTTTACAATTTACATGGAAAAAATATAAAACTTTAAAATACTTACATATAACGTGAGTTCTACTAAACTAATTATTCAATGACAAACATAAAAAAACCTTTTTATAAATTTGACTGAAGTCGAAAAGTGCCAAACTGACATATAAAGCTAACTATTATCTAATTGAATTCGTTTTTTGTTTTTGTCTAGGAAATATAAATAGGGATAGTGATTTCTAAAATTATTATTTTTCTTTTAAGTTTATTAAATTGTCGTTAAAAGTAATTTCAAATTCTTCTAAACACATTCTTTTATTACTTAAGGTTTCACAGTGTAAATAGAAAAATTAAAGATATGCCATCCTTCTTTCCACGAAAAAAATTTAAGAAAACTTTTTAATATTTTTGTTAACAACTCTTATCCCCCCAAACTACTTAATAAACTTTTATACAATTTTTCAAACAATCACCATTACAATACAAGACAATCTGTACAAACAGTATCAAATTTATCTGACAGACATAACACCCATATAATTTCGAGTTCGGAAACATCTAACTTTTTTTTACATATCAATCCCATACATTAAAAGTATTTCCAATAGATTAAAGTTTATATTTAAAGATAAAACCAATTTTAAAATAACGTTTCGATATTCAAAAACAATTAATAACATGTTCAGTAAACTGAAAAGTAAGGATGAAATTTCCAAAGTGTCTGGAGTGGTATTTTTTTTATAATTTCAACAACACACCACGAGGGCTTACAGCCTAAATACTATCGTACCGTGGGTGTTGACAAGGAGGAAAGAGGCAGCTTGTTAATTCTGGACTTGAAGGTTTGGAGGTTCGGAGGAGAAGGAAAGACACGTGCCGGCAAGGAATTCCACAACTTGGAAGTCCTCGGGACAAAAGAGCGGGCATAACAAGATGTTCTAAGTCTGGTGACCTGGACAGTAAAAGGGTGCATTCGCTCTGTTCCCCTGGTAGATCTGTTGGGTGGAGCAGGTGGGGGAACTATGAGGGAAAGCTCCTCTGAGCAGTGCCCGTGCAGATATCTATAAAAGACAGAGAGGTCACCAACGGCACGTCGGTGGGCAAGGGATGGCAGCCTTTGGGTGAGGCTAGGGTCACCGATGAGACGTATAGCTCTCTTTTGAATGGAGTCCAGGATAGCGAGTGTAGAAGCGGCAGCGGCACCCCTGTGGTGTGATGTGGGAGCAGTATTCAAGGTTTGGCCTTATTTGTGAAGTATATAAGGTATAGAGATTAGCTGGTGAAAAGTATTTGCGAGCCCGGAAGAGGAAACCTAATTTCTTAGCAGCCGCTTCTGCAATTGATGTGACATGTTGGTGCCAATTAGGATTTCGATCCACAGAAATGCCAACAAGAAAAAGACTCATTACTTTGAGTAACTTGGTTGTTCATTGTGATGGGTCTAGGGCTGGTGTATCTCTTGTGAGAAAGAAAGCAAGACTTAGTTTTGGTGGGGTTGAGTTGTACAAGATTTCTACTTCCCCAGTCTAATATTTTTTGGAGATCCACGGAGACAGAACCCTCCATGAGTCTGCGATCCTCATCTAATTGGTCTAAAGAGAAAGGCTTAGAATATTGTATATTTGAATGGAGGGTGCTGTCGTCCGCGTAGCTGTGAACTGGGTTGGATGTGCCAGAGAGGAGGTCATTGATGTGGAGAAGAAACAAAGTAGGGTAAAGCTGAACCTTGAGGAACTCCTGCATTAATTTGATACAGATTAGAGGAATGGCCATCCACAACAAGAGATATGGTTCTGTTGGAGAGGAAATTTGCTGTCCAGGTACAAAGTTTTGGTGGTAGGCCATAGGCCGGAAGTTTATTAAGCAGCGCTGCGTGCCAGACCTGGTCGAATGCTTTGGATATGTCTAGAGCAACAATCTGGGATTCCCGGTGTTGTTCCATAGACTTGTTCCAAGAATTGGTGACAACGGAAAGGAGGTCGGCAGTCAATCTGCGCTGACGGAATCCATACTGCCTGTCGTGGATTAGACTGTGTTTTTCAAGAAATTTTAGTAATTCGGTGTTTATATACTTTTCCATCACTTTAGAGACGACTGAAAGGAGACAAATAGGCCTGTAGTCGCTAGAAAGCGCTTTGGATCCTTTCTTGGGGATGGGTTGTACTCGAGCAGTTTTCCAGTTACTAGGGAATATGCCTTTATTATAAGATATCTGAAACAGACAAGTCAGGACAGGAGCAATCTCTGGTGCGCATTTTTTGAGAACAATTGCTGGGATCTCGTCAAGGCCAGAGGCTTTCCTGGTATTAAGAGAAGAGGGCATCTTTAGTACCTTTTTAGTTTTGAAAATGATATCCGTCATTTTATGCACGACATTGGGGACTGTTGGTGGTTGAACATTTGGAGGTGGGTTGAGAGTATAATTGGCGGCGAACAACGAAGCAAAAAGTTCAGCCTTGCCCAGGGCGGTGGAAACAATTTCATCCCCTGAGACAAGAGGTGGGAACGTGCTTTTGCAGAAATTATTCCCGATAGATTTAGCAAGAATCCAGAAGGGTTTTCCGCCGTTGGAGCTTAAGAGGACTTTGTTTTTATGTGATTATTAAACGAGTTTTTTGCCTCAGAAAGAATGCGGACATAGCGGTTTCTTGCGTCGTTAAATGCTTGACGATTTTCTTGACTGGGATTGTGTAGAAGCGTTTTGTGAGCTTTGGCCTTTTCAAGTCTGGCCTTGTCACAGTATTTAGAGAACCAGAGCTTTTGAGTGGCTGAAGAGGTTTTCTGTGTACGTGGGATAAATAATTCCATGCCAGCTTGGATAATTTCGGTGACATTTTGTGAGATATCAGAGGGGTCAGGATGAGAGAAGCAGACAGACGCCCATGGAAATGAGGAAAAGTAATCCCGCATTTCGTCCCAGTTTGCGGAGTTGTAGTGCCAAACGATACGTGGGTGTGATGACTGTGTGACCTCGGGTTGCATTGCGCAGGAAGCTGTGACCATGCCGTGGTCTGAGCGACCAAGGTGGGCGGTGACTGATATCTTATAGCATTCAGGTTGTGTAATAAGAAGGATATCCAAGGGATTTGAGCTGTGTGTTGGGATACGAGGAAAGTAAGTAGGTTGCTGCACCATATTGGCTAAAGAATTGCTGACTGCAAAGGCCTCCGCTGCCCTCCCTTGTGGATCGGTTTTTGAAGATCCTAGCCATTCCGTATTATGGACATTGAAGTCACCAAGAATAGTGACCTCGGAGGAAGGATATTCAGAAATCAGATAGTCGGTTTTTTTAGAAAGGTAGTCAAAGAGCTGGACAAAGTTGTTGTCAGAAGGTGACCGGTAAATGCAACAGATGAATTTAGTTGCAGCCCTGAGAGAGAGTTTTATCCATAGTATGTCTTTTCTTCCAGCTTCTAAATTGGGGAGTCTGGTGCAGGGTAGATTGCTACGGACGTATGCGCACACGCCTCCACGCAATCTAAAGGAAGTAAGGAGCTCATACCCCGGGAAATTAAGGTGATTAGTGGCTGTTTTGGCACTGATTTGTGTTTCGGTGAGGAAGAGGAGTTGGGGCCTGTTAGCCTGGAGGAAATGGTGGACGGAGTTCAGGTTAGAATTTAGGCCACATATATTCAAAAAGGATATGTTATATCTTGATGTTGGCCCCCCCTGTACACCCCTCTCCCGGAGATCCGAATGGAGGGGTATATTGTATTCCATGTAATAATTGTGGTTTAAGATACATTGGCCAAACAAGCAGAGTCCTTAAAGATAGGTTAACACAGCACAAAAGTGACAGACGTTTACAAAATAGAACTTGCGCTCTGTCAGAACATAATCTCGACACTGGCCACAAAATAAATTTTAGTAATGTTTCTATTTTACACTGTGAAACCTTAAGTAATAAATTTGACTTCAGTCAAATTTATAAAAAGGTTTTTTTATGTTTGTCATTGAATAATTAGTTAAGTAGAACTCACGTTATATGTAAGTATTTTAAACTTTTATATTTTTCTCATGTAAATTGTAAACTTTTTTTCTTTCCATGTTGTAGCCTTGAGAATGGAATAATTTTTTTCCGAAAGCTCGGCCTATAAAAAAGAGTTTTATTTTGCAACTGACGGCTTTCCCACAATTTTTTGATAAATGTACATATTTATATATATATATATATATATATATATATATATATATATATATATATATATATATATATATATATATATATATATATATATTAGTATATTTTGTATGTTGACTAGTACATGATTTTACAATGTGTTTCACAAATAAGCTTAATGTTTGTGCTTGCAATAAACACAGTTTCGATTTCTGACTTGCCTAAAGGGAACTGCCAAATCTTGCTAGTGTCACATTTTTGATTTTGTTATATATTCAATAATTTTGAATTTAATTTCTGTCATTAACAGTTGCACTACCACTATAAATGTTCAGCTCTCATTTTACAATAAGTTCTCCTATACATGTATGTATACACTAAGTGAAGATTGGAACCTGTGATGAGCACTGATAAGTACACTTGGAGAACGCAAATCACCACAACACATTTTAAAAGACCTGACGATCGTTTCACTAACCAAGTTAGCGTCATCAGAGGATGAAACATTCTAAATACTTAAAAAACTAACATCAAGTTATATACCAGATCTCAGGTAAAGAGATCGAACCGAGATGAGACACTAGTCGTAACAAATTCCAAAGTGTATTGTATTTTTATCGCCGGACAGGGTCTTTGCGCTATCCCTACTGCTTCATCTAAAAAGTGTCCATCTGTAATTGTCTTGAGAAAATTCAACGACAGCTAAATTAACAACGATTCCTTTGGCGGCAATAATTGTATACTTATGTTATCGGTAAAACGTGCCGAAAACGTGGGAATTGTATTTAGCAAAGCAATCGATCAAGTGACTCGTAATTGGCGCTGGTGAAGTGTTCATACATTTTTTGTTGTAACTATATTTCGCAATATATACGCTCTCGAAACCATTTAGCTGTCCTGGTTTTCTAACATTTTTTATTAATTTCAGATTATCTTTATCAAGGTGATGATTATTATCCCAAATATGTCGGGCGATGGCAGACTTATCTCTGTACCGTAACGTAATTGGGATATGTGTTCTTTGAATCTGATTCCAATCGATCTTTTTGTTTGTCCGACGTATTTAAGATTACAATCTTTACAACTTATTTCATAAATTCCCGAAATTTTTTCCGCGCTATCCTTGTCTTTTGGGTTACCTAGCAAGTTTTTTAAGGTATTTGTTGTTGAAAATGCTAGCTGTAAGTCGACTTTTTTTAAAATGCTGTCTAGACCCCTCGTGATTCTAGGTTCAAATGGTAAGCAAACAAAGTT
The DNA here is from genome assembly GCA_964006375.1 of Tillus elongatus. NCBI lineage: Eukaryota > Metazoa > Arthropoda > Insecta > Coleoptera > Cleridae > Tillus > Tillus elongatus. The sequence continues at coordinate 78,375,116 of OZ023269.1, read as the reverse complement.
TTTTTTCCGATTTTTCTCTTCTGAACGTCGTTGATTCCGTCAACATTTTCTTTGTTTTCTGTTTGTTGATTAATTTTTCCACTAGGCAAGCAGTGTATCCGTTATATTCGGCCACGTTCTTAATATAATTTAATTCTTTGGTATATCTACTTTTGTTAAAGGAAAATTAATTAACCGATTTACTAAAAAATTCAGACTGGCCATTTTTTGTGCGTACGTATGAAGTGAGTCGCTCAAGATGTACCTTAAGGTAGTGGTTTCTTTCCTATAGACATCGAATTCTAAAGTGTCTTTATTCTTGATAACTAGTACATATAAACTACCATTTCTTACCACTGAACTACCTAGGCTCTACTGAACAGTGATAAGGAGCCTTTTATAAGGACTTACTTATTATTTATATATGGGCTCATTCAAGGCAAGTGGCCTATTGGAATATTTTTTAAACTATGTGTATCTGAGCACTCAGAATTTGCATCTTCCTGTTTTAATGGATGGTATATTTAGTGGTAATGATTTTCTGTGTTCTGAGAAATTGAGGTTACAATTACTGGTCTATTTCAAATAGAAAATTCTGTATATTATGTATTCAATAAATGCAGTTTTAAGTTGAAGTTCAAACAGTATTAGCATTCTCCATGTGTAAAATTGATTATTCTCTCGATATCGACGATGTTTACAGAAAACACACAATCATCAAATATAATGACACGCAGTATACTTTTAATTATATAGACTTATCTGATATATTTTTATTCCAGCTGGAAATCTACAGCATTCTGCACGTAAGGTTTTTTCTTTTGACAAAATTACACATGTGAACTTTGGCAGTTTTTAATCTCATTAATGAAACATTATATCAAAAGAAAATTGCGACCTGCCAATTATAGAATACTATGTACACATAAAGCCAGGTTGTAAATTTTAAAATAATTTCGCATTTTTGCAAATTATGTTATTTCCATTTTTTATTTTATGTTAGTAATAAATATCAGGATTCTAGAAATGTATCATACATTTAAATATAAGCAGTGCTGTTGCTGATGTCAAATTTTAAAATTACCCAGGCAGTACAAACATATTCAGAGAATTTACCAGGAATGTTTTGGAAAAATCTTTAAAATCCCCAGAACATACCAGAACCATCCAAAGATATTTATGATATTGTGGAGGCCGCAACTTGATATAAATCCATTGTCAGCTTAGATAAACAAACAAATTGATTTACACTACTTTATTGTATGCATAACTGCAGTTCGCTAAAACTCTTAGCTTTGTCAAATACAGAATGAAAGTAGGATTTTAAAATTCCAAATATCTTCTCCGTGTCGAATAAACATTTCTAAGAATTGGCACGTTTCTGTCTCCTCAGATAAACAAATAAACGTATAGTGGCGATATCCACTCGGAACTACCTGTTTTAATGGGGTCATTAATGACATAATCAGGTCTGTAAACTCTCCTGGCTTAATTATTATTTCGTGCAAACATGGCTGATAATGGACTATTGTTAGATTGGTCAATTTGAGCGTTTGGTAAATTTCCTGTATTTTTTGTCTCTTAATTTCTACTCACACATATTTAATTTAGAACCTTTTGTACCTAATTTAAGGATGTCGAAATCATAGGTAAATTGATGATTCTCATTTAATAAATAACTTGCATAATTTGGATCAAATTTATTTTGTTCAAAGCTTCTTTTATGTTCGCGTATGCGTATTTTAAAGCTTCTAAATGTTCTGCCTATATATATATATATATATATATATATATATATATATATATATATATATATAAAATATATATATATATATATATATATATATATATATATATATATATATAAATATATAAATATATATATATATATATATATATATATATATATATATATATATATATATATAATACATATTTTGTCATAGGAACCACATGAGAATTTATATACTCCGAACTTATCCGATTTTTCAACTGTCGACTTGTCGATTGTTTTTTATGTATTTGCTCAAGTTGTCGGTGTGATGTGCTAATTTTTCGCTAGTCTTATTTACGTAAGTCAAAGATGTGAATTTATTCTCTATTATTCTAGTGGACCAGAATACTTGTTGTAAAGCGAAAGTATATTTCTTTTAGTGAATTTTCTTTACAAAAATTCTTTTGATTTTTTTTTAAATTCTCCAAATTTAAGGTCGATTTCAGACTTTATATATATATATATATATATATATATATATATATATATATATATATATATATATATATATATATATATATATATATATATATATATATATATATATATATATAGATATACATATATCTATTTGTGTTACACCGATTACTCAAAAAATAATGGGCCGATTTTGATCAAATTTTCTGAGTACCTTGCTTTTGCAAGTGACTTATATAAGTGGAAAATTTTGTGTTTTCTTTCGGAAAAAAATTATATCTCCGTAAGTAACAAAGTAAGAGCAACCAAATTTCGTACGGGTGTTTGTCTTATAAAGAGTGAACCATGTAAATTTAGGTCTGTAAGTTTAAACACAAAAAAGTTATGGGCATTTAAAGAAAATTTTTTTGGAGTTTTCCTCAAAACGCGAGTCGCGATTTGAAACGTCAAACAGGGCAACATGAAGGCAAAGAACCTGAAACGAATACGGGTTGTGTAAAGAAAATGTCGCAAGAAGAGTGTTCTACAGACCATTAGCTTTCAGCTTGTAATCATTTGCATTCAAATTTCTGTCAATATAAACTAGAGGTGACCTGCTACCGTATATTATCGCACCCCATACCATGACCCGCCGTTAAGCGAAGATTGGAACCTGTGAATTTGTTTACACTACCGTATTTCAAATGTGCCAGATATTCACGAAATCTAGTCTCTATGGTTCTTTTAGTCTGATCAACGTATTTAAGTTTACAATCTTTACAACTTACTATCTTTCGTATTACCTAACATATTTATTAAGTTTTTTTGTCGAAAAAGTTAGCTGCAAATCGGCCTTCTTAAAAATGCTCATAAGACTTCTTGTGATACGCGGTAGTATAGACAAGTCATGCGTAGCACAACATATTTGGGATAATAACCACCATGTTGATAAAGAAAATCGGAAACTTATCAAAAATATTAGTCAGCTAAGCTTGAGGCGTATGAGAACATTTATATTTCTAGGGCAATAAAAAACAAAATTTCCCTAAATCGAGCTTTGCCACTGGTTTGTAACCCGCTATTCGCGCTCCTTTAAACAGTTAAACATTTCGATATCACTCAGGTAAAGCGACAAAGAAAATTCAAAAACCTCTTCCAGCAATAAAACAATATGCAGAAAATTTGCCTGCGATTGGTCTCTTTCTCTCGGTATCGGTCTCCACCTAAAACTCAGTATATAATGTGATGTTTATTAGTAAGCAGTTCAGAATTTTTTGATCCTCTGATTACGCTAACCTTGTTAGTGAAACGATCGTCCGGTCTTTAAAACAATGTGTTGTGGTGATTTGGGTTCTCCAAGTGTACTTAACCCCCCCGCGCAAGGGCCAGATGTCATTCCACAGCAATTTCTAAATTGCTACGTTCTCCACGTAATCGTCTTATTCATCTACGACCATCGTGAATCGTAAAGACAGCATCCTGACCCGTCAGAGAACACAGCAGAAATCTATACACCATCAATTTGATCTCCCGTTACACCATTCAAGCTGAACAGAACGATGTCGAGGTGACAGTGCAGACATAAAAATGGTATATACGAATGAAGCCTAAAAGCGATTATTCAACAATATATCGTTGCCGTAAAGACTCTTTGTTGCAAGACTCCCAACCAGGAATTACCAATCGTTCGTGTTCTGAAAACCTTGTCTTGTAAGGCAAATGGAGTTTGGATTTTTCGGAAAGTCAATAAATAGATAAATAGATTTTACAAAAATTATGTTTTGGTCTTAAAGATTTTTAACAAATACTAGACACGGAGTTCACAGACCACCACTCAGCACAAACTCACAAACTATTCCTACTATAAAGACTATAGTACCTTTAAAATCTCATGTCTTTTAGGCCAGGCTGAACTTTGCCAAATGTCTTCATTGTGCTAATAGCTTGGCTATTTTTTAATCAGCTCAATTTTTGGGAGAAAAAAATTAATTTTCATTTCGAATTTTTTTTTGTATCTCCAAAAATAGCAGTTAGTTTAACAAAATTGAGAACGCCAAATGCTTTTGTGAAAACAACGCAAGGTACCATATTTCAAATTTCAAAATTTAGTTGAGCATTTAAGTTTTTGGTTCTCCAGGAGGCTGAAGGAGGGCACCAGACCTAAAGTTTCTGTATGAAAAACATATATTTGCCTTTCTTTATTCATCCTATTACATTTGATAACTGTTTGTATTTGATAAAGATGATTTCTAGAAAAATCGTTTTCACAACACCTGCTGCGTCAATACTTTTTAATGCCCTTAAAGTTTAAATTAGAAAGCATTCTTATAATAAACACAGAAAACGATTTTAAGAATAAGTAAAAGTTTGTAAGGTTGCGGTTCTGATTTCTAAAATCATGTAAGTATTACCAAATAGAAGCAATTCTAGTAGCAACTGTGTAGAAGCTTGCATACTTTTTTTTATTTTAAAAATATTGTTATTGATTTTTATTGGTATAACTTAACAAACCCATTCCATACCACTGATTACAGGCGAAGAGGCATATATATATATATATATATATATATATATATATATATATATATATATATATATATATATATATATATATATATATATATATATATATCAAATCTGTTCTACATAAGACTGATACCGGCATATTTTACATAGCATTTTATTAAGCCAGTTAAAAAGTAGAGTGAGTTCATTTTCTTTTTCTTCCAGTGGCGCATCATCTTGAATGTTCAAAAGAATTGTGAAATGTAGCTTATTTTCGTGACTTTCAAAATGTATCAGAATGGAGAATGATTTAGGTGAAAGCGCTATAATGTGGATTTTGGAGAAGACGACTGAATGTTTAATTCAAAATATTGGCTCAGAAAATGTATTTTTTTGGTCGCGCAAGGTGCCCTAAAACACCAAATTATGTGTAATTGGTATATTTCTTCCTTCGCCGAAGCGAACTGGATTTCAATCAAATCGATTGATCTTACTATTTCGAACTGACTATCGAATCAAAAGCGAACAGGTGCGTGACTTTGAAATGGAAAACTAGCTTTCTTTACTTTCTCTCCCTCTCACACCCACCTCTATTCAGTCATCCAAGACTTAGCTTTTAATAAACTATCAACTCATTAGAATGTTCTCAGGTGTTGTTTCCCGGAACGTTATAAGTTGGCTATAGAAACTAAGAAGTATGTAAGCTTTTCTAGAGTTTCATTCATTTGATGGAACAACATGTGAAAAGGCCACCTCAGTGTGCGATTTGTCTTTTGCATATCAATGAGTTGCTATTTAAGCATTTAGTTCAAAGTCTTGGTGGCGACACAACTGTGTCAAAATCGGTTTCTGATCCAATTGGCAGGCAGCTTACGGATATGTAAAGCTTCCGCTGGTTAAGTTCGATATTATTCAGTGCTGGATACCTGAAATTGACCGAAAACTGCTGAGGGAAGATCAACAATACCTGCTTGACATTTGTATTGCTGTAGGTTCCGGTAAATGTTCACAAGACTTATTTTTTCATGACACCGGCCCTTTTTATAACTCAAAATGGTTAACTACGGAGAACAGAGTCCTCAGATTGTATATAAGTGTAAAAAAACGTCCGATGAACATAAGATATTAATTTATTTTATCTTGAAGTCTTATAAGTCTGTGTGGTTTAGCATTAAAATCCATATACTTTAAGGATGGCACAAAGCATGTTTTTCAAGCTATGACAATTTCCAGGTTCCTTCCTGAAAAGCTACTTCAAGTAATAGACTCTGTGCTTTAACGTAACGAATTTTTTGCTCACCCCGAATATCTGCTTTTGTCTATGATTATAGGCGAAAGAAAGAGCATGAGAGAGTTGGGGCTCAGAATAATAATAAAGGCAAGAAATAAAATAGACAAAGAAAAGTCAATTAGGAGCTTTGTCATGCCAAAACTGAATCTTGAGATCACTGACTACACTGAAATTATAGGCTGAAGTACCTGTAATCCTCGATGCCACCTTTGCTGCGGACAGGGAAAGATGAGGAAATTTTACTAGCAATAAAATCTGGAACAGCTGCCAAATAGTATTTCAATAAGTTTTCATCTTATACGTAAGCAGAGTGTGAAGTTGGTGACAGAAGCGACTCTAAAAGTCGTTGGTGCCAAGTCTCCGGATGGGCTTATTAGAACAGCGCTTCTTTCAAGATCCATCATGCCAAGTTTTTCCAACAAGTTGCAATTTAAAATGGCAGGTACCGTAAATAATACGTGATAGACTTTTGACATGATGCTGTCTTTTTCTGTAACGTACATCAACTCACTATTTCATGTTAAAATGTATAGAATTTGAAACTTAGTGTTGAAACTGTTGTTTGGCGCGACCATTAAATACTGGAATATTTATGATTTTTCTCGTTCATTCATCTTTCCTATGCTATTCTCTCATTATCAAGAGAACTGTAGGCTTTGAACTTCATGGAAAAAACTATTTTTTCTTATTTACCTAAATTTTTAATTTCCTAAGTTTATAATGATTTTCAAGGTTCATGCAGAACCATAAGGTATCAGCATATCCTTTTTGTTCTTTTTACTTAAATTATCTGCTTAGGAGGAAGCTTCGCGCGATAGTACTGAAAAAAAAAATTGTTGGCTTACTCTAATGTCTATGCTCGATAACATGTTTTGTTAGGAAGGTTATTTATGAATGCAGAAATGTGTTATTTGTATCGTGGGTTAATGCGTTGAGATGTTTGGCCGATATAAAGTGCATAACAGTATTTATGAGTTAAAGGTTATTTACTCATTCGAACTTTTCTTAGAAAACACACTATAAAATTGCATATTATAAAAATAAAAAGTAGTTATCTTACCTTTAAATATAGGAGCTATTTTAAAAACGCCGAGCCCTCCAATTGTCATCATTTGGCCTAGAGCAAGTTCCATAAAAAACATAGGTATACCAGCTAAAATAAGTGTAATAAAATAAGGTACTAAAAAAGCTCCTCCGCCATTTTTATAACATAAGTAAGGAAATCTCCATACATTTCCTAAGCCAATTGCCAAACCTACTACTGACAAAATAAAATCTAATTTACTACCCCATGTTCCTCTATCTGGCATGGTTGATTTTTGTGACTGCATTTGTATGGATGAATTTGGTACATTTGTGACTGTAAGTAGCTCTATTTCTTCATGTCTATTTAAACTAACTGCATTTTCCATACAATCTAGCTCTACTCCCCTCTCGGACGTCATTCTTCTGAGTGTTGCTACTTGTTAATAATTCATTACAAATGTTTGGCTGTAAAATATGACATAGTTAATTACATATTATGTGTTATATTTCACAATATTAGTTTAAAAATTACACAAATATTTGGCATTGTTACAAGAACAAAATCGTGTAGAAAAATGTTATGTACAATACAAAACTCACACATTTTAGTGAATTTTCTTAAATAAAATTCACTAATGAGGAGATTTCGACTTTTGAATTTTGAAAAAATTTCTTCAAATGAGCGCTAATTAAGCCCCCTAGAACACATATCCCGGGTCAGTTTCGATTTTTATATGTTTATATGTTTATATATATATATATATATATATATATATATATATATATATATATATATATATATATATATATATATATATATATATATATATATATATATATATATTATATATATATATATATATATATATATATATATATATATATATATACAAAAAATATTTCTACAATCACAGGGTGGCCCATAAGTCGTTGGTGAATAATTTTTTTTAGTCGAAAACGCCTTATGTTTTTGCATTTTCCATCGAAATATAATGCATGTTTGTGAGTAAAGAAATTCTGGACGCAGCAAGTGCGTTATTGTAGCGAATTTAGATTAAAGGCTTCATATTTGAACAGCTCAATTTGCTATTAACCTATAAGGTTGACCAAGAAACTAATTTTTTCGGTTACACTTTAAGTTTACTTTCGGAAATTTTTGTACGTTTTCAAACAATAAAGTTATTTTTATGAAACATGGCACATTATTTTTACTATATATGTTATACTGGTAATCAAATTTGACACCTGCTTTCTGAAAAAAAATCACATATTTGCTATTAAAAATATTTTTATGAAAATTCACTACCATAACGCACTTGCTGCGTCCAGATATTTTTAAAAGTCTTTAGATCTACATGAGTCAAAATCGAAATAAACTTTTTAATAGAAATGTTTTAATCATCACATTCTTTTAACGAATTTTTATAGTTAATGACAATCACGAGGCTAAGAATTTTAGGAAATTCCTTTATAAAGACGCTGACTAAAGTTTCTAAGAACATTTTTTCATGGTTATACAGAAATAAAGAAAATTATGTTCTTTAACGATTCAAACTATCTAATCCCCGATCTCACTAAAAATTCCTCCTGATCTCACAGTGTGTAACACACAGTCTTTTGCCTGATATTACAGTGAACGGATGATATGACTATTCACAGATATCATTGTCAGATATAATATTACGTGAATTAGTGCTGGTGTATACCCAAATAATAGTATAATTGTATAATTAGGTAAGTTAAAAACTGCATAAAAAATAAAAAATAAGGCCAGTGTACATATTTCTGAGGTACTCATATTGCTAAAATAGAAACGTCTCCTGTCGATCTGGAGCATCGTATTAATTTGCAGTCTGATTATTCTACTCATATTAAAACTCTACTGCTTTTTGTTTTAGGATACACGTAAAAATGGGGAGGGCAACAAAGAAATTTCGTTCAAAAATCCTGCTCTTAGAGGAGGCTATAATATCTTACACGAGGCTACACATTCTATCATATGCTAAACATCAGAAGACACATTTTAATGGGGCTACATTACCGTCTCCAGCTCTTCAAACGGGACACAACAACATCGTGGCAGCAGCCTCATTTCTTAATGGGTACCACAATATTGTAGTAGCAGCCCCAGTTTTTCAAAAGGGGTATAACAACATTGTAGTAGCAGCCCCAGTTTTTCAAAAGGGGTATAACAACATTGTAGTATAAACCCCAGCTATTAATAGGAGCCACAATGTCGTAGCAGCAGCCCCATTCTTCAAAGGGCGCAAAATAACATCGTAGCAGCGGTCACTGCTTTTAGTGACTGCCACAGTATCGTAGTAACAGCCCCAGCTCTTCAAAGGGAATATAAAAATGTCGTAGTAGCTCTCCCAGGTCTTAATGGGGCCATAATGTCGTAGCAGCATCCCCCAGTTCTTAGGCCACAACTTCTTAGTAGCTATCCTAGTTCCACTATAAACCAACTTTAAGAGAAAACTTGTTCGATTCGGTGATTTTTATTTTTATTTTATTCAAAATCATAAATTTAAATATTAATTGCCAGGATCTCTATATATTTTAAACATTTACAGTGACTGAATGAGCCCGTTCTCAAAGTTAAAATTCCTTTAAAAAATTTCGAGGAAATATTGTAAATCCGTTGTAATTTTGTATCTATTAATGGTCATGAATTGTAATTACATGGTAAACCTAATGGACTTTTTCTACTTTTAACATCGGCTTATTTCCGCGACTTAACTTTACGGTTAAGACGTTTGAATTTTTAAGACAATTATTGATTACACAAATTTCTACATAAGATAATTAAAACATATATAAAAAATGACAAATACAAATATTAGATAAGTGTGATATATTAATGTTAGCACACGATGTGCAGAGTCTTAGACTAGAAACGAGAATGAACGCCTCGCTGAAGGCGAGTCGTCTATTTATAATGTGTCACCTGGGGCGTAGCACTATTGTTCTTAGAGGTGACTTCTATTATATCGACACAACTTCCCACACTTTGCTGCGCAGTTTTCCAAGGTGCCTTCTGATCCTGCTGACTTGGATGTCTGCATATCAGGACTGCTACTTTGTATCAAAATGGCTCTTTGTTGGTGGTCCATTTGTCTTCTCCCCCCTTTGAAGAACAAAGCTATGGTTCGTGCCGGATTTTCAAGGGAAATCCGGCATCGCTGGTTCATAAATCTTTCTTCTTGGTGTTCTTCCATTTGTTCAACCCTATCTCATTGCTGTTGTTATGATGCCAATTAGTGCAGCTAGATATAATAATATGGCCCATATACTCATGTGATGGATAGGCATATTGATCAGCCCTGGTATATTTCTTTTAAGTGTTTGAAGTTGGTTTTGGATTTGATCGATATTGTGTAGCTGTACATTTTCTAGTTTTAATTCGTGTACTTTTTCGGGAATTTCTGGATCTTCTTGGTTCCCGGATTCTAATTTAGGTAGGCTGAATAGTTGTTGGATATATGACGTTGTTGGACTGGTCTTATAAATTTTGTTTCCGATCTTTAAATTGCAGTTTGGTTAAAGTGTAATTAGTTTAGTACCCTTAACAACATTGGTCCACTCTTGTTCCTCACATGTTACTCTGGCGTCTGTTTCTTCTGGTGCTATAATAATGTACTGACTGGTTCCATATCTCGAGACGATTATTTTTATTAATTTTGACTATTTCTTGTTTACAGTTGTTTATAGGTTTTTGGAATTTTTTTAACTTGATTTTACATGGACTTTGATTGTTAATGAAAGTTGGAAATACAATTGGTTGTTTAAATTTTGACATTCTTCATTGCCGTAGGCATATTGTTTGCTACTCAGGATGAGGTATTTGGTTCTAAGAACTATCATGGTGAATGGTAGGGATTTTTGGGAATTTGTAAAATGTATAATTGATAATAAGTATAATCTGATTCACCTACTAGCGGTATTTCTACTTGAAATATAAATATTAAAGTCAATTTGAACGGTTTTAACTTTAAAGATTTTTTCATATAGATTTAGATGACTGGTTGTTATTAATCTTGAATTGGTTACGTAATTTTGTATATTATTCAGTTCATTTACTATAAATTTGTGTTTTAGTATAGATCTATGAAATATTCCTAATTTTGAAAAGGTGGTCGCATTTTCGGTTGTTAAAGCTATTTCCTGAACATTATTTAGCAAATATCCTATCTGTACCAATAATTTTAAGTGCTTTATCCTGCGATAATGTGTCAATTGTTCGCTCATGAGACCGTCAATTGTACCTTCTAGTTCATTTATTATTTTTGCTATCGTGTTCTGATTATGACTCAATCTTGTTATCGTTTGATTGAATTGCGATATGGCTTCTAGAATTAAGGAAGTTTGTGATTTCATTAGCTCGTGAACTTTATTTTGATTTTTGGTTAATATTTCTAGCGCCTGATATATACGTTCTCCGTCTTGTGAATCGAGATTACCTGTAATTGATTTAAAAATTTTGCCTAATCCGTTTATCATACCAGGTTATATATATATATATATATATATATATATATATATATATATATATATATATATATATATATATATATATATATATATTCATACTAATTTAAGTATGTAACATCTTTTCGTTCCTTGGATAGTAGTTATTAATTCTCAGCTCAAGGGTTAATTGAAATATTTTAGATCCGATCACTTTAATGTACCCTAAATTTTGTACAAACATTTGCAATGCCCATGTCTGCAAACCATTTAAAAACTAAATTGTGATATATTCGCCTACTCTGAAATTAAAATAAAGAATATTTCTCATGCAGGTGCACTACTTTGTGGAAACTACAATAACTTACAACTCTCCAGTTTTCACAGGTTCCAATCTTCACTTAGTGTATACATACATGTATAGGAGAACTTATTGTAAAATGAGAGCTGAACATTTATAGTGGTAGTGCAACTGTTAATGACAGAAATTAAATTCAAAATTATTGAATATATAACAAAATCAAGAATGTGACACTAGCAAGATTTGGCAGTTCCCTTTAGGCAAGTCAGAAATCGAAACTGTGTTTATTGCAAGCACAAACATTAAGCTTATTTGTGAAACACATTGTAAAATCATGTCCAAATTTTCTACTTTTGTTTACCTCCGGATACGTCGATCATATTTGTGGAAATAAACTAATCTCTAAATTTTTTATAGTTATTTTATTGTTAAAATATATTGGATATAAATACCATAACGTGGCAACGGATTTTTATTTATAGTTAACACGAATGGGTGGAAATACATTCAATTTTTTTCTGTCTGACTATACTACGCCTATGCCTATACGCCTTCTATGATCGCTTATTATACATAAACACTTACTATTGACTGACTCCTTATATCTTCGGCTCGTCAGATTTATATTCTCCATAGAGTAGTTCTAGACCTTTCTACATCGTTCAATATCCGTCTATTCTAGTCCATTCTCTAAATATTATTCTAGACTATTCGCTGTTACCAACACACTTTACTTGTCTGTGACCATAGAAGTAAGAAAGTTCATAAACGTAATTCTGATGGAGACGGATGTGACACTGCACCCTTCTTACATTCTAACGCACCGGTCGTTTCTAACATTTCTTGGTATGTAGTAAGCCTGTGCATATGGACCACATTCATATTGCTCTTTGGGCTCCTCTAAATGCGATAGACAACATCATTGATCCTTTTGACCACCCTTCACGGACCTTCGCAAAATTAGTTTCGGTGACCGTCACTTGTGCCATACTGGATTGTAAAACACACCCTATCTTCTTCTCTAAAATCAGCCGGATTAGGTCGCACGTCATAACGGGTCTTCATGCGGTCGCTTTTTACTCGTATGCGCATTCTGACAGTAGAATGGATGGCTTCCCTTCTCGACAATATGTTGGAGCTCTCTTCAATCAAAGTTTTTACGTTTCACTGTTTTTTCCGCAAAATTGCTTTTATTCTAGGGTTTCTACTTTCAGAAATATATCTACAGACTCTATTCTTCCTGCCGACCACAGCTCTGTTCCAGCAAATGTGTTCACTGACCTTTTTCTGAGTTGGCTTCACATTTACATGGTTTTTACATCCTTCGTCTTGTAGCAACGGATTTTTATTTATAGTTAACACGAATGGGTCGAAATAGATTCAATTTTTTTCTGTCTGACTATGTCGTAAAATGCAAAACCGGTTACAGTGTAGGAAAAGTCATTGTTAAGCCAGATACAAAGTTCTTACATTTGTTTTAAGTATGGAATGGTTACACCAAGTCAGGGTGTAACTAGTTTTTATAATTATTAATGACTGGCGAATTTAAAAATACAAAAATGCATTTCCATTAATAGTTATTAATATAAAATAATAAAAAAATATATTAAATATCAATTACTTGAGCATGATATATAACATGCGTGAATTCTCGCTATTTTTATCTCCATGCGAGGTGGCACTGTAAAAAAGTAAAAGGAAAGAGAGAGATGGATATGGTTTACATTATTTATTGTAGAATAACATATCGAACATTGACATGGAATTAATTAATAACGCAAAATGATACTTGACAAATTGAAATTATTACTTTAAATAAATTGAATTATAAGGTGAAATGTAAACTAAAGAAAAAACAATCAAACCAAGCTAATATTACTTAACATTGGGTGTTGCAATTTAGGTGATGTGACAGGCATTCATTCACAGAATGAAATGACCACTTAGAGCTGGTAAAACTTCTTAAGACGATTGAAAGTATTCTGCGGCTTCATGGGGCTAGTAAAACCTCTCAAGACGATTGAAGGAAATTTGCACCTTCATAGGGCTAATAAAGTTAGCCTCCATGCTCTGAACAATGCTTTGGATGGTGCTCTGAACGGTGTTCTGGCTGGTGCTCTGAATGGTGGTTACTTCGGTGCCCTGAACGGTGTTCTCTCTGGTGCTCTGAAGGCTGCTCTAAATGGTGTTTACTTAGGTGCCCTGAACGTGGTTACCTCATGCTCGGAACAGTGTTCTGGCTGGTGCTCTGAATGATGTTGACTTCGGTGTCTTGAACAGGATGTTCTAAATAAAGATATTTTCCCTTGATACACGCTATTTTATAGTTAAAGTGTGTTCTTTAAACCAAGTAAAACGCAGCTTAATCTGCAGCTAACTGATTACAGTTACATCAAACATTTCTTCAAAAAGTCTGTCAAATTTAGAAAGCAAGTGTCATGAGGCATATACAGCAAACAAAATATATTTAATAAAAGCAAGCAATTATACATAAAAAATAAGCAGGCAGATGAAAGCACATCTAGAACGCTAAAAATAGGAGAAAATACATTTTAAGAGTGATTTTATATCGTGAAATTTAACCTGGATGGAACTATAATATTAGGCCTAGGGCAGCATTCTGCTCGTTGTGCACACTAGACGTGATAATTTTAATTAAATCATATAAAAGAGAAACATTGTGAATTTTTCGTCGTATATATAGCTGTCGGTTGCCAGCGAGAAGTGACGTCAGTTATTTTAAGAATAGTAGAAGGTGGAATGACGTTAATTTCTAGATTTTATAATTGCTGTATTAAACCACAGAGTATACAGTTATTCTGTGGATAGAACTGGTGACGTCATAGATGTCAATTATGTCCATGATTGACAACATAACAGTGGAAAATAAAAAAAAACGTGTAAAGCGTTACAAGGGTAACAATAATTAATGGAAAAATAACTATCTCTTTTGCCTCTGTAGGCAGTTTGGCTGCAGGTAGACATTTCAATGTACCTAGTTAAACTTGTGATTGATTTATTCTTGTAGTTTCTAAAGAATGCTATAATGTACTCTGAGAAATAAATGTCTACCAAAATAGTACATGTGTCTGTCGATATTTTTCTCAAGCAACTTTCTCCTATTATTTTAAGTCCTGCTACTGCTCTTCTAGTTGCCCGTGCAGGTCTCAATCTAAATTGATCTTTATTCAAACAAACAACCAATTTTGTATCTTATTGTATTTCTTATTATGATCAGCAGAATATTTAATGCCACAACCTCGGATGATATTGTTACGTTCTCCAGGGTTCTGGATTTGTTGACTTACAAACACAAGTCTTCAAACTACTAATTTATTATAACCAACTATTTGCCAACACCACTATCAACGAAAATATTGCTCTCTATTACTGAATGTTCATAGAACTATATTTCACTATACGCCTTCTATGATCGCTTATTATACACAAACACCTACTATTGACTGACTCCTTATATCTTCCGCTCGTCTATTTATATTGTCCATAGAGTAGTTCTTGACCTTTCTACATTGTTCAATATCCGTCATTTCTAGTCCATTCTCGAAATATTATTCTAGACTATTCACTCTTACCAACACACTTTACAACTTGTCTGTGACCATAGAAGTAAGAAAGTTCATAAACGTAATTCTGATGGAGATGGATGTGACACTGTCCCCTTCTTATATTCTAACGTACAGGTCGGATTCTGATATTTCTTGGTATAGAGTAAGCCTGTGCATATGGACCACCTTAATATTGCTCTTTGTGCTCCTCTGACAGCGATAGACAACATCATTGATCCTTTTGACCACCCTATACAGACCTTCGCAAAATTAGTTTCGGTGACCGTCACTTGTGCCGTACTGGATTGTAAAACCACACCCTATCTTCTTTAAAATCAGCCGGATTAGCTCACACGTCATAACGGGTCTTCATGCGGTCGCTTTCTACTCGTATGTGCATTCTGACAGTAGAATGGATGGCTTCCCTTCTCGTCAATATGTCGGAGCTCTCTTCAAGCAAAGTTCTTACGTTTCACTGGTTCTTTCGCAAAATTTCTTTTATTCTGGGGTTTCTACTTGCATAAAAATATCTACAGGCTCTATTCTTCCTGCCGACCACGGCTCTGTTCCAGCAAATGTGTTCACTGACCTTTTTCTGGATTGGCTTTACATTTAGATGGTTGTTACACCCTCCGTCTTGTAGTTCTCCCATAATTTCTTTTCTACTTGCTTCTGGCTGAGTAACTGGGTCGTCTTTTCTTCTCACAGCTCTCTTCACTGGAATGACACTTTCACGGCAGACGTTGTTATTTTCCTCTATGATGATTTTCCACACTACCAGGTTACTGCCAGGCGACCTTATTATCTTTTTACCGCCGATAGTCAGGATGAAAGTGTCAAGATCAAATTTAGCGCAGTGACCTTGAAGTATGTCCAGGCCAATTATAATAGTGTCTGATGTGACGGCAACTATAGCACTCTGCTTTGTCCCAATTTGCAGCTGGACGTCAGTTTAGCCAAATACCTGGATCCGATCACCACTGGCTGCATCTACTTTGTACACTATGTTTGGCTCTCTTACTTACCATCTTGGTACCATGTCACGACAAATACTCGCCCTAGATTCGCCAGTGTCGACGACCATCTGGGTCATTGCCGCTTATGTATCCATGTACGACGAGAGCGCTGCCAGAATCGCTAGCCTGAGAAACAGGTACCGGCCTTATCTTCACCTTCTCCCATGCGCGTGATCTTAGAACCCAAGATTCGCCTCGTATATATTCCAACTTGTCGCAATTCCAGCAACGCAAGGCCTTTGCACGGTGAGCTCTTATTGGGTGTCCATGAGACGTAGGCCTTATTTTTTCTGCTATTTTCTCTAGTAGCTGCATGACCTTGAATGAATCTGTTTTATTTTCTTCTCGGACTTGGAGACTGCGAACTTTCACATGACTTTCTGAAGCTTGCTTTGCCGCTTCAAACTCCAAGGAATGTGCCAAAGCATCGTTTCAACGCCTGTTGTGTGTCGGTATCTCTGATGAATGTTTTTAGGGGCAGCTGGTTCAATAATTCCATTCTACCTGTAGGGTAAGCTGATCATGTTAATCTAGCAACGTCGGCTTTGAAGTGCTGGAGCGTTTCGACCGATTGCTGACAGCGACTGAAATCGCCACAGCTGTTGTAAATTCTCTAATTGACGTCTAATGCTGTCAAAACGAACTGTTCTTCTCTGAGAATACCTTGGAGCATATCTAGGGCATCTCCTCTAAGAGCTACAATTAACGAAGTCGCTTTCTCTCTCTCGCTCCAACCATTTGCTGTAGCAGCGGCTTCGAACTGCCGTAGATAAATACCCTATGGAACTGAACCATCAAATGTGGGGACACTAATTCTTACGATCGGGCTATCTTCGAGGCTGATCTCTCCGTTGGATAGGGTATCTCACTTATTTTCTAGTGATTTCATTGCATTTCCTGCTGTACTTCCTCTTGTATACTCTTCACCTTGTCATGTACATCGTCGCTAATACCCCTTACTCGACTTTATACTTGCCGGAAGATGTCGTCTTTTACTTGCTTCATACGTTCGCTCACACATAAAGTAATATTCTCCATTCTACTGGTCTGTTCTTGTAGAATTTTCTTTGTCTATTCAGCTCTTCTTCTTATTTCTTCTTTGGTCTCTTGATCTTTTTACTGACTTCATCCTTCTTATTTCTTCATTTACCTCTTCCTCTATTTTCCCGTTTCTTCTTTGACTTCTTCGTCTCTTTTTCTGAACTCTTCATCTCTTTTTTATACCTTCTTTGGCTTCTTCGTCTCTTTTTCTGGCCTCTTTATCTCATTTTCTCATTTTTTTTCTGGCTTCGTCGTCTCTTTTTAACCTCGTCTCGTGTTAATTTAGCGTCTTCTTGTGCTAATTCAGCCCCTTCGTTTATTTTTTTATTCGCTTCCAGTAGCTGGGTGTCCATATTGACTGTTGCGCTACGTGTCTCAGGCATAGACGTACTTAAAGCTGGTACACAGTTTATTCTGTTTCAAAAACACACCCAGTTATGAATTGCTGTTCACAATGATCTTCCAAAAATTCTAGAAATTTCCACGTTGTTCAACGAATATTCTGGAAAATATTTCCGATAGCAGCTTGAAAATCCCACTTCTGACACCAGTTGTTACGTTGTTTGGGGTTCTGGATTTGTTGACTAACAAACATAGCTTTTCAAACTACTGATTTATTATAAACAACTATTTGCCAACACCACTATAAACTAAAATATGTCTCTCTATTACTAAATGTCCATAGAACTATATTTCACTATATTTTACTGTACACCTTCTATGATCGCTTATTATACACCAACACTAATTCAGTGTTGACTGACTCTCTCTATCTTCGACTGGCCTATTTCTATTGTCCATAGAGTAGTTCTAGATGTTTCTCCATTGTTCAATATCTATCATTTCTAGTCCATTCTCGAAATATAATTCTAGAGTATTCGTTGTTACCAACACACTTTACAACCTGCTGGTAACCATAAAAGTAAAAAAGTCCATAAACCCAATTATCGTAGAGACGGATGTGACAATATTAGTTGTACAGTATGTACTGAAAAAATTTAAGGGAGAACCCTAGGATCGAACCCAGTACCCTTTGGTTAAGAGGCACACGTTCTTGCCACTGAACCACCGAGGCTCTATTAAACAATCTAGAATCTACAATTTAATACGGACACATAGATCATTAATTATCCTGTAGGTCACTTATGTTCCTACTTCATTTTAGGAAAAAGTTCGAGGCGCAGCAAGTGTGTTATGGTGGCGAATTTTCATTATGCTTCAAATTTTAATAGCACAATTTTCTATAAATCCATAAAGTTGAATTTTGGTAAAAAATAGCTTTGCAACGTTTGGAAAAAAAAAATTTACGAAAGGAAACTCAAAATCTTCCCGAAAAACCCTATCCAATTTTCCTGGCTAACAAACTCATCCAAGCTAATAATAAAAGAAAGGTACTTGCCGAGTTTCATCAAAATCAGTGAATAACTTTTTGAGTTTTCGGTTGGATACATACGTACACACACACACACACACACACACACACACACACACACACACACACACACACACACACACACACACACACACACACACACACACACACACACACACACACACACACACACACACACACACACACACACACACACACACACACACACACACACACACACACACACACACACACACACACACACACACACACACACACACACACACACACACACACACACACACACACACACACACACACACACACACACACACACACACACACACACACACACACACACACACACACACACACACACACACACACACACACACACACACACACACACACACACACACACACACACACACACACACACACACACACACACACACACACACACACACACACACACACACACACACACACACACACACACACACACACACACACACACACACACACACACACACACACACACACACACACACACACACACACACACACACACACACACACACACACACACACACACACACACACACACACACACACACACACACACACACACACACACACACACACACACACACACACACACACACACACACACACACACACACACACACACACACACACACACACACACACACACACACACACACACACACACACACACACACACACACACACACACACACACACACACACACACACACACACACACACACACACACACACACACACACACACACACACACACACACACACACACACACACACACACACACACACACACACACACACACACACACACACACACACACACACACACACACACACACACACACACACACACACACACACACACACACACACACACACACACACACACACACACACACACACACACACACACACACACACACACACACACACACACACACACACACACACACACACACACACACACACACACACACACACACACACACACACACACACACACACACACACACACACACACACACACACACACACACACACACACACACACACACACACACACACACACACACACACACACACACACACACACACACACACACACACACACACACACACACACACACACACACACACACACACACACACACACACACACACACACACACACACACACACACACACACACACACACACACACACACACACACACACACACACACACACACACACACACACACACACACACACACACACACACACACACACACACACACACACACACACACACACACACACACACACACACACACACACACACACACACACACAAACAGACAGACATATATATATATATATATATATATATATATATATATATATATATATATATATATATATATATATATATATATATATATATATATATATATATATATATATATATATATATATATATATATATATATATATATATATATATATATATATATATATATATATATATATATATATATATATATATATATATATGGATACCTCTATATTAGTTAAGATAAAAAATTTACTAATAATAGAAATGGCCTTTTTGGCAAGCTATTTTTCCTGAACACATTGTATAAATTATTGACTTATGTATGAGTATTTAAAAATTCATAAACCAAAAATCCATCAGTTAGACGAGTAGTTAGTATAGATGTTTATACATCTTATCATAATATAGCGAGCAAACACTTGTTAGAATAGAATTACTACATTTCAGAATATTCAGTGAAAAATTGCGGAGAACTAACACATTTAAATAACATAATTATTCCTGCAAACAGTAAATTGGTTTCATTTAATATTTGTAGAGTGTATTCTAAAATACCTCTTAGATAATATTTACCTTTATTAGGAAACATTTTACTAACAAATACTGCTATAAAAAGATAAGAAATAATGAATCCTTTGGAGAATTAAACATAACTATTTTAAACTTAATGAAAAATATATATGCCAAATTAAGACTTTCTTTAGGAGCAGTCAGTTGTCTTCTTTAATACATAACATATTTATGAAAATTTTAGAAAAACAAATTTCAGCATCATTTGCTTTTTGTTTCGGTTATCATTCTCCCTTTTTAACAGACAACTTAATTGTTAATTCAATTAATACATTAACACGTCAACACATACTAATACAACTTACTTGCAGCGCCTTCTGGTTTCCCACCGCCAAATGATACCGGCACTGCTATCTGGTGTACGGTACCCTATAAGCTATTAACCTCTTAGTGCAAGCTCCCACCATCTGGTGGACGGCGACCCACAACAATTACAGATCAACACAATCGCGCCATTCCCGGACAATTGCGTTCGAACTAACACAAAGCGAGCTTCACACCATCCCTACTGCTACCATCTACCATATTAGTGACGTGCAGACCATCAGAATTCTGAAACGGACGCTATATACGGGCGCACTGGTTACTCCGATATAATTTGCTTTCATAGTCTAAAATTGATCTAATTTAGTTCCTGTATAAGAGTAATATATAGTCTGTCTGCGACCGACATTGTCTTATCAGTTACCTACTCTTAGTATCTTCATTTCCTCCTGGCACTTTGTTTATATTCGATATGTTTTGCCAGTATCGGTTTGTTTTTAATTGATTTATTTAACATCGGCATTCTAAATTAGTTATGTACATATTAAAAATAACAAATACCTACTGAGGTGGCGGCAATATTTCTGAGCAAGTTACACGTCTGCACGTTTTATTCTTTGAAGTGTGGGGGTTAAGCCGTCGGTCCGTGCGTCATGAACATGTAAAAGATCCCTATTTTGATTACACAAGTAAAAATGTTTAAGAATAAAAAACTGACTTAATTAGGGAAAACTCAAAAATGCATATCATCGCTGCCACCATTTGTTAGCGTGTTATCAGAGGTAAATTAAGGATACCTCAAAAACTACTGGTCAGATCTTGATAAAATTTATATGAGACCACACTAGAAGCACCAGCTTTCAAATACAAAATCGGTTCACCTAGTAAAAAGTTCTGAGGTAACACACATAAAAAAAATACAGTCGAATAACCTCCCCTTTTTTTGAAGTCAGACAC
The DNA here is from genome assembly GCA_964006375.1 of Tillus elongatus. Classification (NCBI taxonomy): domain Eukaryota; kingdom Metazoa; phylum Arthropoda; class Insecta; order Coleoptera; family Cleridae; genus Tillus; species Tillus elongatus. Next base: position 78,353,210 of record OZ023269.1, on the reverse strand, counting down.
AGGTTCGCTGAATTTGCAGGTTAGTGAACTGAAACTGCTTGTTGACGTCGGTGATTAGAAATAGTCTTGGGCGGTGTTTAAGAAATAAAACGTTTACACGTTGCAAACTTGATCCATACATTGATAGATAAAGTTCTGTAGTTCGTCTATTTCTTCCCCCTACCCAGCTATAAAAGTATCAACAAGTGTTGAACTCATGGCTCATATACCATTTCTTAGTACTATGGTTTGGATTGTTTTGTAGCTTATTTCAGTTTGTTTTAGGCTTTAGCCCACATAAGCTGCTTTCATTGTCCAAAATTGGACTGGTGTTTCTGTAGACAGGTAAAGTTATTCTCTGTCTATGCCCCACATTGTATGAGTGGTTACTCTTAGTATGTTTATTTGCCTCTCGCATTTTGCCTCAAGATATTCAACAAGTTGTGTCAATAGTAGTTTTTAAATTTATTTATTTAACTCCATGATACTTCCGCTACTTTGACCAAACGCCGGCATCTGTGAGAAGTTTCACATCAACATTCTAGAAAAATTTGCGAACCCGTTCCTTTCAGTAAAAAAGTTAATGATCTTGAACGTGTCCTGCAATGCATCGTACAAAAGACAAAATTTCACGCGCCTCCAATGGAGTGCACGTGCAAAGATTCAACTTCCCTGCCACAAGTGACTTATAGAAATACTATTAAAATGTATAAGGAAACTTATATGGTTTGACTAGTCTCTATAAGGTTAATGGGAAATTTATGTGGAAGGGTTGTGAATTATATATGGATTTGTACGGAATTCCCTTTCTAGGAATGCCACATATAAATCCATAAAACAGTCTATGCGGTATTGTTTGGTTTATATAAGGATTATTTGGTGAAATAACTGAATATGCCACGGAAATGTGTATAAGATGACGATGTCAAAGAACCAATCATAATCACAAAAGCTCAACTGTTACGTGATCTGTATTGATGTATGTTGCTCGCTGATTTGTCGAGAGTCACTTTCAACTGTTTAACAATCAACGTTTTTGCTTATGGGTTTTGTGGTTTCGAAGTTTTGATAGGTGCTGGATTCTGCTTGTAAGAACAAAATAATATAATTAATTCACAATGATTATCCAGTTTAACTATTAGAAACATTAGTAAACCTGTGGTCTAATTAACGTGCGTCTGGAACGTCGTTGACACGTTTTAGATCAGTAGAACTCACAAGTTTAATTGGTGTTATTTTCACTGCTCCTTTGCTTACCAAAGAACGCCGTTTCGGCTCTAGTTAGTTTTAACGAAAACGAAAATATATATCAAACCCACATTTTCTTTTATATTTCGACCTCCTGAATCAATCTGTCTAAGTGTTTTGCGATGTAAATTTATCATCAACAAAATATTCGGATTCAATTTAAACTTAACCTCAAAATTCATATCGTTTCTTTTTGCTTGAAACTCTCATATTTGATTGCCACTGATTTTAGCAGAAATCACATATATTATCTGCTTAGAATTATTGACCCTAATGTACACAACTGTATAGATAATAGGCATTTGTGACATGTTATGTTGCATTATAATTACTGGCAGCAGTTTTGTTTCAGATTCCAACCAATCAGGTTGCTCAAATTGAATTATAGGCATCTATATGCAGGTCCGTTTTGGAAGGATTCTATATTGGTGTCCATACTATTGTGAGAGAGTTTATGCGGAATTCCATTGTTGTTGATTGTTGTTGCCCTAGCTTGGTGAAACTGAGTTTCGTTTCTGTAGGTGATAAAGAGGCCCAATTTTTATGTGTCTGAGAATGCAGTCAAGTAAAGAAACTAATCACAGAAACGTTGGAGAACATCTGACAACATCTAGAATTCATAAGGGCCTCTTGCTCCAATTAGCTTACGCGCTGGCTACGCCCTTCACATACAGAAACGAAACCCAACAGTGAAGCCAGAGAAGTAGTCTCCAAGTCTGTATGTAATTCCATATAAGCTAACATATTTTTCTTATTTAATTATAGGTTTCTATGGGGATTTCCATATTAAACCCCTGTATATTTATATGTTATATGGAAAATCATGTAGGATTCTTATGTGGTTTTTGTCAGGTTTCCTGCTTAAAATACTCATATTCAACCATATAGAAAACCCATAAGTTTTTTATGTTTCTATATGGCGTTTCTGGCAGGGTTGCTCAAACGTGACTTCCCTTTTGAAGAAGAGAACGTGCAGGGATTCAAATTGTTTAAACATAATGCCACGATTTCGTTAAATGTTAATTTAACAATAGGTCCTTAAGAAAGTTAAATGACCAAGGTCCCTGCAATTTTAAGCCACGACCTTTGACTTTAATACACACATTTTACCACTAAACCACCAAAGATGCTCCGAAATAGTTTTTTATTCAATATTCTACAGACATATTTAACTAATACATTATCTGCTTTGGTCTTGTATGATAGAATCTACCCAATTCTCATGTTCATATAATGTCCTATAAAACTGTTTGTACCGTTCTGAGAATGTTCTGGGGATTTTGAATATTCTTTCAAAGCATTCATGGTAGACTCTCAGAATATGTTTGTGCTATCTGGGATAAATTAGGTCAGTTTTAAAAGTAATAATTAAATTTTTAGACAGGGTGCTTACTTACAAAATTTTTATAAACCACATGTATAAAAAAACTTATACGGGCTTATGCTCACTCAATTATTGCAATAAACAAAAGCATTATAGGGGCGACCTAGGCAAAGAGAACCTAGCGGGCAACAAGAACCAGTGGAATATCTCATTATATTGAAGAGATATGTCAGTCTGACATCACTGTAATGTCCCCTGCTGACGTACGGTATATGAATAATTTTGCTTTATTTCGCGCGCTTTATGCAATTTCACGTTACGAGCATCTTTTTGTTTTGGCCTATCTGAAATAGTTAATGCACAGTTCTTAAGCATAGAAACTGAAAGCCTTGTACATGTATCTATTGGTTAGATGCACTGCTGCAGGTTGGGTGAATCTAAAATCCTGTGACGGATTGTAGTTAGCTGAGGTATATATCCTAATGGATATTTACCTGTTTATTACATTTCTGCTTACATCTATGTACGATAGGAAAACGGCCATTATCCGGGAGTAAGTAAATAAAGCCGACTTAGCTTCCGGGGACTCTGCAGGAAATAATAACTTTTGGCCCCTAGCTATAGTTTTTCTCCACTAAGGTACCCTAGGACAAGGCTCTTTAATGGTAAATTTGTAATGTTGTACGAGGGCCTTAACAGAAGTCCTCACGGGTATCTAACCTCGTCCTATTTTTCGGGAATAAAGATGGCGCCCGAGGGAATTAATTTAGAGTATTTAAGGTCACACCCGAATAACGGATTGGCAATATCCGTTGGGTGTCTGCTTGGCCAAAGTTCATCACAATATATATATATATATATATATATATATATATATATATATATATATATATATATATATATATATATATATATATATATAAATATATATATATATATATATATATATATATATATATATATATATATATATATATATAGGGTGTTGCATAAGTTAGATACAACCCAAAATTGATTTTTTTTAAGCGGTACACCCTATATATTGTTTAATTTTTGAATTCCTCTTGTTTTTCAGATTCATCCAGTGTGTAGTTGTTGGGGTATATACAAAGTCGTTCAAAAGTTATGGCCACTTTTCTAAAACATCAGAGGCACATTTGACGGTCTGTATCTCCCTTAATATATCAGCATGCAACACTTTATCATGCCAAGAATCTGAAAAAAGTATTCTTCTTTTAACTTCTATCAATACAGAAAGAACTCCTTGACAACAATATACAGGGTGAGTAAAAAAATTCAAATAGAACACCTGTATATTATAATCAATATCAATACATCAACAAACGTTCTTTCAGTTTCCTGAAGTATTCCCTATACCTAAAACCAGTATTTACTTAGATATTGGGTGTTTTTTTAAAAAAGGCACATTTATATACAGAAACGAATTAGTGTATAATTTTTAAAACACCTCTATACAGTTTCCTGTCTAAACTCCTCTTGGTTTGATTATTAATCGTCTGTTGGGGCATATGAAAAATTATATTAAGATTTACAGTCACTACTTCTTAAACCCTAGTACATATTCCGACCTGGTTTTGACTGTGACATATTCCTTAAAGAATGTATTGTTACCAATAAACAAAAGCATGGAGAAAAAATATTGCTCAAATAAAAATAATAACTAGAAAAAAAATTATGGAAAATTTAACAGGTATAAATTAAAGACTATTCGGTTTAGTGCTTTGAAATAGAACTTAAAGCTGAAATTAAAATGTATCAAATCACGGGAAATTGTGATAAGAATGATATAACAACTACACAAAAACAGTGAAAACTAGTTGATTAAGTGTTTGAAATGACCACCATTTTGCTCATCACATAATTTTAAGCGAGTTTCAACACAATGGTGAGCGTCTCGTAATACACTTACATTAATATTATTAAATACATCACGGATTCTTGCCTTTATATCTTCTTTTGTCGACGGTTGTGTTTGATAAACAAAATTTTTTACATAACGCCATAAAAGAAGCCAATTTTTGTTAGATCAGGTAACCTAGGCGCCATGCATTCTGCCCTCCTCTCCCAATCTGCCGCTCTGGAAAATGTTGGATAAGTAAAGGATGAATGTCAGCTGTATAATGAATTGGGGCACCGTCGTACATAAACTACATATGATCACTTACGCTAACAAATAGTTGGTCTAATAATGGTCCACAGTCTACTTTTAGAAACTGAAGATATCGCTGTGTAGTGAGACGTTCTTCAAATAAATGCGGACCGATGACAACATTTCCAATAATTCCACCCCAGACGTTAAGAGACCACCTATTTTGACTAGTCGTGTGAGTAACGTTAGGGTTTTCAGTAGAATAGTTGTGAAAGTTATGTCTGTTCTTATGAAATGTTGCTTCATCAGTCAACAACACAAAGTTGAAGTATCTTATATCTCTTTGGATTTGTTGCTGTGCCCAGTAACAAAATGATAGTCGCTTTTAATAATTGTACACTTCTTGGGGAAGTTTAATATGCTATGGGTGAAATTTGTTTTTACGTAAAATTCGTAAAACAGATGTCTTACTGATATCAATTTCCCTTGCTATTTTTCTTGAGCTGATATGAGGGTCTTCTATCACTTTCAAATTTACTATCAACTCTTTCTATTCGTTCAAAACGTGCTTGGTTCTATCAGTCTTCCTGTATCCTGTGATCCACGTTTCGTCAAAATGTCGCATTAGTCTTTCAAAGCTCTTCTGTGTGGTTGCCTTCTATTGGGATATTTGTCATGATAGAATCTTGTCGCGAATAAACAGTCTTTGTTACTTGCTCCTAACACATAAATCATATCAATCATTTCCTGTAGAGGGAAATGCATTTGAGCGTTTGAGTTCATGTTTGACAAGTGAATACATTGTTTGTTTTGCATAGTTACGATACAATACACTAATTCGTTCCTGTGTATAAATGTGCCTTTTTTCTGAAAACCCACTCAATATCTCAGTAAATACTAGTTTTAGCTACACGAAATACCTCATGAAACTGAAATAACATTTGTTAATTAATCAAAACTGATTATAATATACAGGGTGTTCCATTTGAATTTCTTGAGAAAACTTGACTCCAGTATTTTTATTAACCCTGTATACTGTTTTCAAGGAATTATTTCTATATTGGTTGAAGTTGAAAGAAGAACTAGTTTTCAGATTTTTGGCATGGTGAGGTGTTGCATGCTGACATATTAATGAAGATACCCACCGTGTGCCATAACGTTTGAACCATCCTGTATAGACCCGAACAATTATACACTGGATGAATCGGAAAAACGAGATAAATTCAAAATGAAGCAATATACAGTTTGTACCATTTAAAAAAATGGTATTTGGGTTATATCTAACTTATGCAACACCCTGTATATGCAAAAATAATTTTAGTTTATAGCTAACGTTAGTACCTGCAACTTTTGTTCCAAAATGTTGTTAATTAATGAATAATAAAGGAGATATTGAACTCGAACGCACCGTTGTACCACCCTGCATATATATATATATATATATATATATATATATATATATATATATATATATATATATATATATATATATATATATATATATATATATATATATATTATTTAGGATGATTTGCTTTGTATGAATAATGACAATAAACCAGTAACATAAGAACATATGGCCAGTGATCGCATAATAGTAGGACTTAATAGACAAATATCCCTTTTTGTTACCATTCCACACCTTATAGCCGTCTAATTTACTGATGAGGATGAAGGATAGAAAGAAAAACCAAATGTTGGCTTAACATGGTTTATTACATAATTTCAGTCAACATAACATCGCAAAATATTGCTCTAGCTAAATTTTCTGACGTCACGAAGTCAAACCGCAAATATCTAACAATAATTCAACGACGTTACGTAAAGGACTCGTAATGACCGCTGATTCCCTTTTCAGATATAAAACAATTTCTGCTGAAGATGAACGAGATTTGCTAGGAATATGCATTTCTTGAGCTGAGCAATTCTAAAGCATCGTGGTTTATGGTATGAAGATAGAATAGTTATTATTTGGTTTAGAGTTTAAAATTTTCCGGTTTATTTATCTTTTCTATTGTTGATGAATAACTACAAGGATAGAGTGCTCAGAAAGGATAGTGCAATGATGTCGCAGTTGATCAGTCGCTCATCTTTTCATTTTATAATTTAGTTAAGAAGAATATCACACATTTTCCCCTTTTAATTTGTCTTGCTACGTGTAGCTTTTCGCGAGTATCCTTCAGTAATGGATTGCCAGATATTGGTCTTAGCGAAGGTATCATCGCAAATTATTGGTTTTACTCACAAGTGTAGCTGTCTATTGACTCCCCTTCATGTCTAGTTTTGATTTATATTGCAGACTACACGCTAAATTGCCATTTATGTTTCATTCCTGCACCTATGTATAATTCTTTTGCATGTATACTTCGAGGATAAGTTTCCCCCCCATGCAAAGCCTTTGGAGATAAAATTGTGCACTGCATGGATTTCTAAGTTTTTTCGTTTATTAAGCAACTACCAGAATGTAGTAAGAGCTTAATATAGTGTAGGGAACCGAACGTACATCACAAGATTTCTATTCTGCTTTCAGCTAGGTATATATTTTTTAGTAAATATCTAAACCTCATCGAAACATTAAAAGGATTGTCTGAGTAACGTCGGGATGGTGACATACTTATTTACTGCTTGCAAACTTGAGTAATTTAAAAAATAATTAGAACTGAATTTAAACAAACATAAAGCAGATAACCATCTTACTAAGCTACTGGCAATGATATATATATATATATTATATATATATATATATATATATATATATATATATATATATATATATAGAGAGAGAGAGAGAGAGAGAGAGAGATAGAGAGAGAGAGTTTAAACGCTTGTTCTAATAAATTTGTATGTTTTAAATAGTTTGGTAAGAAATTACTACATAAAATATGATATCAAGATTAATCATGCCTGTATTCTTAAACACAACCCATTTACTGAAGTTATAACGCTTATGCAAATAAGACAAATCTTTACATAACACATGGTATCAAGATCAATATTATACCACCCCTGAACTTTAAAACCCTGGCCACTTTCTGAAATTATAATGCCTATGCAAATAAAACAAAAACTTACCCCCTGTCTCACTGTTAGGTATCATGATCAATAGAAAAAATCAGGGACGGCACGAATTTCCGAGGAAATCTGTATGAATTAGGTAAAGCCTGTTACGAAGCCTGAAGCTTCCGCAGATAGGTGATAATTGGCGGGTGACAAGCAAGTGGAAATAGCAACAAGTTATTAGCAGCGGACAGAATACACGAATTCGCGGAAAAATTATGGAAGGTGGAAACGTCGGAGGCGGTAATTAGTGTGTGAATGTGAAATACAGTAGCAGTGATCAGTCTCCACGAACTTCACGAACGTGGATTAAATAGAAACCCTAGCAAATGCCAAGTGTTTTCACAAATATGTTTAATTAACGTGTGGCCGTAACAAATTTAATTATTTTGCACAGATAATTTGAAGATTTTTAACATCAACGTAGCATTCATCCGCCAAGCTCACATCACTATCTAAAATAATTTTCATTTCTGCAGCTTTATAATATTTACGATATGTGTGTAGATATAAATATATGTTGGAATGTGAAACATTTTTATCCTAACTGCTTAAAAAATTCGTCAATATGTTAGCTTAGATTAATTATTAACGCCTACTGTTTTAGTGAATTTTCGTAGAAAAAATTCACTAATGGGGAGATCTCGACTTTTGAATTTTGAAAAAAAATTTGCACTAGGATACCTAGAACCCATACCCGGGGTCAGTTTCAATTTTTATATGTTTATATATATATATATATATATATATATATATATATATATATATATATATATATATATATATCACATCGATAATTTAAAAAATAATGGACCGATTTTGATAAAATTTGGCATGGACCTTCCTTTTGTAAATGGCTTAGACAGGTTCATTAGTCAGGAAAATTGGAGGAAATTTTCCGGAAAATTTTTAAGTTTCCATTCGAAAAAAAAATTATCTCAAAATATAATAGGCCGATTTTGATAAAATTTGGCACGTGCCTTCTTTTTGTAAATAGTTTGGACAAGTTTGTTAATCAGGAAAATGGAACGAGGTTTTCTAGGAAAATTTGGGATTTTTATTTAAAAAAAATTATATATCAAAAAATAAAAAAGCTATGATAATGAAATTTGATAGGTAGGTTGAAAATATAAAACGTAAACTATATACCAAAATTTAGATTTATATGTTACAAGAAACAAAAGTTATAATAAAATATTTTGTGCCAGATCATTTCTATGAAAATTGACTACCATAAGGCACTTGCTGCGTCCAGGCTTTTTCATAATGTTTAGACCCAACCTATTTAGTTGTCCAGTCTTTTGGTTGTGTATTTTAAATGCCACGATGGACACCTTGGCGAGAAGCGAGTATCCCTAGCCTCACCCCATTAGAATAAGTCTTGTTAAAGCTTCATGTGAAGGTCGCTTTAGTATGTAAAGTAATGCAATTGTACATAATAAAAAAGTCACTTAGAAATGTAGTATATTGTTGCCGTCCCTGGGTATATCTCGATAAATTTCACCTAATTCCGATGTGTTTAGGATAGGTACATTGGGGCAAAAAAGGAGGAGACTGTTTGAATATCTCGACAAAATGCCTGCGCTTTTATATAATTTTGATACCCTTTCCAACTACGAGAGCCGCTGAAGCTTGTTAATCAGGAAGAGCGTCGTGTTCCCAATTGTGGATACGTTATACACAACGCCATGAGCCTTATATACATGGCTATAAGGCCACGTATTCTCCATCTCTCTGTTATACTAAATCGCCTTATTAAATAAAAAATAGCAAATATGTTTTTTTTAAGAGAGCAGGCATCAAATTTGGTTACCAGTATAACCTATATAGTAAAAAAATATGTGCCATCTTTCATCAAAATACCTTTATTGTTTGAAAAGGTACAAAAATTTTTGAAAGTAAACTTAAAGTGTTCCCGAAAAAAGCCGTTTCTTGGACAACCTTATAGGTTAATATCAAATTGAGCTTTTCAAATATGAAGCATTTAATAGCAAATATGTTTTTTTTAAGAGAGCAGGCATCAAATTTGGTTACCAGTATAACCTATATAGTAAAAAATATGTGCCATCTTTCATCAAAATACCTTTATTGTTTGAAAAGGTACAAAAATTTTTGAAAGTAAACTTAAAGTGTTCCCGAAAAAAGCCGTTTCTTGGACAACCTTATAGGTTAATATCAAACTGAGCTTTTCAAATATGAAGCATTTAATCAAAATTCGCTACCATAACGCACTTGCTGCATCCAGAATTTCTTTTCCTACAAACATGCATTATATTTCGATGGAAAATGCAAAAATGCAATAACATAAGGCGTGTTCTACTAACAAAAAAAAAGCAAAATTGTATCACCAAGACTTATGGGCCAGCCTGTGATTGTAGTAATAATTTTTTAAGATGTAGCTCAAGATACCCTATAATTAATGTATACATTTTTTTAATATCTTGTATAATAACGGATATATTGAGCTTTATTGACTTTTTACGCAAATTCGACGAAAATTTAATACCATTAAACGATAAACTCTATAGCTAAGACTACTGCCAAGCATCAGAGAAAGGGTCTATTTGAAATGAATTTTCTAGAAATATTTTAGTAAAATGAAGGACAATGACGGTTGAAACTAAGACTTCAGGGTTTGTAGAACATTCTTTTTGAGATACTTTCTTTCCACAGCCTAAATGTTGCCAATTTTGACGTTTTAAATCGCGAGTTTGACGTTTTTAGGAAAACCCCAATTTATTTTTCTTTAAATGCGTGTAACTATTTTATCTATTGACCTACAGAGCTAAATTTTGGTAGGTAAGTTACCTCTAGCTTTATAAACCCGTGTATCATATTTGTTTCACGTTCTTTGTCTAAACATTACCAATTTTGACGTTTATATCGCTGGAGGTAAATTATCTACCAAAATTTAGCTCTGTATGTCAAAAGATAAACTCACCCCGGATATGTGTTCTATGGGGCCTAATTAGCGCTCATTTGAAGAAATTTTTTCAACATTGAAAAGTCGAGATCTCCTCATTAGTGAATTTTTTTTAAGAAAATTCACTAATATTATCACAAAAATCAGTTTTATAGCAATTGCATTAGTATAAAAAGTATCGGGTTTTTCCCGAAAAATGGTAGGTTATATTTCGGAAATTTTTGGATCTCCAAAAATAACAAAGCTAAGGCAACCAAATTTGGTACACAGGTTTATGTTGTACAACGTTCACTATACACCAAAACTGAGATCTCCAGGCAAAAAAAAAAAGTTATAAGCATATAAAGAAAAAATGTTTGGATTGGTGATCAGAGAATGACACAAAATTAAAATATTGTATGTATGTAACAAATATATATTTAGTTTACAAGCAAAGTGTATTTTTTCTTGGCGCAAAAATCAAGAAGTTCAAAAAAAAAACTTTTAAAATTTTATGGTTTATCTTTTGTAAATGTCAAATTAGTCAATTGAAACGTGAAAATTCGTAATCTTTAAATAAAGCTTCTATAACTAATGTTGTTTATGAATGGTAAATATTGCAAGAAATATATTTAAGTAGGTTCTATATTGATATTTAAACTTTTACTCTTATCTGATTGAAATATTTGCAAAAAAATACATCTAAAATAGACCTTACATATTATTGCAAATAAATAACTGAAGACCATAATGTTACATCTAGGTTTTATTATACATCAATTTCCTGGCGAGGTTAGTGCCGTGCTCAGCATCCTTACACGCAGAGCGAAGGGATATTCATATCTCACTGGCCACTAAAGTTTCTTTTTCGATTTTTTTACTTTTTTTATCTTTGATTGAATTTTAACGTTATGTGATCAGATTATGTTATCCCAATAATTTTCTACCGAATTTTTGTTGAAAAAATGACTAATGACTAACCAGAAATGAGGTTTGGTTTGGCTTGGCTTTATTCGCCTTGAACATGGCGTTCATTGGCCACAGAGTTCTGAGTTCTGCATTGCAACATGGAATAGTGCGATACTAATTTTTACAATGGTGTCAGTAATAGGGCACGAGGCTAACGTGAATTTGATAATTAATTGTGGCAGAAAAGGAAATTAGTAGCATAGACAACATAAACTCTTAGTGCCATTAAATAAAATAAAAATAAACAAAGGTTGAAAATAACGATTGATTAAGCCTATTATATAGTTGGAACATTTATAATTAGTAGAATAAACAGGGACACTCTACTCGCCAGGTGTCCTTTAGGGCATTTTTGTAATTGACAAAGAAGACTGGACAACTGTTTACATGCGCTGAGTAAAGATTGAAACCTGTAATGAGCATTGATAAGTGCACTTATTCTGACGCACAGAAAATTTGCCTGCGATTTGGTCTCCCTCTCGATATCGTTATTTACCTGTAACGTAAGTTTTAAACATAATCTTTAGTAGAAATTGTACTGTCTTATAGTTTGTATGATACTTAACGACACTGCGAACGAAGGGGAACTTAAGTGTTTTGAGGTTCCGCCAACCACCTAATCTTTATGCATAGATAACATAAAGAAACTGAAACGTTTAATGCATCTGAAACTAGACACGCTTTGCCAATTTACTAGTTGAAAGAGAGTCAGTTAGAAAGGGCTTGTTGGTAGTGTAATTTTATAGTAAAAGGTTAATCATATTTAATACAGTGTATATTAGTTTATGTGATAACTGAATTTTGCAGCGCAGGTGAGTACCTACTCGCTAAGTGTCTTGGTTCATTAAAGCTAATAAGATAATTCAGATAGCAGTAATTATTAGGAAAATATACCTGGATTGGGTATTATATAGGGGGGTTAAATATTTACTGACAATTCCTAGATATTTAGAAATTATATTAAGAGCCACGTGTGCTGTAGTTATATAGTTACTAATTAGACTGTCTCACATAGTTATGGCGATCGGGTCTGCTTTGTCTGGCTCGCAGGGGTCAAGTGGATGACTCCGGGCACATAAATGTGACCTGACCTGGATTGGTCTGTAAGGTGCCATAACCTCTGGGTATGTAAAGTTGCGGGTACGTTTGGACAGCGTGCCTGGTCTGCTGTACCCCGGCCGCGGTACCTTAGGCCTAAGGTAAATGCGGTGGCAAAGCAGTGCCCCTTTGTTATAATGCTAGCATGATATGCTTTATTAATGAGTTGTTGCAATTATAGAAGTATACAGAGAGTTGTTTTAGTACCATATTTAAGGGATATTTAGGATATCGAACATGTCTTGATTTAAATGAGGGATTTGGGTTAGACAAATTTGAGCTGGACACTTACAGTGGTTTACCTTTTGTTGAACAGGTTTAAAAACTACAAGCAGGTCCTTCTCTTCTGTTAACTAAAGCGGTGAGTGTCGATTAATGTGTGTTTGTTTACTTAAAAAATAATAATATCCTGACGGTCCTCTATCTGTGACTTGTCGTGTGTTACATACCTAACATTTAGTATAAAAGGTGAGTTTAAAAGTAAGTAGTTCGAATTTTTCATCCTCTGATGATGCTAACTTTGTTTGTGAAACGATCGTCAGGTCTTAACAATATGTTTACACAATACGTGGTGTTTTGGCTTCTCCATGTGTACTTATGATTACATGGGTTTAAAACGATAGGACAAACAGAATTGTTACTTAACTACAATTTTTTATAACTAAATCTAGAGCTTTAATTGACGAATAAAAGTAATTACTACATTGAATACATCTAAGTCGTTCAGACAAAGAAACTGTATTCCGAGATGTTTTAAGCTACTCCAGAGTTGCTCTCGGCAATCATGGTATTGAGATCACTGAAATAGTAAATATCAAGCTTGCCTATGGCATTGTTACCGCACTAACAATACTAACTAGTAAATATGCCAATCTTATACAAGTGAGATGGAAAACAGCCATGGTTTAATTTTATTCTGGTAATGGTTGTACAGTACGTTCTTGAGATGTTAGAGGAAATACGGACATTTCAGACTTTCAGCTCAATTTTTATAGCAGCTGTTATTGCTCTTACTTGATACCACGGCTCCATAGTTAACAGAGACGCAGAACTTTGTTCTGCAATTTTAGAGGTATTTGTTTTCTTCCCTGCAACAGGTTTTGCTTTTTACAGCATCGTCAGGAAAAAGCATTTTCTCTGTGAAGCCACAGAAAAAGTACCTACTTCTGTATTTACATCAGATTTTGTATATTTTTTTATTTATTAAATTTATTTTTATTAGCGAATTTTCTTATGCATGTTCTTTTTGCAACGAATTTTCGTATAAATAAATCTAAAATTTGTTTCCGACTCTTGTGTGAAAAATGATTCAACGAAGTTTTAGTGGAACATTTTCTTTCCGAAATTCGTCGAAAATATTGTTTTAATGAATTTTCGTGCAAAAAAATAACTAATGAGGTGATCGCGACTTTTAAATTAAAAAAAATATCTTAAAATGAGTTAGAACTAGGCACCCTAGAACCTAGGTCTGTTTCAATATTTATATATATATATATATATATATATATATATATATATATATATATATATATATATATATATATATATATATATATATATATATATATATATATATATATATATATATATATATATATATATAAATATATATATATATATATATATATATATATATATATATATATATATATATATATATATATATATATATATATATATATATATATATATATATATATACAGGACAGCCCATTGAAAACGAGCTGGCAGTCATAACTGCCAGGAAAATATTTTGTCGAAACAAACCTTAAACACGTCAAGTTTGCTTGTCAGGGGGACGGAAAAAACTTTTGCCGCAAAAAGTATAGGCCAAACTTTACCCTCCTAAGCGAAGGTGTCATCCCTAAAATTTTTTCAAACGGAAATAGGGATTACATGATAGCTTGTTAAAAAGAGCTTCTGATTCCCTATACAGTGCTTTTTATTTTTTAAATTCGGTCTATTCGTTTAGAATATATGAATTTTTTAAATATTTTAAATATATATATATATATATATATATATATATATATATATATATATATATATATATATATATATATATATATATATATATATATATATATATAGGGTTATATATATATATATATATATATATATATATATATATATATATATATATATATATATATATATATATATATATATATATATATATATCACACCGACAACCCAAAAAATAATGTGCCGATTTTGATAAAATTTGGTAGGTACCTTCCTTTTGCAAGTGGCTTCGGCAAGTTCGTTGGCCAGGAAAATCGGCCAAGGTTTTTCTGGAAAATTTTGTGTTTTCTTTTGGAAAATGTTAATATCTCCGGATATAACAAAGGGCAACCAACGCGTATTTGTAATATAAAAAGTGAACGATGTACCAAAATTTAGGTCTGTTAGTCGAAAGACAAAAAAGTTAAAAAGTTATAGGCACTTAAAGAAAAAAGTTTGGGGTTTTCCTCAAAACGCCAAAGTAGCGATTTTAAACCTCAAAATTTGCAATATTTAGGCTAAGAACTTGAGACAAATACGGGTTATGTAAAGAAAATGTCGCAAGCAGAGTGTTCTGCAAACCCTTACGTTTCAGCTTTACCCATCATTGTCCTTCATTTTACTAAAATATTTCCACAAAATTCATTTCCAATAAACGCTTTCTTTGATGCTTTGCCTGTATGTTTAGTTAAAGTTATGGTTTAACGGTCCATAATTTTTAGCTAATTCTCGTATGAAACATTTGTTAAGGAGGAGACGGCGACTTTTGAATTTTAAAAAGATTTCTTCAAATGAGGTCAACCTAGGCCCCCTAGAACCAATATCGGTGTTTAGTTTTAGTTTTTATCTGTTTACATATATACAGGGTGACGCATTTATATGGTAAACCTCAACATAATTTTATACGTTAATTATAGGGTGTCTTGAGTTGCATCTTATAAAATTATTTTGACGAGCACAGGATAGCCTATAGGTCGTTGGTGATACGTACAATTTTTTTAGAACATCGCTTATATTATTGCATTTTTGCATTTTAATAGAAATATGATGCATGTTTGTAAGATAATATCGAGACGCAGTAAGCGTGTTTTGGTAGCACTTCATTAAATGCTTCAATAACTTAATTTGCTATTAACCTAAGGTTCGTTGGCTAGAAAACCAGTTTTCTCGGAAATATTTTAAATTTATTTTCTGACACTTTTTGTACATTTTCAAACGAAATATGATGCTTGTTTGTAAGAAAAAAAAATGAAGACGCAGTAACTGCGTTTTGGTGGAGAACTTTAATTATGCTTCAAATTTCAATAACTCAATTTGCTATTAACCTAAGGTTTGTTGGCTATGAAACCAGTTTTCTTGGAAAAATTTTAAGCTCATTTTCGGCAAGTTTTTGTACATTTTGAAACAATAAGTTATTTTGATAAAATATGGTACATTGCTTCTGCTATATAGGTTATACCGGTAACCAAATTGCTGCCTGCTTGCGTTCATTCGCTAGTAAAAACATGTTTATGAAAATTCACTTTCATAACGCACTTGATACGTCCATACTTCTATTATGTTGCTGTTATAGAATAAATAAATAAAAGAATAATTTCAAAATAATAAAATATTAGATATAAAATTTCAAGTTACAAAAAAAGGGTAGGGACTTGAATTCGGAAAAAATGCTTGTAGCGCGTTCCACTAGAAACAGATTTTTATAATAGTATTATATTACCGTAGCGTGCGTGTACGGTGTGAAAAAACAATGTAAATAATAATAAATTTATTTATTTATTTCCTCTCATCCAGTATTCGTAGTTATTATTCCGAAAATTATGCCTTGTGAAAGTGTATATTTATGTAGAAATGAATTTTTCATTTAAATTTTGAGTACTAGAAGTACGCGTGACCTTGAAAATTAAAAAATATATATCTGCGGCGCCAAGGGGGAGCTACGGCCCTCTGCGTTCTCCTTTGGAGCCACAATGATTCTGCTTCACTCACTCTCCAAATCACGTGCCGCCACTGGTATTCAGAATGTCATTTTCTGTCAAATAAAATAAAAAATACCGGAGGTCTAATTCAAAAATCAAAACTTGCAGACATTTCTGGTGAAACTGCAGGTGACAGAAAACAACTGAATACGTCTATCAACATGGATTTAG
Organism: Tillus elongatus; assembly: GCA_964006375.1. Lineage (NCBI taxonomy): Eukaryota > Metazoa > Arthropoda > Insecta > Coleoptera > Cleridae > Tillus > Tillus elongatus. The sequence goes on along the minus strand of OZ023269.1, from coordinate 78,336,369 downwards.
GTCATATATTAACGTAATAAATTTTTTATCTCAAAAAATGAGCCACTTTTGAAAAACACCCGGTATATATATATATATATATATATATATATATATATATATATATATATATATATATATATATATATATATATATATATATATATATATATGTGTGTGTGTGTGTGTGTGTGTGTGTGTGTGTGTGTGTGTGTGTGTGTGTGTGTGTGTGTAAATGTAATAATTCGTAGTTATTAACTTATATCAACTACTAAAAAATAAAAGAAAACTGTTTTTTTTCTTTGAAAGTTTTCGCAATGTTCTTATTGTTTCGCCAGTCACTAAAACTAATACAAGTAAATAAACAATAATATTTAGTAATGTAAAAAATACTGACAAGAAATAAAGTAAAAATCTGTCAGATATAATTTTTTTTTTAATTACGTTTGCAATTTTGACAAATAAATATAAATTTTATGACAAGATAATATGAGAAAACATACATACATACATTTATTTAAATATTCTACTATATTACTATTTAATATTTGATAAATATTTTCAAAATAAATCAAAGTGTGTACCCTGCAATTATCTTGTTATATAATTAATATTTCTCTACCAAAATTATGAATGTTATATAAAAAAGAAAACAATTTTTGTCTGATTTTTTTGACCTCGAGGTTGACTCGTACGGTCACGATAATTTTTTTTAATAAGTATCGTACAAATCGTTAGTCAACTTCTTGTAAGTATTTTGTTCATGCCTATATTAATTATTGTAATTGTATTTATGACTGTGTTATGTATTGCTTTTAGTGACTGACAAGGCCCTAAAGTAATTAGGAAATCTTAAAAAAAGTGTTTTCTTTTATTTGGAAGAGCTGATACCCACGAATGAATAGCACATCATTAATATATATATATATATATATATATATATATATATATATATATATATATATATATATATATATATATATATATATATATATATGTATATATATATATATATATATATATATATATATATATATATATATATATATATATATATATAGTGTAACTTTAAGTTTAATTAAAAAACAAATCGTCTAGTTTCGTATGCAGCTCATTAAGAAAGAAATATACACATAACTAAAGACTAAATTATCGTTAGCGGAAATACGTAGTTATTCAATATTAATAGCGTAGACGTTGTGTATGCATATTGCAACCCACGGATTTATATTATCAAATTTTATTGACCAATTTGATACTCATTAGCTTGTTAACTTTCCCAAACCATTGTCAGCAATATGCTTATAATTTAAACATACAAATGGCTATTTATATCTATTCAGTTACATGTCTTTCTAGATAAAATACAAATAAAAGATTGTCATGAATAACATGAATAAGAAGAGGAAAGCAAAATAGTTATTTAGGTACTTTAAGTTATCCATGAAAACGTAAATATGGTTTCGTAATTATTTACACACACAAAAAGTGAAATAAAACCCCTAGTAACTTATGAATACGACCATGTATAACTGTTTTCAAAAAAGTAATAAATTTTACTCAAAATAAAAACACCAAAACACTTTTTAACAAACAAACACAAATTCAATTATGGCGAGATAACGACTTCAAAACTTTTAAAAATATTATTCGAAGAAGCGCAAACTAGAACCTCATACATTTATTTTCCAGTTCAATTTATAGATTTTTAATAATTTACATATTAGGTGAGTGAAGATTGGAACCTGTCATGGCCACTGATAAGTAAACTTGGAGAACCCAATTCACCACAACACATCTTTTTAAAGACATAACGATCGTTTCGCTAACAAAGTTAGCTTCATCAGAGGATGAAATATTCCAACTAATTCCTACTACAACATGTATTTATATTGACTCTTAGGTAAAGAAACGACACGGAGAGGGAGATTTAAGTCGCAGGCGCATCTTTTGTGTGTTGTCTCTTTATTGTCGTACGAGGTTATTCAACTTCTTTTATTACTTTACCTGGCAGCTTTAGGAGTGTTTATCTGACTTAAAGACAGTGTGGACAAAGGGCTTGAAATCAGTGGCGCGCTCGATTTAAAGAACGTTGGTTTTTAATTGCTCTAGAAATATAAATGCTCTCATACGCATCAAGCATCCAATTCTATCTTATATTTTTTATAAGTTTCAGAGTTTCCTTATCAATGTGGTGGTTATTATCTCATATATGTTGTCCCACACATGACTTGTCCACACTACCGTATCTCAAATGAGCGATATGTTCACGTAATCTAGTGCTTATAGTTCCCTGTGTCTGCCCAAGGTATTTAAGATTACAATTTTTACAACCTATCTCATAGATACCCGACATTTCAGTGGCTTTATCTTTATATTTCGTATTACCTAACAAATTTCTTCTATTATTTTTTGTCGAAAAAGTTACCTGCCAAGCGGCTTGCTTAAAAATGCTCTCCAGACCCTTTATGTTACGCGGTTCAAAAGGTACGCAAACAAGTTTTTTCTCTATATTATCTTTTCTGAATGTCGTGCATTCCGCTATCATTTTCTTTGATCTGTGTCTATTAATTAATTTTTCCACTAACCATTCCAAATATTTGTTATATTTAGCAATGTCTTTGATGTACTCTAATTCTGTACTCTATATACTCTTACCATAAGGGAAAATTTATCAATCTGTTTACTAAGAAATTTAAGCCAGCCGTTTTTGTACAAACTTATGACGTGAGTCATTTGGAATGTAACTTATAATGGTAGTTTCCTTCCTGTAGACATAGAATCCGAGAAAGTAATTATTTTTAATAACAAATACATCTAGAAATGCAAGTTTATTGTTAACTTCTAGTTCGTGGGTGAATTTTATTGAATCAAATTGACAGTTTAGTATTTTAATAAATTCGTCTACCTTGCATATATTTGTGTTAAATACTAGAAAAATATCGTCCACATAACGAAACTAAACTCTAGGAAAATACTCACTTTCATTTTCCAAATTCGTCTCAAATCTACTCATGAAAAGGTCTGCAATGAATGGAGACAGTGGGTTGCCCCTTGTCATGCCTTCAGTTTGTTCAAAAAACTAATTGTTAAACTGAAAAGTATTTTGTTTTATACAAAAGCTTGTTAAAGGTAAATAGTCTTTGCAAACCTCATCACTTAGGTTGTTCAATTTTACCGACTGTTCTAAATACGTTAGTGTTTGTTTTATGGGTACGCTAGGAAATAAAGACGCTACATCAAATGATATCAAAATCTCGCTTTCCACCAATTTAACATCTTTAACTTTATTAATGAATTCAAGTGAATTTGACACTGAATAACTTTTTTCTTTAATAGGTAAGCTTTTAAACTCATTTGACAGCCACTTTGCTAGATTATATGTCCGAGAATGTATAGCCGAAATAATAGGTCTCATTGATTTTCCCGGTTTATTAATTTTAGGAGACAATATTTTTTGAGGACTGTGGGATTTGCAAACTGTAACCGTCTTCCTAAATTCTTTCTTATGAGGTTTTGATAACTCTTTAAACTATTTTTTACCTCGTGAATCGTTTTTGGTAGCGGGTTTTTATTCAGCTTTCTCTACAGTCCTGTATCTATTGCATTACTCACTCTCTCTTTATAATCCTTTTTGTCCAAGATCACAACTTTATTGCCTTTTCCTGCTTTAACATAAAAACAATCCTTCTCTTGCAATCGTTTAACTATTTTCATTTGATTAGAATTCTTGTTTTTAGCCGACTTATTTTCTTTCAGATTTTTTGAGATAACAAAGAAAATCTGAAACTTATCAAAAAGATTAGACAGAATTCGATGCTTGATGCGTATGAGAGCATATATATTTCTAGAGTAATAAGAAACCAAAGTTCTTTACATCAAGCTGCGCCATTGATTTCAAGCTCTTTGCTCGCACTATCTCTTTGAAGCAGATAAACACTCCTAAAACTGTCAGGTAAAGTAATAAAAGAAGTTCAATAACCCCGTCTGGAAATAAAGATATAATACACAAAAGATGCTCCTGCGACTTAAATCTCCCTCCCGGTTTTGTTTCTTTACCTAACAGTCAATATAAATACATGTTGTAGTAGAAATTAGTTAGAATATTTCATCTTCTGATGAAGTTAAATTTGTTAGCGAAGTGATCGTTAGGTCTTTAAAAAGATGTGCTTTGGTGAATTGGGTTCTCCAAGTGTACTTATTACATATTAGGTATATGTTTATATATTTCTCAAAGTAAATGTAAAATTTTAAAATTGCTCCAATTTATGTTTAGTTTTCCACGAAAGTTCTTATAAGTTTGAGCTGCTCATATGACTCAAAATCAAACGCTTTAAACCTTTTATGTGCGCTAGAAATGCTACATTTTCGTCACTGCGGAAATCTGATTTGTCTTACTGGCATTATTTTACTTTTTATTATTATTAGAGTTTTGACTTTGAGAATTGGCTCATTTAGTCACTGTCAATCTTTAAAATGAACAAGGATGCATTTGACCTTGCTTTTAACAATGGCAAAACCTATCTTAAGGATGCTAATCTAACAAGCTCTTTTAACTTGTTTCTTTTATCTCCCTATAAACCTGCTGTTTACTAAAAATTGATATTAAAATTAAAGCTTACATACATATCATATATAGTGAACGTTATTGAAAGTAGACGTGTGTTGATTCGTGTCCATCTAAAAGTTGAAATTACTGTGGTTTCCGCACAACATAAAATAATAGATATAAACCTTACAGACACGATTGATTAGGGTGAGTTGACTTGATAGCTTGTATATAGAAATTGTTCTCTATAAAATAGGAAAAGAACATCAAAGAAAAATCATACCGTTAATAAAATTCATAAATTTTATGAGAAATGAACCCAAGTCAATTATCATCAACGGAAAAACGTTATCAAATAAATAAATAAATATATATATATATATATATATATATATATATATATATATATATATATATATATATATATATAATTAATGGCTACAATATGATATATAATGATGGAGATTATAACCAAAATGATGTCGTAGTTGTTTATCGTATGCAGCAAAACAGATTCACGATGCCAGAGTTATTGACCTGTCATGTAGGTATGAGGATGGGAGCATCGGTTTGGTGGCCATACATCGTTTTCCGTCCATAGATACGTCGATGTTTGTCCATTGTCTGGAAGGTTTCTTGGATTCTGAAAAGAATAACAAAAAAGAGATTAGTTTTTTGGTTGGAGACCTAAATTTGGATATATTGCAGAATTCAGAGCAGACAAGTAAATATAAAGCAATACTTAGCGAATATAACTATGTGTCATTAATTAACACCTACACTAGAATTCAAAACAACTCCTATTCTTGTATAGATCGTATTTATATGAAAGACTCGGCAGACTTTTTGCAGTCTACCATACCACTTGTGATTGTGTCAGACATAACGGACCATTATACGTTGGTGCTTCAAGTCGTCTTGAGCAGTCAAAAAATGTATCGTAACCACCAAAATACTCTGGACCAGATTGATTATGCCAAACTGGCAAACAACGTGCAGTCTGTCTGTTAGGACGACGTGTTATATGAGGAGGATGTAGAATCGGCTACAGATAAATTTTTGAGCAAAATAACTATGGAATTAAAGAATTGCACCAATATAAGGACGGTGAAAGGAAAAGACATGCCGAGGAATAATTGGGTAACTGCTGGTCTATTGAAATCTATAAAAAGAAAAGGCGAACTATTTGGAATGTTACAGAGAGATGAGGGTAATGATCAATTGCAAATATAATATAAGCATTATAGAAATATAGTAAGTGCTTTAATAAAGAAGACAAAAAGAGACTATTATATACGTAAAGTGAGAGAAAACAAGCATGAGGCTAAATCTCTATGGAATGTGGTAAACCAGCTCACAAACCACTCTCCTGCTAAAGACCACCATAACATAAAGATTATAAAGGACGAGAATGGTGTGCTGGTAGAGGATCATCAAAAGATTGCTGAAATATTTAATTACACGTTTACGGAAGTGGGAAAGAAGCTTGGATCAAAAATCAAGAGTGGACCAAATAACAAAAGAGATAGTAGACGTGTTCGCGAAACTATTTTTATACAAACCGACACACCCAAGGCAAATATCGAAAATCATTGATGGCCTAAAAAAGAAAAGATCGGTTGGTAATGATAACATTGGTGTCGCAGCAATAAAGGCTATAAAAACTTTATAGTTGAACCTTTGACCTGTATTATTAATTAGATCTTTATTAGTGGCATCTGCCCGACCGCATTCAGGTCAGCACTAACTGTGTCGGTTTTTAAGAGTGGGGAGAGGACTGAGATAAACCACTACAGGCCAATAAGCATCATAACATATTTTTCAAAAATTTTTGAAAAAGCTCTCAGGGAAAGAATAAATAAATTTTGAAAAAAGGCCAACTGCTTTTCGGAAAGGCAATTTGGCTTCAGGGAAGAAACCTAAACACAGGATGCTGCTTTGGCCTTAACAAATTTGGTCCACAATGCCCCAACTCTAGGTAAACCATGTATGGTTGTCTATATTGACCTGACAAAGGCATTTGACACCGTTGACCATTGCAAATTGCTGGAAAAACTGGAGAATGCTGGAATGAGAAGTAAGACGTTCGAACTTGGGAGTGATCATAGATTGTTGTTTAAGGTGGGACAAACATGCAAATTTTGTAGTGGATAAACTGAGAAAAATATTGTATAAATTTAGATACTTACGTTCACATATAACAATCCGAGAAATAAATATAGTTTATTACTCAATTGTAGAGAGTCATCTTTCTTACAGTATCCTCGCTTGCGGTGGCATATTGAATACTCATCTAAAAAAATCGAGATTATGCAAAAAAGGTTTATTAAAATCATGCTACTAAGGGAAAACACTTACCCCAGTGAAAGGCTCTATGCCGAATCGGAAATGTTAGATATTCGGCAGCTGTATTACCTAGCGGTTAATGCACACCAACATAAGTCCAGAGATCTATTGAAGAGGGCCGCACACAACTACAGTACACGGCAGAAAAACACAACTTTCACGACCCCTTTGCATCGAAAACCGTGGGGCAGAGAAGCTATCAGTATTTGGCCCCAAGATTATATAACACTGTCCCTCGGGAGATAAGGACAATAAGTTCGGCAGTTAGATATAAGAAAGAACTAAAAAAGTACATAAAAAGTATAGACCGACAAGAGCTGCACGGGCTTATTAATAGGAGAAACCTTTAGGAGGTACTGATAAGCTGAGCTACTTATTGTGGCGTTTAGGTGATTTGTTACTAGGTGTGTTTGGCTCAAGCTATTATATAACTTTAAGTAGAAAAAGCCTGAAACACTTTTAAATGTTGGTAATAAGTAAGATTTGAGTCTTTGTTTATGTGTGTACCGTATGTGTTTGTGTGAGCGTGTATATATGTTTACATTTTAAATTGTGGCAAAACGAATTCTTGTATATTTTAGTGCATTTAATTGTCTGTAATTTAATTTTAAAAAATTATAATTACCTGAGCATAATAATAAGTAGTAAGTAAGATTTGAGTGTTTGTATATGTGTGTACGGTATGTATGTGTGTGAGGGTGTATATATGTGTACATTTTAAATTGTGTCATAACAAAATTTTGTATATTTTAATGCATTTAATTGTCTGTAATTTAATGTTGAAAATTTTAATTACGTGCTCATGATAATAAGTAATGGGTAAGATTTGAGTGTTTGTATATGTGTGTACAGTATGTATGTGAGCGTGTTCATATGTGCACATTTAAATTGTGTCAAAACTAATTTTTGTGTATTTTAATGCATTTAATTTCCTGTAATTTAATTTTAACAAATTGTGTGATACTGTGGTTAGTTTTAAATACGTATTTTGCATGCGTGTGGTGTGGTCTTCATGTTCGTTTTGGTCTTTCCTTGTTTTATTAAAATATTATACAGTTGTACAGGTGGTCTCTCCGGGCTACCATATTCATTATATGTGTTTTTTTGGTAGTTACAGTAGTTTATATTTATATTAGTGTTTAGAGTACTCTCAATTGTAATCCAGTAGCTCACATATGTATTATACTTCTGTGAGTTTTGTATTCCTTAGCGTTAGTTACCTCTTAGGTTAAAACTTTACTATGTATTATTTTGAACGCTAAATATATAATGATATGATATGATATGATGATACGATATCAACTCACACACATACGCGAGCGCAAATACTGTATGTATATGCACTCACGTCAACAGGATTTATACGTCCAGTAGCTAGCACTAGATGCAGGACAGAAAATGCCCATTACTTCTTAATGTGCACATACACACACATCCATATACATGCACATATCTACGCCTTAAGTTGCTGCAGAAGAAACACTGGGACACTTTTCACACCAATGGAGCCTGTCATGGTGACTTTTTAACATACTGGGGAGCCTGCGGTCAAAATAGGTTAACGCAAGGAAAGGCACAAAGGAACTTACTTTTATCTCGCTGACTACACGTTAACCTGCTAAGTTTATTTAGTATCTCTTAAGACTATATATTATATTGCCACTAGTACAATATTTATTGGAGCAGTCCAATTTGCACAAATTCATCTTTTTACTAAGAGCTATATAAACCTAGCTAACTTAGAGTCTTTAACAAAACACATGAAGGCTACCATGACACTTTTATTACAAACAGCTTCATACATAAGTGATGTCACATCAAGTGGAAAGGAAACATTGCATTCTATCATAATTACAAAATAATATTTTTCTTTGTTCATGATGCATAATACAGGCAAAAATCAAATGATTTAAATCAACTGGGCTGGTGTTGTTATATGAGCAAAATGGATTGTCTTCAACTTTTATTTTATACAAATGAGACTTAAAAGCAGCATGACCTATGACAAATCTGTTAAGTATCGTAGAAAAGTATCTAGGAAGCAACAGTTCTTTGTAAATCGGCTGTTTTCTTAGGTTAGGGATGATACTACTGAAGTGCTTATTACAGCTACTTTTCAACTTATTCCAATAATCCTGCCATCTTATATTACACACATGTTTTACTTGTGGAAGTAGATCTCTGTTACTGTAAAAGTCATGTTTACAACCTGTTTTCCTTGCTTTTTTAGCAAAATAGTCAGCCTTTTCATTACCCTCAAGCTTTGAGTGCCCTTTTACCCATATGAAAGTAACTTTTTTGTGTTGTTCCAAGACCTCTAATTGATGATTAATATCGCATATTATCCTGGACAGATATATAGCATCTTCAAGATTCGATAGAGCTCTTAGCAGTGCAAGGGAATCGGTGAAAACTACAAAGCTACTCATATTTTGGTTGCAGGCTAGTACCAACGCTTTTTCTATGGCAACAGCTTCAGCAGTATAAATTGAAGTGAACTTTGGCAGACTAAATCGCTCAACATAATCTCATTGTTTAATGTACATTGCGCATCCCACTGAATCTTGAATTTTTGACCCATCAGTATAAATTTTGACCGCCTCTTTATATGGTTTTAACGCTTGTTTCAATCTGCAAGTGTTTATATCTGGTATGTTAGTAAATACGGTTGTAATAATGTGAGGTTTTATCAGTTGTATGTTATAAGAAAAATCAAATGTCAAATTAGGGATTTCTTTCGCATATCATTGATAATTTTCAAAGAAGTATCAAATAATGGTGGTGAAGTTTTGTTTCTCCAATAGTTGTGCGTAAGATGGATTACAGCTAGCTGTTGAATTTTCATGAACGGGTCCTGAGAGTCTGAGCTAAAGTTTTTTATAAGAAATTTGCAGGATAACAAAAATCTTTTCACAAAAAGTGGTTGCTCGTTTGTTAAAACTCAAATAGATTGTACAGGAGAAGTTTTGATTGCTCCTGTTATGATTCTAAGAGATTTATATTGGATTCTGTAAATTTTTGTTAATAACGAGTTAGAAGCAGATCCATAAAATATAGAGCCATAGTCTAAGATAGACCTAGTGTATGCTCAATAAAATGTCATTGCAGTTGACATGTCTGCACCATGATTTCTGCGTGTAGTGTATTTTAAAATATTTAAACTTTTCTCTGCTCTATCTTTTAGTGAATCTATATGATTTTTCCATCCCAGTCTCTGGTCCAGAGTGATTCCTAAGTACTTGACACAGGATCGCAATGGAAAGTTAGTCTCAGCAAGATAAATGGATGGAATTGGCACATTGAGCTCTTTAATTCCGTGTCTTGTGAAGAAAGTTACCACTGTTTTATCTACAGATAGAGTAAAACCGTTAGGAAAATTAAAATGAATTAAATTTGAAATAGCTAAAGAAAGCTCAGTTAGGCATTGGCATTATTATAAAGAATATTATAAGAGGCAAACACACTTGGAAGGCCTAAATCACCACAACACATTTTAAAAAGACCTGACAAGTGTACTGTAGTGAGCCGTTACAAACTTTCTTCATATTTACAAATGCTAACTTACAGCAAGCTTATATTTTTAAAAAGCTTAGCAAAGCTGTAAAATTTAAACTTACATTTTCAACTTATCTGCGATTGTGTATATTATATATACAGCGCAAGTTTGTAACTTGGAATAATTTCAATTAATCTACTACAGCTGTATTTCAAAATTCTCGGAGGCGTCGGATAGCATTTTCAGTTACAATTTTTTAAAAAATATATTATGCAATTTGTGCCAAATGTCATTGATATTTTTTTTTAAATAACAACCCTAGCTTTTGTTGACTATTTTTAAAGTACATGTCAAACTATACAAAACCATCAAATTTCAAATTTTTATTATAAATCTTGTTACCTGAACTAACAGAAAATGTTTAAAATCGATTTCAATCATTCATTTTAAAATAATAAACTCTATTTTTTTAATGTCAACGAATAAAAATTTCAAATATGTTGCTTTTGTAAAACTTCACATGTAGTAAATTTAAAAATAGTCAATAAAAACCTGGGGTTGATATAAAGAAATTATTGATGACGTCATTTTTCAAATATGGGACACTGTAGATATTTTTTAAAGACTGCAACTTGAAATATTAATCAATGTATCCAAGCAATTTTGAAAAAAGAAACTGTATTTGATTAACTAAATTTGTTTCAAGTTACAAACTAACACTATATAGGTGTATTTATACAAAATATATATTTCTTGTAAAACTGTAAAAAAATGAATTAGGATCACGTTAATTAGAATCAAATATTTATTACATAAAAAAATTAAAAACTTACAACACATTCCATTTTTGCTAATAGATAGATATTATATAGATTTTATCGACCATCAAATGTACATGGTTGGTAAGTCACAGCATTTATAGATACCGACAATGTCTGTGTACATTCAAAAATACTGAAAATAAAGCCAAATTATGACTAAAAAGAATTACAAATATATATATATATATATATATATATATATATATATATATATATATATATATAAATGGTCTGTGGCTAGTGGGACTTGCCTTCCAAAGCTTTTGCCTAACGCACATACGCACACACACACACACACACATACTACAAAGAATGAATACAAATAATATGTAACACTATACACATTAGTTTAGAGCACCAATAAAGTCCTTCACTATGTTTTTTTTTTATAACTACCACTATTGCTTATTTTAATCTTGTTAGTGGCAGCACCTTAACATCATTAGGTAGAAAATTGAGGACTTTGATTCCGCAGTACTTAAAATGCTGCTTTGTTTTCTTCTTTTTGTGCAAAGGTATTTTTAATTTATGCCTGATTTTGTCTGTACCAAACTTGAATATCTGGGTATTCGTGTGTGCGTAAATCGATGGATAAGATCTTTTTAACTGGCACAAAGCTTTATGTTGAACTAGATGGTGAGAAATCAGAGGTTTATTCTACAACCATGGGTACTCCCCAGGGCAGTGTGCTGGGCCCACTTATTTTTATTTTGTATATCAATTATCTCTCTGGCTTTATTGACAAGGGAAAAGTACTTATGTGTGCAGATGACACTACGATAATTGCTAGTAATGAGTCATATGAAAGTCTAATTTCTGATATTAATGTTATTCTGTTCAGATTTAAAGAATAGTGCGATACTAGTAGGCTTATAATCAACTCAGATAAGACGGTCTGTATAGAATTCCATTATAAATTATGCCCAGCACAGAATTCACTAATATCATTCGTGGGGGTACCCTTGATATACAGTGAGAGTAGCAGCTTCCTTGGTATTGATGAACATGTATCCTGGTCAAGCAACGTGAATCTTCTGTGCGATAAGCTCAATGACGCATGCTCTGGTCTGTCAACTAAAAGCCTCATCGAGGAAGGAAAACCTACTTACCTACTATTATGCACATGTGCACTCACGTCTTCAATACTGAATATGCGTTTTGAGTCAGTCACGTGACTAGAAGAGGGTATTTATTTGCCAAAAGAGAATTATTAGATTACTTTTTGCCGTTGCGTTTGGAGTTTCCTACAGAAAACATGTTTTTGAAAACAAGATCCCTAATGTTTGTTAAATATATTTATTTAAAATTCTGACTCGAAAGTAATAAAAAATTACCTTCGAAATAGGGAACTTCATAGTTACCAGACCCGAGGTACCAATCACATCCATTTGGAAAAGTGCAGTCGAGCATTCCATTTCAAGGCTCTGAAAATCGCCGATTGCAAAGTTTATAACCTACTGCCCGTTTCTATGGCACATGAAAGTTGTGTGGCATTTGGGCATCATCTTAGGAATATTTTGCTTAGTAGCACCTTTTACAGCTGTACTGAATTTCTAGATCTCATAGCGACCTTACAGTGGCTTCTGTCACGATCTGTGCTTGTAACTTTTGGGTTCTAATTTTGATAAGCACACTTGGAGAACCCAAATCACCACAACACATTTAGAAAAAGATCTGACGATCGTTTCTTTAACAAAGTTAGCGTTATCAGAGGATGAAAAATTCTAACTACTTTAAAATGAACATCACCTTATATACCGTACCTTAGGTAAATAACGGAGAGAGGGGGGCTAAATCGCTGACAAATTCTGCAGTGTATTGTATTTTTATCGCCGGACGAGGTTTTTGAACTTTCTTTATTACTTTATCTGAAAGGTGTCAGTCTCCAGTAATTTTGGGAAGGTTCAACGACAACTAAATTAACATAGTTTCATTTGACGGAAATATCTCTATTCTTTCGTTATCTCTCGGGCGTGTCGAACCCTCGGTATTTATTTTATAAAGCAATCTATCAGGTAACTGCTAATCGGTGGTGGTGCAAGGTTCATACATTTTTTGTTGTAACTATATGTAGCAATATATATGCTCTCGAACGCTTTTAGCTATCCCCATTGTCTAACATTTTTTATTAATTTTATATTCTCTCATTAACGTGGGTATTATTATCCCAAATATGTCGGGCGACGGAAGATGTTTGTCCGACGTATTTAATATCACAATCTTTACAACTTATTGCCTAGATTACCGACATTTTGGTCGTGCTATCCTTGTCTTCTGGGTTACCTAGCAACTGTTTTAAGGTATTTTTGTCGAAAATGTTAGTTGCAAGTTGCCTTTTTTAAATACTATCTAGACCCCTCGTGACTCGAAGTTCAAATGGTGAGTAAGCCAAGTTATTTCGGCTTTCTCTCTTCTAAACGTCGTTGATTCCGTTAACATTTTCTTTGTTTTCTGTTTGCTGATTAATTTATTCAGTAGGCGAGCAGTGTATCCCTTATATCGGCCACGTTCTTAATATAATTTAATTATTTAATATCCACTTTTGCTTAAAAGAAAATTAATTAACCGGTTTATTAAAAAATTCAGACTGGCTATTTTTTGGTGCGTACGTATGATGTGAGTCATTTGGAATGTAGCTTAGAGTGGTGGTTTCCTTTCTATGGATATCGAGTTCTATAGTGTCTTTTTTCTTAATAACTAGTACATCTATGAAGTGTGATTTATTATTAATTTCTAATTCGTAGGTAAATTGTATCGAATAAAATTCTAATTTTAACTGGTTAATTGTTTGTCGCGGCATAATTGATACGTGTTTTTTATCTGTTTTTAGTGTTAGTTTTGTAACAGTTTGGTATAGTTTATTATAGTTCGTATATTTCCTTGGCGTGTCATGTACATATTTGTACATTTACGACTAAATAATAAATATAAATAAAATAAACTGATGTCTGCCCCTAAAGTTATCTTTCGCCAATAATAAATGCCTATAGCATGCTAGGAACTTTAAATTCAGTGTGTACTATAGTGTACTAGACTGTCCTCCTAAGTAAGATGGTCTTATCTGACAAAATGGCGATTCTGAGCTTTCAATGCTTTTGCAGGCCTTGTAACATTTTATATCTGCCTACTAAATAATAAAGTCCCATTTGAAAGCTAAATACGCTTAAAACATATATTTAGTTATTCCTAAGTACAGAAATAATATTGTTTACTAAGTTAAAATGCCTCATCTAATCGTCACTAGATAATATGGTCCCATCTGCATGCACACATCTAATTAGGACTTTTTTACACAGGGTAGTGATCTACAGATTCACGTAGTTTTGTTACCTATAAAATGTGCTATCCATTTTCTTGTACAGTTGCAAATACTCTTTCTCTTAGTGTCCCTCTTTTGAGTATGATGTAACTGGACATGGAATTACTAAACATAAAGGTCCTATCAGCTGTAAAAAAGAAACAAAAAGTTTTTGACAAAAATAATACATACACAAAATATCACAAATTGGCAGTTTTGCAGATAAGACTTTCTTACTTAGGACGTCACTAGTACTAACGCGGGTATTAAATTTTATAAAAACCCTATTGTTATTTCCAAATATACATTTCTTACGACTGTTTCAATTCAACATCCTTTAAAGCTCAGAACCAGATATTTGACGCGTATATAGTGTCTATAAAGAGAACGGATGTACCGAATTTTATAAGAGAAACATTATTCATTTCGAAGAGATTGAAATTTTACGAAAAAAATCCAACATTTTGGAGGAAAAACTGGTCCACATTTTCTGTCTAACAAACTTACACAAGCGATTTACAGAAGGAACCGACATACTAAGTGGCATCAGAATCGGTTGATTATTTTTTAAGTTATCCCACCGTTATGAATATATAAGTATATAAACATATAAAACGTTTAAATGGCCTCGAAAATGGTTTCCAGAGGCACTATTCTCACTCGTTTAAAGAAATGTTTCAAAAATGTTAGTCAGTTCTCATAGGGGAATGTTCTTTACAAAAGTTTTCCAAAAGAGAAAAAGAGAGTGAAACCCTTTGGTAGAACAAAGCCCTCGAAAGCCTTAGAGCAGGTGTGAGAAGACTATTTACAAGGACCAATAATAACCAAAACTGGGATACTTACAAAACAAAGGTCACATGGTACAACAAAGCAATCAAAATAGCAAAATAGGACGCATGGAAACAGCTATCCGAGGAGGACAGTGAGGACACAACAGAATCAAAGATAGCTGCATTGCAAGTAATGTGGGGTAAATTGAGAAGGAGGGTGGAACTTACACAGAATCCATAATGGCAGGTGTGCAGCTTCTTAGCGACATGAAGTTTTCGAGATCGCTAACATTAGATAATCAAAATTCAAACCAAAGGGTATCACGACTTAATGTAGAAGATGGAAGGCTAACCACAAAAGTAGTAAAAATTAATAAAATCTGTTGGGCCATGAACAAGCTCAGTCCATTCAAATCTACAAGATTGTGGAGTGTTTATCTATTAACTTTTCTAACTTTTCTTCGATATTTACAAAAGTAAATACACTTATTATAATGATAAATATCTTTTACATAATTAGGAACAATTTTTATGAAAATTAGATTGTTTCATTATGAAAAATAAACATTATTTTTAATGGACAGCAAGAAAGGCTACAGTAATGAAAAATTTACAAATATTTTAACCCTGCTAAAATACTCTAATTAAAGCCAACGACAAATAAAAATAATCTCTTCAAATCTCACTATTGGTCCCGACCATTAGCCAGTAGCATGGTCATTGTGGTAGGAAAAGGCAGATTACTTTCAGGGGTTAAATAGTTTTGAAGAGCATCGTGCTTGTAAATAAAAAAAACCATCACATGCTGAAGAAGACATTTCGAGAGACTGCCTCCAAGGTGTTAGGTGAAATCTCTTAACGATGGTTTTCAACAGTAAAAAGCGGCTAAAATTCAAAATTCACCAATATTATATATATATATATATATATATATATATATATATATATATATATATATATATATATATATATATATATATATATATATATATATATATATATATGTGTGTGTGTGTGTGTGTGTGTGTGTGTGTGTGTGTGTGTGTGTGTGTGTGTTCACTCTACTTCTATTTTCCCTTAGTAATTTATGAGAACTTAGAATTTTTCATTATCTGCAGGTCTGCTTTAGCGATAAGTCCACATTTCAACTATTAACTAAAAAGCCCCAGTACCTCAAAACTCAAAAGAAAATTTGATAAAGGTATCGTCCTTACTGCATGGTTAAGGCAATAAAACACCCAGCATGAGTTATGATTTGGTCTGTCATCAGTTTCACAGTTTTTGGTAGGCTTTACGTTATCCATGAACAATGAGTCAAAATCAGCACAAACAAGTTTTAATGAATAGAGTTCTCCCCCGTTAAGTGGTTAAGTGAAGAATTGATTCCCTAGTACCAAACGAATCTTTATGCAGAAATAAACGGTCTGCCATAAATACAAATTAGTCGTTGAATACCTTCAAGATAATGACATTCATTTACATCGTTGGCCTGGAAATTCCCTGAACATGACTTTAATCGAAAATGCTTGGTGATGTTTGAAGAGGGAACTGAGAAGAGAACGTATGTCAACAAGGGTCCAGTCGATAGAAAAAATAATCTATTATTGCAACCAAAATGAAAAATTAAAGGATATGGTCATTAGCTGCATACAATGCATGCCGCGACGTATTCAGGCTCTTACCGAAAAAAAGGGTGATTCCACAAAATATTGATTTTAATACATTATGTACACTTTTCTAAGGTTTTGATCTCTTTTTAGTTGAATGGATGTATATGGTTCTTCACATAATTCAAATATATTCTAAAAATGTGAGAACGTACATTATCGAGGAAAATTAACCAACCTAGGGCTATATGATTTCACCAGACTACTATCGAAGTCTCTAGAAGACAACAAAATCGCAATTGACACCTTCTTGGACATAGAAGGAGTATTCAACAACAGAAAAACTCACTCAATGAAGAGTGCGTTGCATATTGGGGGAAGTACCACGATGTAATATAATCAAATCAAAGCAAAAATTTTTTAAAAAAGTTTTAAAATCGTTAATAACTAATGAAAACAATGATCAACTTAAAAACATTGATCACCCACTTAATATCAATTGAGAAGGCTAGCGATAGAAAATTCAGCTCAACCAGTGGATATAGTGCCGCCTAAAAGAACAAAACCAACGAGAGATTTAGCTTATTACGGGGCCATAGTATTAAATATATTCCAGATGATTCTCATAATCATTTTATAATGCGCGAGCAACTTTCCGTGAATTGGGAATCACGGCGAATACTCACAAAAATAGACAAATTCAAAACAGTTGTTGACTATGCACGCCCCAGCATTATGTCGAGTTAGTCAGCAAAATTTAATTTCACTTTGAAAAATCACAACAGTTGAGTTCCAGCTAAAACTCAGCGATACTGGTGAACGCATACTTTTAAGAGAAACAACTAGCTTGCAATGCAACCCCCACCGTGATTGAGTTAAAAGAGTTCTGAAAAAGATATGCCAGGATGCAACTCAATTTAAAAACATTGAGGTACTCGAACAGTTTCGACAGTTAAGTGGTGGGTTACAATCACCTGCAAAAGATTGCTGTCTGATTTCGATTGAATAACTGGGGATGGCTCTTAAAAGCAAAATGATAATATTGCGAGAGACAGAGAGAGAGAGAGAGGAAAGGAGGGTGGTGGAGAGGTGAGCGCACGCAGGTCGATGCAATAAATCTGGGGGTGTAATTGTCATAGTTAAGTAACACAACACCGATCGATGAATGCAGCACGTGACCAACAGTAGCAGTGAGACCTCGATACCGGCACAGCAAGCCGCCTGAGAGAAGTCAGCCAAGAGAAAAAGAGACCGAAGCAAGATTGAATCCCTGCGCTACGCTCATGTAACACAGCAGGCAACCAGCAGTTGTGATCAAACCTGGACGCTGCATCGACATCAAACTAGTCGAGAGAGAGAGAGAGAGGCACACCAGGGACTAAGTAAAGCCGAGGTATAAAAACTTAAAATAAAATCGTGGAGTGAATTGAAGGTGGTCTGTGAACAGGCGCCCTCTTCCTCTCTTGATCACCTAAAGCTCGTAAGATGCCGGGACGTTCAACGGCTGTGAAAACATGCTGGCAAATGTGTATCGTCAAGGTATTCGTGCGCTAGAACAACTACAATAAAACATTCAGGGTGTATTGAGAAGTAAAGTGTTTAGGGCTAGGGGTGCAGCTAAAGAACTCAATCGGTGTGTCAAGGTGGCCCTGATAAACTGGTGGATCTATTATTATCATTTCCGTGGAGAGACAAGCTGGTGAACTGGTCCATGCGTCGACATTTCCAGGGTGTATTGAGGAGTGGGACATTCGCAACACCCTCCTTTTCACGATCCGTAAAGACTGCTGGCTGGCGAATTATTTTATGGGTATACCTGTAAAACATTCGATGTGTATTGGCTAGTGGAGCATTCATGGCTTCTCGGGTCTGTCCAGAATCTTCAATAATTTGTATAAGGGAAAATGTCTGCCTCTCGCACCTTCATGGCTTTTCGACGTGTAATCTTCTCCTTAATGGGCCTCCAGTAGGGTGGGCCGATGAATTTTATTTTTTAAAGTCGTAATACCTCGGAAAATTTAAAAAGAAGAAAAACGGTTCATTCCGGTCGCGCGTGCGTTCTAAAGTTTTCCGGAATTCGGAAAACTTATATTTTTATGATATATTTCTACCTTGCTTAGCAAACTCTAACCGATGATGATTTAGAAAAAATAATGGTTCAACTCGGTTAAGGTCTTCCGCTCGCGCAACAGCTGTAAAATCAAACAAATTCTAGCGCTCCTCGTAACTCGCTCGGGTGAAAGACCCCGCCCCTCCTCCCACCTACCACTCTCCCCACAGCGCCGCGTCATTCTTCTATCAGCCTGCACGTATTCCTCGTATTTGATGTGTGTTTTTTCGCTCTTCCAGTTATTATTTTGGTATTTGCATCTATTTCAATGTTGATTTTGTGTTATGACATTTTTGTGTAACTCTGTGACTTAACAGAGATATCCTATGACTGTACCTTATAAAACCATCACAAGACAGACATTTTATTGCCCTACATTTGGTATACCTAAAAAAATTCAGTAAAAAAGCTTCCTACCGGTGAGGACGTGATTCAGTTTTGTTCACAGGGGAGATACTACTTGGCGCTTAAAGTTAATAATAAGAGCGTCAGTTTTTTACAAGTTTCCAGTACAGTAGCTAAAAAATAATTGGTTTGTATCAGAAAGCATCTATCTCAACGGTTCCAGATAAGATAATCGTGCATTTTATAAATGTGCTGCATGATAAATATTACAGCCTACGAAAATCATATACACGGGATAAAAATAAAGATTCGTTTAGGTGAAAAACTTACGACTTTAAGCAAAAATGCTCATTGTTTTTAGACGTAGCAGCTTGCAAATGGCCCATTCTTATTAATTGTAAATAAAACCCCTGGTTTATGTAAATTCGAGATAACTGTCAAGTGTGATTGTGCAAAATCAAATAAAATGTCTGCTATTGATCTAAGGTTTGTTTACTTATTACAAGTTCACGCAATAGAACAAATTGGAGGGGTAGATTTATCTGAAATAAAGAAACTTAATAAAGTATTGGAAGGGAGATTGCGTGACAGCCATTTAACTTTGGATGATATTGCAAAACCCCGTTGCTTGTAATCAAATGTAAATGTCGAAACTGACGATGAAGACCAATATCCTTCTGGTAAACATAGGAAGAGCGACCAAGATTTTAGAGTGCCAAATAAAGTTTTCTCTAATAATTGGCAGATGAAGAGTCAACTAAAATCTACTGCGATCGTTATGGAGTTTCTGATCACGCTTCCCCTGCAATCGCATCATGTGTTTGGCACGACGTTGGATTAATTACCGATTCTGGCATCTCCATGTTATAGAAAAAAAGGAGGAAGGACGACACGGTACTGGTAGATCTAGCTTATTCGAAAAGGTTCCGTAGAGTAAAAAGAAAAAGCATTACTCGCTAGTTCAAGAACCTGGTTCAGTTTACACCGGCCATGTTACTCCAACTTCTGGAAGTTCTAGAGATATTGTCAGTTCTATTATTTCTTATCTGCCTGTTCGTGGTATTTCTCTTTAAAAATTAGTTGTCATAGAATGTGATTGCACTCATGTTAATACAGGTTGGAAGAACGGTCTGATTCAACGGGTTTGAGAGGGCAATCGGTGAAAACCTAAGTTGCTGCGATAAACGTTCAGTGAATGGCTTCGAAAGCATTGACTGTCAGATACCAACAATAGAAAGAAATATACTAAGTAATAATCAGCAATATCTACTTGATATTTTCATGGCATTCAAGTCAGGAAGCTGTAAAGAGGATTTGGGTGTAATAGTTTCTGGTCTCTTGTCACACTCGATGTGGTTGACAACAGAAAATCGAACTCTCATATTGAATTTAAGTAAATAAAGCCCCACACCGTAACTTCAAGAAATAGTTGTATTTATCTTGAAGTCATACATGCCAATGAGGTTTAGTATTATAACAAGTAATACTTTACAAAGGGACCAAAATTTGTCTACCAATCAAAAAAATCGTCAAGGTACCTGCGGCTAGAAATAACAAGGCTTATAGACTAACCAATAACTGTACACATGTTAAAACAGTAAGATCTAGAATTAACACAAAGTGTTCTCAAATCCTTTCCTATTTAACGAAGCTCCGAACTTGGTGCTCTAAACTAATGTGTATAGTGTTACATATTATTTGTGTTCATTTTTTATAGTGTGCGTGTATGTGTATGTGTGGATACTATTTAGAGCTCTTCAGTACGGCATACTAATTGTAGCGAAAATACACCTATAAAGTAATACGGCTAAGGCAGCCAGCCTTCCAACACTAAGTGAGTGGTGAGACACGAATCAACGTGCCGCCACCTAGTTGCGGAACCAAGTAGTATGTTGTCACGCCAGCTCCAAATAACACAAAGTGTTAAAAAATACAGACTGTATACAACCAACTAACAATTTAGAAAATTGTCAGCCCTGACCCATTTCTACCCTAATATAGATACAAGTATGTAAGGCTAGATGTATTCTCGCCACAATTAAAACCGTAGATCGGTTTTGCTCTAATTAGTGCTCTTCAGTATGGCATACTAATTGTAGCGAAAATACACCTATAAAGTAAAACGGCTATGGTAGCGAGCCTTCCAACACTAAGTGAGTGGTGACACACGAATCCATGTTTAGCAAGAATTTGTTTATATTATTTTTTTATTTAACAAAAGTGTGTTAGAAAGAGTAAAAGTGAAAAGGGTTAGGTGGAAAAGGGAAAAAGGAAAAGGCAAACCAGCAGGAATGCTTCGAAAATCCCGGCTCAATTAATCAAATGCGAAAGCTACAATGATTTGAAAAGAACCGCTGATAGTTGTGGCGACAAGGCGAATTTATTCAGTTTGTGATAATAGTGATGACATATAAAAGTAACTAAACTTATAATATCACTAAAATTGGCATTAGTACCTAAAAATTTATGCTCCATTAATTGCTTAAAAACATAAAACATACATTTTACCATAGAATTTAGGTATCTATATTGCCCTGAGCCCGACGTCCACTAAAATGGAGAGACAGTATTTATTCTTTATTTCGATAACAGTTAAATCTGACACCTTAGATACCTCGGTCCAGCGTATTGGACATGTGATTGCATCTGGCAGTGTTGCTACCACGTGGTTGGCGCTCTCTTGCTAAACTAACATACAATAAGACATTGTGAGATGTACGACAGGGTCGCCGTCTCGGTACGGAACCAGGTAGTATGTTGTCACAACAGCTCAGAATAACACAGAATGTTATAAAGGAGAGACTGTGTAGAAGCAACTAACAATTTTGTAAATTGTCAGCCCTGGGTCATTTCTTCCCTAATATAGGGACAATGTATGTGAAAGTAAGGTAAGTACCTGCTTCCTCACCGAGATGGCGACCCTGTTGTACATCTCACAATGTCCTAGGAGTCTGGCTACTATAACCGTATTACTTTATAGGTGTGTTCTCGCTGTAATTAGTATACCGTACTGACGAGCTCTAATTAGAGCGAAACCGGTCTGCGGTTCTAACTATGATGATAATACATCTAGCCTTACTAAACTACAATATCAAAGTTCTTTACATGTCGGATTTTTGCAAGCGTACAATTGACGGTCAGTAACCAATTTTAATTAGCTTTTGCACCAATTTTTTGCGAATTTTAGTAGAATGGGGATTTGTAAATACATGTAAAAAGTATCACTAGCTTAGCAACGATTATTTTACCTATTTTTATCGTAAAACTACAATGTTAACTCGAGTGGACATCAGTTTGATTTGTTGGCAGAAATTTGTTGTTATTATTGTGTTGCAGCAAAAAAGCTTTTATTTGTGGAGAAGATGACGATGCACTACGTCTGTTATTAGAAGATTCCGATATTCATATATCCGACAGTGATAATGGTTCTGACGATGATTTGAATAATGTTGATGAGCTAAATGAAGATCCAAATTAAGACACATTGGTCTAAAAAGAATATACTAATTTCAAATTGCGAGGTACAGAACATACAAACATTCAAAATAGTATGGAATCCAGGGAGTCAAGGGAAGATTATTCAGACGAGTGAGTAGCGATTATAAAAGAAGACTTGAACAAAAAACTTGCTGCCAAACGTATGACTTGAGAAAAATGGGTACATGTGTCACGCGGAACATTGACTACACCGGTACTGCAAGATACGGTAAATGAGAGAAGGAACTGGACAATCCAAGAATATGTTAGAATTTTCCTCGAGGATTTTGACTTTGGTGATATTCTCATTGGTACTTATGTAAGATATCTAGCAGAAGAAAAAAACCTCTGCCTACAACCAAAGATAGAAATTTTTTAGGAATATCTGTTCTGATGTCTTGCCTAAAATATTCACAAGTTGAAATATATTAGGCTAAAATAAGAAATCATTTGAAGGCAGTAGTTAATGAAGATATTTCTAAAGATATTAAGAAGAACGACAGACTTTTCAAAATTTGTCCTTTACATGACAGAATCAAAAAAGCTTCATATGCACAACAATGAAGTTGCGATGAACAAATGATTCAGTTTTGTGGTGTTTGTCATATGAAAGAGTCCGTATTCAGGAAACCCAACCCAAAAGGTCTAAAAAACTTTGTAAAGCCCACTCTGAAATGGCTAATCCCATATTTCAAAAATTTTCAGGACAAGAATAGGTTCTCGCAGACCGAAGATATCCATTTTGGCGTTGGTCCATCTGCTGTTATTATATTGCCTCAGACGGTGTTAGAAGGTATTCACATTTATGTGGATCGATATTTTACTACCATACCCAAAAAGCTTAATAAAAATATTCTAGTTTTCGGAACCATCATGAAATCTAGAACACCGAAACGTGTTAATTTAGTGACAAACAAGATATTGGAGCGACTTGATCGTGGTTCATCAGAACAAAACGTACGATCGGACGGAAAAATGAATATTGTGTATGACCTGAAGCCCATTCTTTTTACATCAACCGCTTTGCACATAGACCCACAGGATGAATGCAGAAGGTGATAAAAAAACTCAACATATGCCACGATATATAGACCATGCATAGTCAATAAATACAGTTAGTGCATGGGTGGAATAGATAGGATAATAAGCTTTTTACGAATGGGGGCAAGAACCAACAAATGGACTGTGAA
Source organism: Tillus elongatus (assembly GCA_964006375.1). Classification (NCBI taxonomy): domain Eukaryota; kingdom Metazoa; phylum Arthropoda; class Insecta; order Coleoptera; family Cleridae; genus Tillus; species Tillus elongatus. The sequence goes on along the minus strand of OZ023269.1, from coordinate 78,312,381 downwards.
GACTATGTTACACTGGTTTGACCTTGGAATCGCTAAGCCTTAGATTTTATAGAGTAACGACAGAAAATAACTTGATGACCATACAAGCAACTTAATAAAGTATCTGTAATATAAAATAAGTGTATCTCATTACTTGCTAAGGTATAACAGTGAAGAAAATTAACCTAACTTTCCATCTGTGCTAATGGCAGGAAACAATTCCAGTTCAAAAACGTCATCTCAAACTTCCTCGCCCAGAAGGCAAGGGATCAGCATCTTGCTGTTATGGATTCTGCTTTAAGAAATTCTATTAGATTTAAAACCCTTGGTGTAAGTGCGAGAGTAAAGTTTGTTGCGATAACTCTAATTTGCATTTATACTTAATTGTTTCAAAAACTTGTATTTGCAGTACATTGTGCAGAAATAAAACTAGTGTCCATCAGGATGGACACACTTTTTTTGTATTCAAAACTTGATAAAAATTATAAAAAATTTTGATGTTGTTATTGTGCCAAAGTTTCATAAAAAAAATGCTTGGTGCATTTTGAGACTCGGAAGGATGAGACTATACTAAGAAATATTGTAAGCTTACTTAAGTACATATAGTGTCTGGTGTTTGACGAAAGCTCAGAAAACCATAGCAATTCACCAAACTATGCACCAACCTCCGCAAATATTAAACTGGCTGCATTAAATACAGTTTGACAAATAATACTGGCAGGATGTAAGTATTCTTACGGGAAAAACTACAAATGTAAGAGTTCATTGGAATCTATTAAGTAAGGTATAATCACTGACTACTTGGATAAAACTTATAAATGTATAAGTAGTGGTGAAAAGACAGGCGAAGCGATTTATCAGCCATTTACTGTGATAAGCTAAAGAGCTCCTCAGAATGAGCAACCTGACCCTACAGATCACTTTCCTGTTAAATATTATCATGGGCAAAGTTAGCAGTGACGCACGGTAATATCGCACTAGTGACTACAGGATATCCGTTATACAAATGCATTGCACTTTGCCAGGAGAACGTCAGAGTACCACAAGGAAGTCTTACTTATGCCTTCGATTGAAGAAATTGACTTCTCAAGAACATGAATTAAAGGTTACGCGAGTTAACCGATGCTGGTATCTCGCGTATAACAAAACTTTGCAGGTCGTAGTGCACAAACGCTGTACATTACTGACAATCTACAATAAACATTTATATTTGCAAAAAGGATTTAAGCACAACGGAAAAAAGCAAGCAGTATGTAGTCGAATCGCTCTTACAAAATTAAAATTATAAAATTTCCTTGATTTGTTGTCAATTTATTAAAATTTCACTGTAGTGGGTTATTTCTGCAAGCAAAAAGAATAATTACAATGAAAATTTGCTAATGTTGCATAAACGAAACCTGGACCAGAAAGTGACTTAACATTTTAAATTTAAATTAAAAAATGTTTGTTAACTATTATTCACAAATATTATACATTTGATATTTTGTTTTATTAAGAATTGAAATAACTACTAAAATATAAAAAAATCACATACTTAATCTATTTATGAAAAAAAATTATAAATGAGTATTTTGAAAGATACTGTCTAAATTACCTGATTGATGGTTTCGGTGAATTACTTTTTCCATTTTCAAATTCAAAAAGATTACATTTTAGGAAATCTTTTTTGTAAACTAATCGGTATCAATGTTCAAGAAAAAATTTGGTACTACCTTGTATGAATTTGGTTTCCTTTTCTGAGACTCGTGTAAAAAAATCACAAACCTTAAAACTACACAATTATAAAACTGGAAAACTGAGATCACAAATAGCACTTTCACTCACACCCTTCACGTATTTTTAATCCCAAAATGCACACCACCACGTTTACAAACCGCATTGGTAACAATTTAAAGGACATTGCTTTACAACGCTGGTGTTATACTTTCACGCTGATGGTTAGCTATTCATTCAATATACCACGTATTAGAGTACATATTATTAGCCTTAATCCTTTTGAATATTTGATTATGGTGGGGGAGCCTCACAATCATTTTTGAATTGTATGTATCAAGACACCAATACTATTTACAACATAATATAAAGTGAGTATATTTATTATAATCTTGTTGCATATATGTTATTATATTAGTATAATTTAAATTAGCTTTCATTTAAATTTGAGTTAAAAAATATAATTATAGTAGGACCCCAAAATTTTCGTTGATCCAAAAGTACTTTGAAATGTCTAATATATATATATATATATATATATATATATATATATATATATATATATATATATATATATATATATATATATATATATATATATATATATATATATATATATATATATATATATATATATATATATATGAATGATATATTTTATCTTATATTCTCTAATAAACTAAAGCAAATACATTTTTTAAACTGTCTTAACAAATCGCTTTGCTGTAAAATATATTTAGCACAGTGAAGTTTTGGTCTAGATTGACTTAAAATTCTAAAATAATGCAAAGAAAAACTGCAAGTCCTACGAGATGAGTACATTATGGTAGTGAACTACTAAAATAATTCTAACTCTTAAAAACATATTTTTGCCAAAACAAGCATAAGATGTTTCGACGCAACAAGTGCGTCAACTTCAGGTTTTGTAAATCACATTTCTGGTCACATTTTCTCTGCATAACTCGTATTTGATTCAGGTTATTTGCCTAAAAGTTGCAAATTTTGGCATTTCAAATTGAGACGTTTTAGGAAGAAAAACTATAAACTTTTTAAAGTAACTTTTCTGGTACTTCTTGATCTTTTTGAGCTAAAAAACTTACTCCGTATATGTAATATAGGTACAATAGATTTTGTTATCCACACTAAATATTTTGTTTGTGTGCGTTTGTCTGGTCATCAGTGGCACCAAAAAATGTGTTCTTTAAATGCCTATAGCTTTTTTTCTTTCAATCTATAAATCTAAATTTTGGTACTCTTTATTATGTAAACTAGCGCACGAAATTTGGTTGCCATAGCTTTGTTATTTCCGGAGATACAAAATTTTCCGAAAGATAACCCGAAAATAAAACCAACAAGTGCGTTATGATAGCGAATTTAAAAAAAAGTTTCCTATTCTAATAACGTAATATCCCACTAACTTATAAAATTCCATTTGAGTGCACAATGAAACATTTATAGAGGAAACATGTGTACCACGTTTCATATTTGAAAACATTTATTTTTTTAAGGAAAACTGGTTCAATCCGGCTAAGCAATTCATCTAAGAGACTTGCAAAATAAGATTAGTGTCAAGCTTGATCAAAATTGGTTAATTATTAGTCAAAATAGGTCGAAAAAAAAAACACGTCAAAATTGTCGCGATTGTATTTACAACCAATAAAATAAAGATTTTGATAAAGCAATATTGAAAAAAAATTAGTATAAGGTTGAACTTGAAGAAGAGTATTTGCAGAAAAGTTGGTGGGTAGTAAAAAGTAACTTAGGCAGTAAAAATTAATTAAAGTAGGTAATCACAAGAAATAAGAAACATTTTATACATTTGGCCTGTTTATATTATATTGAACATGAATTATAGAGCCTCTAGACCACAGAATTACATCAGGTCCATTTTTGTTAATATTTTCACACACATCCATACACACCATCACACACACACATTGTCGGAAGTATTCTTTAAAATATTTTTTTATCTTAGAATTATTCCTAAATGTATACTTTTACCAAGAGTTAAAAAGTTTGGACGCAGCAAGTATGTTATGGAAGTGAATTTTCATAAAATGTGTTTAATAATAAGAATTTTTTAATGAAAGCAGGCATCAGATTTGTTGCTAGTATAAACTATATTGTGTAAACAAAAATGAACAATATTTCATTGAAATAACTTTATTCTTTGAAAATCTACACAAATTTTACGAAAACAAACTTAAAATGTTCCTGAAAAAACTGGTTTTCTAGCCAACGAACCTTAGGCCAATGGCAAATTGAGTTTGAATTTGAAGCATATGGAAATTAACTAACAAAACGCACTTATAACTTTTTTTCTTGCAAACGTGCAATTTGGCTGCATTTTGATTAAAAATGCAATAATATAATGGGGTTCGATTAAAAAAAAAGGAAGATTATATCACCAACGACTTTGGGACACGCTGTGATTGTAAAAATAATTCTATAAGATGCAACTTAAGAGATCCTATAATAAACATATACAATTTTTTCTCGTATCTTGTATGATAACTGATATATTGAGCTTTATCATAGAAATGCGTCACCCTGTATATATATATATATATATATAAGCAGATAAAAGCTAACTCCGGATGTGGGGTTAGTTCGCGCTTATCTCAAGAAATCTTTTTAAAATTCAAAAGTAGCAGTCTTCTCTGTAGCGAATCTTTTCTAAAAAAATTCGCTAAAAAATATAGACTACTAAACCATAACTAAACATAACCAAAGCCAGTGCCACATCTTCAGAGAAGGGGATTTAACTCCTTTAGACTTCTTTCTATGAGGTCATTTAAAGAGTAGAATTTACGCAACAGAACCGGAGTCTCTGGAAGAATTACATTGACGCATTGTTCAAGAATGCCGTCTAATAACTCCACAAATGCTCCAGAATGTCAGAGCTCGTTTTGAACAAAATTTGTACTTTTGTATGGAAGCTGGTGGTCAACAATTTGAACACTTACTTAACTGATTAAACATTTTTGAACGTTTGATTTTGTTTTTTAGGTTTTTTTTTACGAAAAATTGACTAATCAGTGCATTTCTTTTCACAATGAATGTAATACGTTCTTGCAACTCCAACTGTGAATAATTTTTAAACGAGTTAATAAAACTTCCAAAAAATTAGTGTGCTGAATTCAGAAAAGAAAGAGCTTACAAATGATGTAACACTCGACCCATTTTTTTTTGTTCCCTCAGGGCTCGTCCGCGGCCTTGCCGCCCCGATAGCACCGCAACCCTTGGTTGATTGTGCATACACTTAGTCTTACTCCACCCATTCCAAGATCACTGTGCCTTGAACTAGTCTGCACAGCGATTGGTAGGGTGAAGTTTTATATTGCTCTGTCTCCGGTCTAGAGTGACCGTAGATCAGTTGTCTTTTCCGGTCCAGAGCTATACACTCACACAAGATGTGCTGGGCTGATTCCTCCCCCTCGCCGCAGAGTCTGCATGCGAGGTCCCCTTCGAACCGCCCCATTTTATGCAGGTGTTTCTTGACGGCTATGTGTCCCGTCAAGAGACCTGTTGTGTTTCTGAGCTGTCCTCTGCTAAGGTTTAGCAGCTCCACAGCTCTCTTTGAACTGGGTCCGTCAATTATTGACTTCCCATGTCTGAGCCCTGGACAGTCCGCCCAGTACACCTTGTGTTGGTTTCTGACCCAGGACTTAATGGCTCCCCTGGCAGTGCTCTTTGACACGCCCAGAGCCGGTTCTGGTCCCATAAATGGTTCTGCTGACCCTCTCTTCGCGAGACTGTCAGCTTCTTCATTGCCTTTAACCCCCGAGTGACCCGGCACCCAGATGAGGGTCACCTCATTCTGCCCAGCCAGGTCGCTTGTCTCGTCTCGGCACTCACTCACCAGCCAGGAATTTACCCGTGGGCTACTTAGTGCCTTAAGGGCTGCCTGGCTGTCTGTGGCTATGAGGATCCGCTTGTTGGTGTAGCCCCTCCTCTTGTTCTCCCGCACACAGTGCACGATGGCGTACATCTCGGCCTGAAACACCGTTGCATGGGCTCCGAGGGAAATACTATGACTTACCCCCTGTCCTTCCGAGTAAACACCTGCCCCCGTCCCACGCTCCCCGCCAGATCCGTCCGTGAACCAGACGAGCGCGTCCCGTGGCATGCCCGGCGTCTCCTCCCGCCATGCCTCGCGATCAGGGATTTCCACTGTAAAGTTGTTTTCCCTGCACATTCGCGGGCCTCTGACCTCATTTCAAGCATGGGCTCCTTCACGATCTCCTGAATTTTGCAGTGGCCCCTGAAGCCTGGGTTGATCTTCAGTCTACCATTGCAGGCTAGTCTGTATAGTCCTAGCCTGGCCTCTCCCATAATAACTAAGTGGGGGGGGGGTAGATCCAGCAACACCTCCATGGCGGCTGTTGGGGTTAAAGACATGGCCCCTGTGATGCCTAGGCAAGCCATCCTTTGGATCTTGCCTAGTTTTTGTTTGGCACTGGATTGTGTCACCTTAGGCCACCAGACCAGTGCCGCATATGTTAACGATGGTCTGACCACCCTTGTGTACAGCCAGTGGGCCATACTAGGTCTTAGTCCCCACGTTTTTCCATATAGCCGCCTAGTGACGGCTAAGGTCATGACTGCCTTACGCAGTATTTTTCCAATGTGACCATTCCAGGTTAGCTTAGAGTCCAATACGACCCCAAGATATTTTACCTCCCTGGCGATTGGAACGCTCCTACCGTATAGAATGAGAGTTCTGTGGCTTTCACACTTCCTCCTCCTCGTAAACGGCACGACGGTTGCTTTCTCGGGGCTCACCCCGAGCTCTTGATCAACCGTCCACCCTTCCACCACTTTCAGTGCAGTCTGCATACGCTCCCACACTGCCTGTGTGACCTTTCCTCGGACTATGATGACAATGTCGTCCGCATAGCCCTGTACCTCATACCCCCCTCCCGAGAGCCTCCCCAGCAGGCCGTCCACGACTAGACACCAGAGCAAGGGAGACAGAACGCTCCCCTGCGGACACCCCGCCGCGACCCCCGCCAGCAGAGTCCCTCCCGCGAGTGAGGTGAACACCGCCCTGTCCCTGAGCATGGAACCGATCCACCTGCAGCAGGTCTCCTCTCTTCCACGCTCCCGGGCAGCTGCCAGAACCGATCCGAACGAGGTGTTGCTAAAGGCCCCCTCTATGTCTAGGAAGGCCCCCAGCGCCACCTCCTTGTTCTCCAGCGTATTCTCCAGTTTCAGCACCAGTTAGTGCAGTGCTGTTTCTGTTGAGAATCCTGCTCTGTATGCATATTGTCCGCAGTGTAGAGGATATGCTTCCAGTACACCGCCCCTAATGTGCCGGTCGAGCAGTTTTTCCACTGTTTTCAGCAAGAAGGACATGAGACTTATTGGCCTCAGGGACTTTGCCTGGTCTGTTGGACGCCCAGGTTTAGGAATAAATACAACCCTGGCCAGTCTCCATGCCCTCGGAATGTACCCCAGAGCCAGGCTGGCCCTCATAATGAGGGTAAGCACCGGCGCCAGTATATCTATCCCCTGTTGGAGCATGATGGGCATTATTCCATCAAATCCCGGCGATTTGTATGGCTTAAAGCTGTTAATGGCCCATCTGATTTTGCTCCAGGTAACCACCTCTTTAGCGACTGTCCAGTCTACTCTAGATGCCCGCCTATAAGGCGCCTCTATTTCTGAGTGTTCCCAGTCCGGAGGTGATTGGTTTATTATGTTACAGCCGGGGAAGTGCGTCTGGAGTAAAATTTCCATAGTTTCCTCCCCCGAGCTTGTAAAGCCTCCCGTGGGTGTTCTAAGGGAGCCTATGTTAGTCTGAGGGCCCTTAGACAGGATCTTGTTTAGTCGAGCACTCTCGGACGTGTTTTCCACTTCTTCGCAGTGCCTCCTCCACGACTCCTTCTTGGCGTCCCTCAGTCTTTGTTATAGGTCGATAGGGCCTGTCTATATTCATCCCATGCTCCCGACCTTTTGGCCGCGTTAAACAGCTTACGAACCTGCGTCCTCCTTTGCCTGAGGTCCTCGTTCCACCACGGGACGTTCCTGGTGGACACCCTCATTTTCAGGGGGCAGTTGGCGTTATAGGCCGAGGTAATTGCGTCTCGCAATTGGACTGCTGCAATCTCGAGGTCTATTGAATTTTTTATGGTACTCTTAACCCCCCGCAGTTCCACAGCCAGGTCTGCCCTGTAGGCTTCCCAGTCCGCCTTGCGGGGGTCCCGGTACCATACCGTTTCTCTTTCGACTTTGGCGATTTCAAACCGGATGTATCTGTGGTCTGAGCTACTCACTTCCCCAGACACAGCCCAGCTTTTAACAAAGTCACCCAGAAACTGGGTGGAAACTGTTAGATCTAAAACTTCCTCACGCTGTGTTGTGACGAAGGTCGGTTTATTACCTCTATTCAATATGTCTAAATTAAATTTCATAAAGAATTGTAAAAGTGCCTCACCCCTAGAGTTTGTGTCCGAGCTACCCCACAACTCATGGTGCGCATTCGCATCCATGCCGATGATGGTCTGCCATCCACCTGCTCTGCTACCCACCATCAGCTGCTCCAATTCGTTGGGTGGAGGAGGGTCCGTGCTGTCCCCTGGCAGATAGGCTGACGCGACAGTAATGTCCCTCAGCCCATCCGCTCCTCCACATCGGATTTTGATCGTTGCCAGGTCCCTGGAACAGAAATTCATTAGAGGGAGAAACTCTATCCCTTCCCTGACAAAAATGCAGGCCCTCGGGTTCTCGCTGGATCTGCTGTAGATGAGCTTTCCAGTAGCTCCGCCGAGTCCCTTGATCTCTCCTTTATAGGAGTACGGTTCCTGGATGAGGGCCACATCCGTGTTCCTCAGAGCCATTAGTAGTCCGGCCGTGGCTGCCCTACTGTGTTGGAGGTTGACCTGAAGGAACCTAAGTCCCATTAACCCTTAGTTGCTTCCCCAGTGGGCGAAAGCTAACCCTTCCCATGCCCCAGAATGCCTTGAAGGAGGTTCCTTCAAGGGCTCTGTAAGATGTCGGGTCGATCGAGAAGGCGAGCGTCTGTCCTTTCTCCTCTGCCTTCCTGCTTAGAACCGACCAGTGTTGCGTCCCCAGTTCAGGGTTCTGGATCTTAAGTCTGCTGATCACCGTCTCCTGCGGGACGGTGTCAGGGATCCGTACGAGGACCTTGCGTCTCTTTGGGAGTTCCTTGGGCTCGACGGCTGTCAAGTCCGCCCCCTCCCAAATCTGACCGAGGCCCCCGATCGTTTTCCGCAGCCAGTCCCGCGACTGCGGGCCGGCACAGGTTGTCCAGAGGATGCCCCCCGTCAGGCGCGTCCGGTGGAACTGAGGCGGGCTCTTCCCTTCCTGAAGAGAGTCCACCGCAGCTACCACCGCAGCCTGGATCAGGTCCGCCTTCCCCTGGTCTAGCGTGACCTCAGGATGGCGTCTGTCAATCACCGCCATCCCGAGGCCCTCCGCAGCCTCCCTGTAAGAGCCAGTCTGCGCCGGTGTTCCGGCCTTGGTTCCTTTGGGAGGTCTGTCTGTAGTAGGCGTGCTAGAGCCAGAGCGCGGCGTCTTCCGACTCGCACTCTCCTCTTGCGCCTTTACAGGCACCCTGGCCCTTTTGGAACGTCTGTCTGTAGTGGGCGTGCTAGAGTTCGAGCGCGTCCTCTTCTGACCCGCACTCCCCTCTTGCGCCTTTACAGGTTTCTCGACCGTCCAGGTCCCGGCCGCCATTTTTTGCGCCCTCCGGAGCTTCTTTCTTTGCGCCCCGGAAAGACGCTTGGACTGCCGGGGCAGTCCCTCTACTCTAACAGTAGAGTCCTCACTGGTGGAGGGGCCCCCGGAGTCCGCGGAGCTCGCCGCCCTCCGGTGGGACCCAGCCTCCAGCTTGGGTGTCGGCGACAGGTCTCTGGCCGAAGCTACCCCCTGATCCCCCGTATCTACGCCGGTCGTGGGACCTCCAGAGTCCGCTGCCGCCCCCTGGCTCGTCTCCGTTTCCGGCATAGACTCAAGGCACAAGTCTGTAGCCGGAGCCACTCCTCGAGCCTCATTGGTTTTGCTTTTGTATGTGTTTATTATCTTCATGTTGTTCCCACGAGAATGGGGGAAATACTGTCCACACCATCAGAACCCCCTGTGTGGTGCAAGGCGGGTTACTCTGGAGGGTTGCCTGGTACTCCAGAGGTTCCGTTCACGACACCATCGCCCTGGTGCCATCCATCCATAGGCACGGGTCACGTGACACCGTAGATTGGGGGAGTTTAGTTCAACCTCCTTGTCTAGATCCGTCATGTTTAGTTATTAGAAGGGTCACCTCGTGCAGGATGCGGATTTTTACCGCGCATGACGGTCTTGGGGAAAGCTTCATCGGGAGTTTATGTTGTTATTTCCACTTCCTTAGCTTGGCCCCTGGAGTCCTTTGGCCCGCGACTCCTTAACCCCACACTCGGCCCATGTTCTCTATTTAAAATATAAGGGTTGTTATCACCCCCCTTAAGGGGTTGATGTGACAAAGTTGAGTTTTATGTCAAAACATGTCCCCCTTAATATTAAAATTGACGTGTTTCAGCGTTTCTTAAAAAAAAATTCTCTGGACGCAAATCGGTCTGTTTCGTTTTCAATGCGCTACCCTGTATACACCAGCGTACCATAGCTTCGTTACTTTTGGAGATAAAAAAAAATTCTGAAAGAAAACTGAAAATTTTCCGTAAAAACTGATTCGATTTTCCTGGCTGACAAACCTACCCAAGCCACTTGCAAAAAAACGCACTCCCCAAATTTGATTAAAATCGACCCATCATTTTTTTTAATTATCGTTATGGTCTTTTAATTTAAAAAAACAATAGCTCTCTAATCTGTTTTCCCCGTCAAATAAACAACCAAATAAATGTTTTGTAACTTTGAATTTAAATAAAGTGTTTTTATTTTATTTTATGCGACTAGGAAAACTTTTATAGTGCCTTTTGATATTATTTTGAATTTAAATTTTCCCTTTTCATGGATCAAAATTTAGTCAGTGATACTCTTCGTACAAATACAAAACAATTTTATTAAAGAAAATATATTTATATTACAGTATCAAACTGTGCCAATGGCTTACGCATTAGCCAAACACGAACCCCCCCCCCCCTGTTACTGTAATTTTTTTTTTGATTGACTAAATATTAAAATTTTTGGTAGCCAATTCTGCTTCTTGTTATTCTCAATCTTATAAGTATTTGTGATTTACCCTTGTTGTAACTCCATTATAATTATATATATTTTATTTTCTAGTAATACATATTGATAACTAAACAACAACAACAACAAAATCTAGAAAGTTGTTCTAACATAGTACCTTGGCTCTATATGTTGATGGTTTTAGTTGGCTTAGTTTTCAAACTATTTTGATTTTCATTTATGGAATTCCAAGTTTGTTCGCTTTGTTCCACGGAAAAACCTGTTTCCAGCTTCCCAAACTTTTGGTTCTTATCGCTTTCTGTTCTCCAAAACTGTGTTTTTACTTGTCTTCTAATGATCTTAAATTGACAGCTTCAAATTCACCATGTTTTTGTGTGAAATCATTAACTAGGTTTACGGACTCGTAAACACTCACTTGTACTTTCTGTTTGCTTCTAATTTTAATTTTTTAATTTTTAATTCGCATCTCAAATTGCCGTTGCTTTATTCTCCAAAATTCTTCACTGACTAAAAATTCTATTTTTTCCACTTGACAACTTGTAATCCCTCCAATTTTTTAAACCTAACTTGTCGTCCCCATTACAATTACCCTTCTAAATCATAATGTTTTTTATCATTAGCCTATTCTCGTAACATTGACAGTTCAGATTTTTATTGATATTTATTAAACTTGTATTTTATATAATATCTATAATACATAAAATTATGAATTTATCTCTTTTTTATAAAATGTACACAATCTCAATAGTGTATGGCACATACTTTGATTTTAATTTGTAATATTACGAGTTACGAGTTTCATTACACTTTCTAATTACCAAGTTTTCTGTACCTTCTCTTTCAACATTTCTTTTTATCGATAATGATAGTAGTTGTTATGTGCGCATTCATGTTTGTGTGTACGTGAGCCTGGATAACACTAATATATATATATATATATATATATATATATATATATATATATATATATATATATATATATATATATATATATATATATATATATATATATATATATATACACACACTTTATTTGCTTGCTGTACTTTTTATGATTTTTTAATTGTTTACGTGGACTGCAGTTTTAAACCTTCCTGGTTTCTCATCAGCACGCTACTGACTGATAGTTCCTGTGCGGTCTATGTCTGAAGTTGTACGTGACGCTTGCGTGTTGAGCTTCTGTTGGTCGGTTTACAGTTGTTTGATTGATTGTGTTTTCTGTCTGTGTCGATTATATAGATTTCCTGTTCTCATTATTGTGGTATGATAATTTGTCTATTTGTATGACTTTTATTACGTTTTGTTTAAATGTTTGTACTTGGATTTGTTCTGGGATCAGTTGTTTCTTATTGTTTGTTTGTTGAATGTAGTATTGTTCCCAGATTTCCATTTTTTTGTGGTCTTCAATATGTTTTATAAGTTGCAATTGGTTGATATCTGGTTTTTGGTGTTTTCTATTGTGAATGTGTGTAGCTACGTTTGATTTGTAGCTAGGTATGTGGATTTTATCTTCACACTTAACAAACAAACAATAACAAACAATTAATCCCAGAACAAATCCAAGTATAAACTTTTAAACAAAACTTAATAACAGCCATACAAATAGACAAATTATCATACCACAATAATGAAAACATGAAACCGATAGAATCGACACAGACCGAAAACACAACCAATTAAACAACTATAAACCGACCAATAGAAGCTCAATATGCAGGCGTCACGTACAACTTCAGACATAGACTACACAGGACTATCAGAGTCAGTAGCGTGCTTGATGAACCAGGAAGGTTCGAAACTCTTCCTCATTCTCGACACGGTGAAATCTATCACGCCATTTCAAGTACATCTTAAAGTTTTCTGTCTCATTAATTAATTGATCTTCAACGCTGGTAAATTTTGAATGTTTCCGATACAGATTAACAGTGAAAGTCATAGTTTGAAATCATCCTATCGATGACGTCATACCAGGTGCTGTCGCTTTAAAGTAGGAGCTAGCCATAGTATATCTACATCATAATGGTATGGTACCTTATCTGCTTCTCACCCACTGAAATGTTTCACTTATTTTTTGACGTTTCTCTGGAGAGAAACTAAGAGTCTGTGTGGGGCTCTTATAGTCAACATCTACCTGTCTGACCTCTGCGAAGAACCAACAGGTGTCTAGGACCCTAACTCACAGATAAAAGTCACCTTGGTGAGTCGTTTTAAAAATTTAATTTGTGCGTGACCTTACAAACTTTCATGTGACAACCAGAACCCTTTAATTAATTTACACTTCAAAGTTCAATTCAGCATAACCAACGTAAACTTTTTACTATCAGTGAGATTGCCTTTTTTTAAAAGATAATTCTATGCTGTGTTCTTTCTTCAACTTCAGATCAGTAATGTAGATCAGAACTTTTCACTTTGTTATTCAACATTAGTCAACTCTTAAGTTAAAATATTTCAAAATTTCTTCATGTATAAACAGTAAACTGCATTTAACTCTAAAAATTGATCGACCTTCTCTTAAGCAATTTTAAATGAACAGTAAAGACTAACCTGATCAGGCAGATGTCTATAAAACACTTGAAGCTTGTTAAAATTTTGACATCTAGCACTTTTGACAGAAAAAAGAATAACATCAATAGGTAATATTTATTTCTTGTATATTTAATAAGTAAACTTTGTTTTCATATACATAGCAAATAAGATTTAATTTCTTTCATGTAAACAAACAAAATGTTCCTCATTTCTTGTTACAATATCGATTATTCTTGTCATGTGTAATATTTAATTTCCTTTTGGTGATACTGAATGTCTTGTTCTCTTATTTTATGAAGTGTATATTTATCTTAAATCACCAGAAGTATTTATTTGATTTATTTGCTTAATAACCTTTATCAATAAATTTAAGTTTACATATTTTTTAACAACTGTTTCATTGAACAATAATCCCTCCATGAAACTTCATAAGTCTTTTTGGCAGCGCAGACTAGAATTCTTTGTATCTAATATCTAGATTTCTTTCAATATTCGTAACACTGTTCTGACTTGGAGATCTCATAAATCTATGACTCCAGGCAGAGCAATAAAGATCCAAATATACCTTAATAATCTTGATCAATTACCTAATCATTCTCTTACGATTACCGTTTAAAATATAAAAAAGAAATTTTTTGTACCGTTATGCATGCAGAAATGCTCACTGTCATCCGCTGGTGGGTAATGTTTTTAATTAGTAATCTGTAACAACTATCGAACGAACGACATCCTAAAGTCAGGGACAAAAAGAATTTTTAATTTCTGTTACCGACAGACTGAGAAGCGGAGATTTCATATCTGACTTTATGTATGTATTTTTTTCTTTTACAGCTGTGTTTGTGACCAGTGTTAGATTAAGTTGTGCCTATCTTTATAAAATCACTGTCTTGTTATCTTGAATGTACCTAAAACACTGTGAAGCGACTCACTGATAATCTCTAAGTAACAGGCACCCCCTTTTGCTTGCACGACAGACCCTCCCGAAGGATATTGTCCACACATTTTGAAGCCGGATATACCTTATCACCTTGTCTTGATTGTCCTGTATAGAATACCGCAGGTGCTTGGTGTTTTCTGCTTATAAAGTTGCTGGACAATTTCTTTTGTAATTTCACCGACTTTGACTCCCGATTTTAGACTCACAATTTTGTCGAAATACTGCCTAATATTTTGTGGCGAAAATATCTCTCACTCTCTGCTTATCTTTTCACTAAACAAAATAACGACTTTCTCCGATTTTTATCGATAACACTGACTAATATTTCTGCCGAAAATATCTCTTTTTCGGTTCACCTTTTCGCTAATATCGACAAAACTACCTAATATTTTGTAGTGAAAATATATTTCACTTTTTGTCTAGCTTCTTGCTAAACTGCTGATATCTTTGAACAAAATATCTTTCGTCTTTCGCTTACCTATATATATATATATATATATATATATATATATATATATATATATATATATATATATATATATATATATATATATATATATTTATTTATTATATATATATATATATATATATATATATATATATATATATATATATATATATATATATACAATGGCGCCTTTCTTGAAAATTGAACCTAACGACCTACTCACACCTGAAATAGAATTTGAGCTACTTTCTCGAGGCATTCAACCTCAAACAAATCAAACACTTCGCAGAGCACAGCTGCGTACCGTATTGGCTAACGAAAAAGCTGACCTTAAGTTTGGAGACACCTCTCGAATTTGACGATGACACGAGTCAGATCTCGTCAATACTAGAAAATCTAATGACACACTTTTCTACCCATTCCGAAATGCTTCCCGAGTATGAAATACGTCGTCTACGAACTCTCCGATATTAGTGGCAAACCAGTAGGTCGGTGGCATCTGAAAGACCTGAAACCCTATCCATAAATCCTTCCTTCGGAAGCCTCTGAAGAATGATAAGTACCCTGACCTATTTCCTCTCCTATTTTCCTGTCTACTAACTTCTCATCTTTTTGTTACCTACCATTCCTATCCTGGTTTTCTGTGGTTCTCCCAGCTGTTGCGGGATCGACTCGGCCAAAGAACTTTGGCAGTCTGCTTGTGCACTAATGTGGTGCACAACTTTCGTTCGCAACGAACAGCTGTTTTTGTGGGTCCGGGAAGAGAACAAGACTCTGGTATTCACGCCGAAAGCACTCCTTTGTTTCGACCTATTCTCTCCTTCATCTTCAGAGCTTCAGAATTCCCTCACTTCCTGTCCCAATTCCTTTGATCATTTCCCAAACCCCCAACATTTTTTTGTTGTTTTTGAATCAGCTGCCATCGACTGACCATAACCCAATTTTGACACACCCGATTTAGACCTTTGCTTCATTGTTTTCTTTTGTTGCAGAACTATCGTTTTCAAATATAATCTGTCGCTAGTTTCAGCCACCTATGTTCCGTATTGGACATACATCTATATCGAGGTCAAGGATATGATAACGCTGCGACCATGGCAGGAGCTCATGGTAGTGTACAAGCAAAAATCAAAGAACACAATCCTAAAGCGTTGTTTGTGCCTTGTGTTAATCATTCGCTAAATCTATGCGGAGTGCACTCTTTCGGGAGTGTTAGTTCAAGTGTAAATTTTTTCGGAACGGTCGAAAGAGTTTACATGTTTTTTTCGTCATCCACACATCGATGGGAAATTCTAATGAAAAGTATATACGTATCGGTTAAAAAACTAATAGAGACAAGATGGATTGCTCATCACGGCGCTGGCAAACGACTATTGTTATCAGTTAAAATTTGTCAATGGTCGGATGCCAACTATTCCGAACAACCCTTTTAGTTTTCTTTTGTTTTGATATACCTGATTGTGACACATCTGATTTGAATTTTTACTTTTAATTCTTTTTGGCGAACTATCGTTTCTGAAAGCAAATTGTCGATGGTTTCAGCCATTTTGTTTTGTGATAGCTTGGTAGACGACTATCGTTCTCGATTTAAAATTTGTCGATGGTCGTAAGCCAGCTATGCTAAACAGTTTGTCTATTTTCTTTAGTTTTGGAATATTCACTGTCTGGCCGGCACATAAGTTACTAAAAAATTTTTCTTTTCTTACAACTTACCATGCTTCAACCTTATGTGTTCGCTAAAGTAATGGCGTAATCCTTTACAGCCAGCGACGACCACATGTATTTGACAAACCCGGACTTGACATGTTAACTGTTTGGCCGGCACATAAGTCTCTAATGTTTATTCATACAACTTCTCGTATCTTAACCTTATGTGTTCGCTATGGTAGGACATAGACCATACAGCCAGTGCTGTCACTTGATTATGACAAACCCGGACCTGACTCCTGATTTGACTAACTCAATTTTGACTACCTCGATTTTGACTCTTGATTTTGACTACCCGGATTGAATATTCGTTTATGTTTCTGCTGAGATATGTCAAAAGAATATTAATCTGGCGCATATACAGCGAAACAATGAATATGTAGCAACTTTTCATTAGTTGGTGTGCTTTGTATTTTGGGTTGAAAATATTGTTACCGTGGTTAGCGTTGACAATTACCGAACCATTACCGCTGATTAACCAGGTTATGCTTATCAGACCTACCGAATCGATATTCTCGCTGTAGAATTATCTCTGACGAGCTATCGATTACCTTACCGTTGATAAGATGGGTTACATCCTATCAAACCCCTATCGGATCGTTACCCTTGCTGGCGAGTTATCTCTGGCAAGTTATGGATTCTCTTACCGTTATATTTGTTGGCGAGTTATCGCTGATAAATTATCGACTATCTTACCGTTGGTGAAGTGTTACTTCATCAAACTTATCTTATCGTTATGATTGTTGACGAATTTTCGTTGACGAATTGTTGCCGCTCAAGTGGCAAAACCTTTTCGAAGATACTGTTGAAGTGGTTCATATATGTGGGCACTACATCTGAGGATATACTATTATGGGTCCTACCTGGCGAATTTTCATAAGAAAATTTTCGCTACCTTTTTCTTTCTTCTGTTGCTCATGTACTTTCTCCTAATGTGCAATACATATGTTCTCGACTGTTTACCATTATCTTCATGTTCATTTACCGATTGTGACTTTTCTTTTGCTTCCAAGCTTTAACTATCGAACTGTTTCTTTCTCTTTCTCAATTTGGACACTCAATGTGTGTATACAATGAGTGGGGCCTTTTGGTAGATTGGACCATAACTAACGCCTTGCGTCAGACCGACTTGATGCGTCCAATCCACACGCTCTCGTCGAGTATCAAGTGGATTTGGGTGAATGTTGCGCCAATCTTGTGTGGGAGATCGTCATAGGGTCGAGACCGACGATGACGACTCCATAAAATCGATTTATATAAACGACTTTCGTGAAGATGGACGCAATCCTGTGCGCAGGAGGTATTCCTTCGCACAGCTTAAAAAAACAAGATGATCTTTTTCTACTCTTTTATCTTCCTTTAAAATTATACCTCAAAATTTATATCGTACCTTTTGTTTTCGGCTTAACTTTGGATTATTAATATTTGGGAATTAGACGACCTACGATGTGCCATCCATCTGTTGTAGTTTGTTTTGTTTGTTCCCGCCTTGTAAATTCACTCCTTGAGTTTTTTGGGACTGCGCATTTCAGTAAAAATTACTGAACCATTCCCCTTATTCCTACCCAATTTTGACGTTTTTCTTTCATAACTACCTTGTATTCTCGATGCCTACCTGTGATGATGTCACACCCTACCTGGCGATTACTTGAATGTCAACGGTCTATTAACGATTATCTAGATTTCTATACTTTCGATGTGGGTGATAGAATCACACTTTGCCTTGCAACTTGCTTCGGACTTAACTATCTACCGAGGACTACCTAGATCTCTATACTTCCTTTATCAACGACTACCTAGATCTCTATACTCCCTATGTTAATGACTAAATTCCTACGATTTTAGTTTTGGAAATATTTGCTTTTGTTTGGCAATAATATCTGCCACTACTTCGTTGCGAGTTATTTTCTTGGTCCATCCCTTTGACAACTTGGACAATTGAACATCAAAGCTTTGAAAAAAATAAAAGTTCCTTTTATATTTTTCGGGCGGGTTGAGATGGTGTGTAACGATTATGTTTTTATCAATCATCTTTACTACGATTAAACACCTAAAGAAACCCCCAAGAAGCTTAAATAATAAACCGCGTCACTTTCTTTCTGTAAAGCAATGCAAATCTTAGTTTAAAAATTTGTCATTGAAAATTCGCTAAGAAATTCTATATCGTAGCACCCGTGCTGAATTCCCTATAATATGCGTCGAAAAGCAAGTATTGAAAGATGTTATATTTTGTTTGAGAAAAAAGAATATCTTAATTGTTCTGGAACTCTAGGAATAACAGAGGCTGATGTTATGCAATAGTAACCATAAAATTTACTTCGGAAACATTTCAAAAATATTGAGTGACAGTAAAAATAGAAACGTGGATTTTAAATCTTACAGCACGTGTGGTATGATATTTAACGACAAATAAAAATCATGTCTCTGGACAAGAGCTGTATTTTATAAATTACCTTGTACACATTGTAACGCAGTCTACATCGATCAAACTTCTGGAGGTTTTAATACCACACACAAAGAACATATATCTACACTTAGAAATAACAACGTTGACAAATCTACATTTGCAAAACATGTGATTGGTACTCAATATAGGGCCACAGCAAATAACGGCAAAGAGCAGCTACATTTTTGTAATGACACCCGCACAAATGACTTTTTTGAGCTTTAGAAATAAAAAAGCACATACACCACAACGACTGCCTTGTTTTAAATGAGCAAACTGATTTAATAGATTCCCCTTTCCTGAAAACTCTTATTTTCTAATTAAATATATCAAGCAGGATACGTCTTACTGTATTAAAAATGATAAAAGACCGAGGTTGGACACTGGCTAGAAATTGAAAAAGTATAACCACCCCAAAAACCAAAATACTAATAACAGAGAGTTGTGCGCTAGATACGTATTTAGACAACGAGCTTTAGTTTAGCGACAGCTACTACTGGTGAAGAGAACTTCGTTGTCGAAATGCGTATCTAGCTCATAACGCTCTATTATTACTTCCACATCGTCACGTGTGGAAGTATCGCATTTGTGACAAAAATGTTACAATTTTTTTTTTCGTTAAGCGTCGTAAAAAGTGTCAAAACATATAGAAAACATGATTTGGAAACGATTTTTTTTGTCTGTCGGTCTGTATGTCTGTCTGTAGCCACGATAACTTCAGAAAGAATTGAGATATCGTCTTCAAAATTGGTATGCAGTTAGCACCCGATAAACTAACGGTTCGCATTGTCTTTGGGTAAAATGGCTAGAGGGGGTAGGGAATGAATGGGGGGTGATTTGG
This sequence comes from Tillus elongatus, assembly GCA_964006375.1. Lineage (NCBI taxonomy): Eukaryota > Metazoa > Arthropoda > Insecta > Coleoptera > Cleridae > Tillus > Tillus elongatus. The sequence continues at coordinate 78,292,637 of OZ023269.1, read as the reverse complement.
TGAAAATTGACATTTTTTTGTTAAAACTTGAGTAATATAACGTGTTAGCGTTTGTTTATTAGAAAACTTTCAATTTCATCAAACATCTGGTATTCTGTGCTGAAATTAAATTAGAAGTTGAATGTGTGGGGTGGAATATCGGTGATAGAAATTTCGGTTTTTTTTTTGTAAAACGGCGAAAAAAGTCTCAAAACATATTAAAAACTTGATTCTGGAACGAAGTTTTTTTATCTGTCGGATAAGTAGGGGATGATTTAGTGAAAATTGACAATTTTTGGTTAAAACTCAAATGATATAACGTTTCAGAAGTTTATGGGTAGAGGAATATGAATATTTTCTTTGTTAACAAATCATGGACCCTAGATTCATTTTATGAGGATGTCTTTCTGAGGAGAGTAGATTGTCACAGCTATGTGGAAGTTATGACTCAATTTGCAGCACTATTCTTTTCTGGTTTTTGGGGCGATTCTTCTTTTTGTTTCAACTTAAAAATGGTTGTAATAATGTAATAAGTTTATGTAGGTGGATATTTTCATTATATAGAACCTGCTTCTATTGCTGTTATTGTTGATTAGTTATTTTATGGTTACGATTGTTGTTATACTTATTGGAACTATAATTTGATTTTGTTTTCATGCTAAATATTTGTGCGATGGAGTGTTATGTGAAGCTGATGACACAAGCGCCACAAAAAGTCGTTGTGTTAAACGAGTGATCGGAATAATGAAAGAATTTGTAACATTTATATTATTTTAGTGAATTTTCTTAGAAAAAATTCACTAATGAGGAGATCTCGACTTTTGAATTTTGAAAAAATTTCTTCAAATGAGCGCGATCTAGGACCCCTAGAACCCATATCCGGGGTCAGTTTCAATTTTTATATGTTTATATATATATATATATATATATATATATATATATATATATATATATATATATATATATATATATATATATATATATATTTATATATATATATATATATATATATATATATATATATATATATATATATATATATATATATATATATATATATATATATATATATATATATATATATATATATATATTTATATATATAAATATATATATATATATATATATATATATATATATATATATAATATATATATATATATATAATATATATATATGTATCACACCGATAACTCAAAAAATAATGGGCCGATTTTGATAAAATTTGGCATGTACCTTTCTTTTGTAAATGGCTTGGATAAGTTCGTTAGCCAGGAAAATCGGACGAGGTTTTCCGGGAAAATTTTGAGTTTTCATTCGAAAAAAATTCTTATCTCAAAAAGTAATAAGCCAATTTTAATAAAATTTGGCATGTACCTTTCTTTTGTAAATGACTTTGACAAGTTTGTTAATCAAAAAAATCGGATGAGGTTTTCCGGGAAAATTTTGAGTTTTAATTTGAAAAAATTTTTTATCTTAAAAACTAAGAAATCTATGATAACCAAATTTGGTAGGTAGGTTTGCGATATCAAATGTAAACTATACACCAAAATTAAGATTTCTATGTTACAAGAAAAAACAGTTATAATAAAATATTTTGTGCCATATCATTTCTATGAAAATTCACTACCATAACGCACTTGCTGCGTCCAGGCTTTTTTATTATATCATCAGCATCAGCTGTTTTAATGTTAAAAATGTTTTTCAAACGCAATGCGATGCCAATGAACGTTGAAATTGTCTTATTTATTTATGATTTTTGCTTATTTATTTACACCACGCTGATATTTATTGCTCTGAAACTGCAGCGTTTGACTTGCACAAAAAAACTTTTTTTCTTAATTACGAAAAATTTTCATAATCGATTAGTTTTATAATATTCGGTTTTGATGTGCGACCGAAAGATATTGACAGATTGTTTGTTTCGCGTTTCACTTTACTTACCTGGCCTAGCGGCAAGTTTCCCGCGGTATAGCGAACATAAAATTAATTGAAAATTTTCGACCACCACAATATATATATATATATATATATATATATATATATATATATATATATATATATATATATATATATGTATATATATATATATATATATATATATATATATATATATATATATATATATATATATATATATATATATATATATATATAGATATATATATATATATATATATATATATATATATATATATATATATATATATATATATATATATATATAATATATGTCACAGTCAACTTCAATCATGTGAATAAGAGGACCATCGACCACTTGACGTGATGGATTTTTCTATTAGAAGTTCCTCATAACCAGAGAGGCATTCAGTTCGCTCTCAGATGCTGTTGTAGGTTGTACGATGTAGTGCAGTAAGAGCCCGAATTACTTTAGGTACATTTATTTGGTTATAATGATCCAACTTAAAACAATATTCTGTAATGCTAACAAAGATGATTAAAGATAAAGATACAGCTTCTTGAAACTTTAAATATCAGTACTTTATAAAGGGCGGAAAACGGGAGACCTGTTGTGTTCCGTTGACACTTGATTTTAAGTGATAATGAGATTTAACATTTCAGAATATTCTAAAACTACCAACAACCACTGTTGGCGGCTATGACAGCGCCCCCCTTCTTGGAGACCTTTACTTAATAAATTGAAATGTTAGTTACAAATTGACTCTATCTGGAGATCTGTTTGTTCTTGTTTGCCTTGATGCCCGCCCGTAAATATATCCGACGCTGTATCGGTATAATTCAGTGATAATTTAGTAAATTCCAATATGTCTGTAGCAGATAATGCAAGGTTAAAAGATCTTGAAAATAAATATTTACCACATGATCATGGACTGTATTTTTTTGCAGTGGAAATACCCGACCGCGAGGCATGGCGGGGGGAGACGCCGGGCCTACCACGGGACGAGCTACTCTGGTTCACGGACGGATCCGGCGGGAAGCGTGGGACGGGGGCAGGCGTTTATTCGAAAGGACCGAGGGTAAGTCACAGTATTTCCCTCGGAGCTCATGCAACGGTCTTTCAGGCCGAAATGTACGCCATCTTGCACTGCGTGCGAGAGAACAAGAGGAGGGCCTACACTAACAAGCGGATCCTCATAGTCACAGACAGGCACACAGCCCTTAAGGCCCTGAGTATCCCACGGGTAAATTCCAGGCTGGTAAGTGAATGCCGAGACGAGACGAGCGACCTGTCTGGGCAGAATGAGGTCACCCTCATCTGGGTGCCGGGTCACTCGAGGGTCAACGGCAATGAAGTAGCTGACAGTCTCTCGAAGAGAGGATCAGCAGAACCGGTCCTGGGAGTGAGAAAGAACACTGCCAGGGGATGCATTAAGTCCTGGGTCAGAAACGAACATAAGGTGTACTGGGCAGACTGTCCAGAGCTCAGATATGCGAAGTCTTTAATTGGGGAATCCAGTTCAAAGAGTTTCTAAATCTTAGCAGTGGACAGCTCAGGAACATAACAGGACTCTTAACGAGACACATGGCTGTCAAGAAATACAGGCATAAAATGGGGTGTTTCGAGGGGGACTTGGCATGCAGACTCTGCGGTGGGGGGGAGCAATCAGCCCAGCACATCTTGTGCGAGTGTAAAGCTCTGGACTGCAAAAAACAACTGATCTACGACCAGTCTAGACCGGAGACAGAGCAATGTAAAACTTCACCCTACCAATTGCTATGCAGACTAGTTCGAGACACAGTGATTTTGGAATGGGTGGAGTAAAAAAGACAAAGGGCACAATAAGCCAAAGGCTGCGGTGCTATCGGGGCGGCAAGGACGCGGACGAGCCCTAAGGGAAAAAATGGACTATATTTTGTGCATGTGGAGCATGCTAATAAAAACATAGGAAGATTATTTCCAGTACTTGTAGAGTATTATTTATACCTGAATGAGACATACAAAAAAAAGATTGTTGATATTAAGTCTATTGGAATTAACACAGTAAAAGTTATATTGAAACCGTTTAAGGCAGCTAATGATATGGTAAATAATGAGTTGCTAACAAAAAATGGTTTAGTTGCATTTATCCCAAAATATTATACACAACGAAGTGGCATTGTCAGACTAGTGGACACATTCTTTGATGAGGCATCGAATCTAAAAGTAAAGTAACAGAGGTTAAGAGGGTGTATAAACGAGTATTTAATAAAGACGGTACATCAGAAATAGATAAGCGAGAAATCATAATTAGATCTTCTCTAGGGGACCAAATACTAAAATGTATTAGGATTAATGGAGTAAATTTTGAAATAGAACCGTACATATACTCTGTGGTACAATGTTTGAGATGCTTGCGCTATGGCCACACAGCAAAATTGTGTAAAAATACTCAAAGCTTATCTAAAAAAGGTGGAAAAAGTCATGAAGATACACAAGAACGATGCGAGAATGATAGCTTTTGTCCAGTTTATACAATACAGAAAAGAATCAAGGAATAATAAACCTCACTTTAGAGAGGCTGAGATTTTCAGAAACAAATCCCTCCTACTCTGGGGCGTTGACATCTAACCGTCTCATCTTACCGTATCTTGGTGGGATTCGATGAGTTTCCCACTCTGCCAACTCCCAGCTTTTATCTCAATCCACAACAATTAAAAAGCCCGTCACAATTAAAAACAAAAGTAAGTTTTAGTAACAGCAATAATCAGCAAAAAAAAACAGAGGGCGTGTGAGTCTCCCTCCCCAGATAGGTTTAAATCATTAACACAGCCCACAATTTCTAACCGATACAGGCCGAATTTTTTGAAATACAAAAAAAAAGATAATTAATTAGGTTGTCCCATTTATAGCTTAAATAATTGAAAAAACAATGGAAGGTAATGTAATATTGCTGAAAAAAAAATACATTTCTGATATAAAACAATCCCTAACAAATATGCTATGATGTATCTCCTACGGTAGTGGCATTGGTTCGGAATTATATATAAAGGACATTACTTATGACAAAAGACGACAATGAATCAACATAAAGATAACCTCAGAACAATCCAGTGGAATTCACGCTCAATCTTGCAGAATAAACATAATCTGTCAGATTATATAGCAAATAATAAAACTGTTATAATGAGTTTAAGCGAGACTTTGTTAGAGCCCAAACATCAAAATTTTTATTTTAAAGGTTTCAGTTTTATATGTAAGGATCGAATCAATAGACAGGGCGGTTGAGTCGGCTTGCTTATTTCAAATTACATTGACTATAAGTAAATAAAATTAGATCATACACTAAGCAATGGCATAGACATTTGTGCAGTCGCGTTTACCGAATTAAATTTGAATATTATTTCCATATAGAAACCTCCAAATGTAAACATAAACTCACTTGCATGGAAAACCTTTTTTGCTTGTGCGACTCTAACAATGTATCTGCAATTTATGGTGGCGATTTCAACTGTCATCACAGTCTTTGGGGTTCAACCAGAGACTATACTCACTGTACGGATCGCAATACTGCAATAGATGACTTAAACTACGTTCTTATAAGTACCGGGTTTCCGACTAAAATTACTAGACCGCTGGAGTCGCCATTGGTGGTAGACGTAACTATAATTAGTAGCAGTTTAGCTAATGACTGTACCTAGAGCGTGTTGTACTCTAACAGCCTGGGATCGGACCATTTTCCTGTTGTAAGTGCGAAAACAATAGTAAAATTCCCTATGTTAAGTGGAAAGATTCTTTGGTTGACTAGGTGGCGTTACGAGAATTCCTTAATGCTAAATTAAGATCAAGGCCTAGTGACACAATCAATGATTATATGCATTTACTTAACAGTATATATTTTGCTGCCGTAAAACGATGCAAGAAACTAAAATTGTAGATATAATAATTTAGAGCCAGTACGGTGGGATAAGGAAGGCGAAGCTTTTAGGAATAACAGGAGAGAACCTCTTCAGAAGTATAAACAAACGCCTAGCTGGAACAATTTTTAAACTACAAAAAAGTGGAAGCGCAAGTGAAAAGGATTTGCAAAATGATAAAACAAGTCATGTAGAACTTTTGTAGCATGCTTAACAGGCAAACTCCGCTTTCAACAATTTGGAAACAAGTTAGGAAAATGAAACGGCATAACTACTTGCCACAAAAATCAGTACCTGACTACTTAATTAAAACGGTGTTGGACAAAGTATCCCCTGCAAGCGTCAGTCAACATATCCCTAACTTTAGATCTGACTCAAAACGAACAAGCACGGTCTCAGTATTTGATTTAAGGGAGTTAGAGTTAGCCATAAAAACCACATCCAGTACGTCCCCAGGTGTGGATAGAATAACCTTTAAGATGTTATCTAATCTGAGCGAAATTGGAAAGGAAATTATTTTTAAAATGTTTAATAATTGGTGGACGTAGGGCTATTACATCGAAGATCTAAAAGTAATAGTAATTTGTTTACAACTAAAAAATAACCAAGATGAGAACCTGGTCTGGTCTTTTAGACCAATTTTATTACGTGATTAAGGATAAATTAAAAGGCTTTCACTACCAGACAATTGTTTTATTATTAACCCTACGCATTTCGACCCATTATTAAGCCATCTTCACGGGTTTAGACCTAGAATGTAAAAAATGGTTATCAGAAACTATGTTTCTGGTAGGTCTACCATGCAAGTGACTAACAGTGCAACTACAGAAAGGTACAAGGTCTAGCAAAACTAAGTGTCAAACTTCAAAATAGCCCTAACGGCCATGCAAGATTTAAACTAACACTAGTGTCAGGAGTTATACAAACATTCCTCTAAAATGTACAATATAAAACGGGACTAGGGTTCCACAATATGAACACCACTCTGATGGAGTCAAAAGCAACATGTTAAAAGTCAAATTAATCAACTACATAAAAAGCTACAGACAGCACAAACATAAAAGCAAAGCAGGCTGCACAGCCGAGCAGAACTTTCCGAGAACATCTGAACATGTGAAATTCAGAAATAAAAGAAGGATATGAATGCCACTGTGGGGTTAATACTTATTGATTCCTGTCTCAGTTACAGAAAAGTGCTATATGAAATCTTGCCAAAATTTGTTTTTTCATCCATTGTCTTTAGGATTCCAAACTAAAACTGCATAAAACAAGAAAGCAGGAAGATCACAAGACTTGAAGTAATCAGAGGATAAATGTAAATGACGCTTATTTCTTAGTTTTTTAAATTTATCAGACGACAAGATGGAGTCTCTAACATTTTTTTTATATATTTCAACAACACACCACGAGGGCTTACAGCCTAAATACTATCGTACCGTGGGTGTCGACAAGAAGGAAAGGGGCAACTTGTTAATTCTGGACTTGAAGGTTTGGAGGTTCGGAGGAGAAGGAAAAACCTGTGCCGGCAAGGAATTCCACAACTTGGAAGTCCTCGGGACAAAAGAGCGGGCATAACAAGATGTTCTATGTCTGGTGACCTGGGCAGTGAAAGGGTGCATTCGCTCTGTTCCCCTGGTGGATCTGCTGGGGGCAGAAGGTGGAGGAACTATGGAAGAAAGCTCCTCTGAGCAGTGCCCGTGCAGATATCTATAAAAGGGAGAGAGGTCACCAACGGCACGTCGATGGGCAAGGGATGACGGCCTTTGGGTAAAGGTAGGTTCGCCGATGAAACGTATAGCTTTCTTCTGTATAGAGTCCAGGATAGCGAGTGTAGAAGCGGCAACGGCACCCCAGATGTGGGAGCAGTATTCGAAGTTTGGCCTTATTTGTGAAGTATATAAGGTATAGAGATTAGCTGGTGAAAACTATTTGCGAGCCCGGAAGAGAAAACCTAATTTTTTAGCAGACGCTTCTGCAATTGCTGTGACATGTTGGTGCCAATTGAGATTTCGATCCACAGAAATGCCAACAAGTGAAATGGACCCATTACTTTGAATAACTTGGTTGTTCATTGTGATTGGTCTAGGGCTAGTGTATCTCTTATAAGAAGGAAAGCAAGACTGAGATTTGGTGGGGTTGAAATGTACGAAATTTCTACTTCCCAGTCTAATATTTTTTGGAAATCTACGGAGACAAAACCCTCCATGAGTCTGCGATCCTCATCTAATTGGGCTAAAGAGACTTAGAATATTGTATATTTGAGTGGAGGGTGCTGTCGTCCGCGTAACTGTGAACTGGGTTGGATGTGCTAGAGAGGAGGTCATTGATCTGGAGAAGAAACAAAGTAGGGGCTAAAGCTGAACCTTGAGAAACTCCTGCATTAATTGGATACAGTTTAGAGGAATGGCCATCCACGGCAACAGAAATGCTCCGGTTGGAGAGGAAATTTGCTGTCCAGGTACAGAGTTTTGGTGGTAGGCCATAGGCCGAAAGTTTATTAAGCAGCGCTGCGTACCAGACCTGGTCGAATGCTCTGGATATGTCTAGAGCGACAATATGGGATTCACCGTGTAGTTTCATAGACTTGTTCCAAGAATATGTGACAGAGGAAAGGAGGTCAGCAGTTGATCTGCGATGACGGAATCCATACTGCCTCTCGTGGATTAGACTGTGTTTTTCAAGAAATTTTAGTGATTCGGTGTTTATATACTTTTCCATCACTTTAGAGACGACTGAAAGGAGAAAAATATGCCTGTAGTTGCTAGGAAGCGCTTTCTTGTTGACGGGTTGTACTCGAGCAGTTTTCCAGTTACTAGGGAATATGCCTCTATCGTAAGATGTCTGAAACAGACGAGGCAAGACAGGAGCAAGTTCTGGTGCGCATTTTTTGAGAACAATTGCTGGGATCTCGTCAAGGACATAGGCTTCCTAGGTATTAAGAGAAGAGAGCATCTTTCGTACTTTTTTGTTTTAAAAATGATATCCGTCATTTTATGCACGACATCTGAGACTGTTGGTGGTTGAACATTTGGAGGTGGGTTGAGAGTATAATTGCCGGCGAACAACGAGGCAAAAAGTTCAGCCTTGTCCAGGGCGACAGAAATAATTTAATCCCCTGAGACAAGAGGTGGGAACGTGCTCTTGCAGAAATTATTCCTAATATATATATATATATATATATAGCAAGAGTCGAGAAGGGTTCGCTGCCGCTTGAGCTTAAGAGGACTTTTTGGATGTGGTTATTAAACGAGTTTTTGCCTCAGAAAGAATGCGGACATAGCAGTTACTTGCGTCGTTAAATGCTTGACGGTTTTCTTGACTGGGAATGTGTAGAAGCGTTTTGTGAGCTTTGACCTTTTCAAGTGTGGCCTTGTCCCAGGATTTAGAGAACCGGGGCTTTTGAGTGGCTGAAGAGATTTTCTGTGTACGTGGAATAAATAATTCCATGCCAACTTGGATAGTTTCGATGAGGTTTTGTGAGATATCAGAGGGGTCAGGATGAAAGAAGCAGACAGACGCCCATGGAAATGAGGAAAAAGTAATCCCGCATTTCGTCCAAGTTCGCGGAGTTGTAGTGCCAAACGATACGTGGGTGTGATGACTGTGAGACTTCGGGTTGCACAGCGCAGGAAGCAGTGACCATGCCATGGTATGAGCGACCAAGAGGGGGCGGTGACGAATATCTTATAGTATTCAGGTTTTGTAGTAAGAAGGATATCCAACGGATTTGAGCTGTGTGTTGGGATGCGAGGAAAGTAAGTAAGTTGCTGAACCATATTGGCTAAAGAATTGCTGACTGCAAGGTCTCCGCTGCTCTCCCTTGTGGATCGGTTTTTGAAGATCCTAGTCATTTCTTATTATGGACATTGAAGTCGCCAAGAACAGTAACCTCGGAGGAAGGATATTCAGAAATCAGATGATCGTTTTTTTTTTCAGAAAGGTAGTCAAAGAGCTGTACAAATTTGTTGTCAGAAGGTGACCGGTAAATGCAACAGATGAATTTAGTTGCAGCCCTGAGAGAGAGTTTTATCCATAGTATGTCTTTTCTTCCAGCTTCTAAATTGGGGATTCTGGTGCAGGGTAGATTGCTACGGACGTATGCGCACACGCCTCCATGCAGTCTAAAGCAAGTAAGGAGCTCATACCCCGGGAAATTAAGGTGATTAGTGGCTATTTTGGCACTGATTTGGATTTCAGTGAGGAAGAGGAGTAGGGGCCTATTAGCCTGGAGGAAATGGTGGACAGAGTTCAGGTTAAAATTTAGGCCACATATATTCGAGAAGGATATGTTAAATCTTTATGCTGGCGCCCCCTGTACACCCCTCTCCCGGAGATCCGAAGGGAGGGGTATTTTATCTCCGGAATCTTTTTTACAAGGAGGAGCCATCATCATATTTGCATGGATCTTCAAAGACCTAATTTTAGAATGCAAATTGAAAGGGACGAGTGACAAGTGGCATAACCGAAAGTGACAGATGAACTACGGCGGGCGGAGAAAATGTCAATGGTGCAGAGAGAGAACCAAAGAAACAACAGATTTTAGCTCCATGGTTGGAACCGACCACATGTCATTCGGAGCACTACTATTGAAAGTCTAACCAGTCAGGTTTCTCCATATGAAAGTCAATTCACTCAGGTTTTTGCGTGTGAAATAAAAGTTATTTTTGACTCTGGTGCCGAAAAACAAAGAGCACTTTATTACTGGAGCTAGAACACCACTATTGAAAGTCTATTCAATAAGGTTTCTTTATCTAAAAGGGAAGTTCATGGTGCTGGTGTTCGAAACATTAAGCACATTATTATTGGAGCCATTTATTTCCTGCAGGACAAATTCTGCTATGCCAAAACTAGATGGGTGAAGGATTCTAGCGTCGCTCCCATTGTCAAAGATGTGGCCGCTACCTCTCAGGTGGCAGCCGAAGACTGAAGTGGTGTTATCGACGTTATTTTTGCTTCTAAGATGTTCAGTGACCCTGGTACCCAGTGCTCCACCTGTTCTTCCTATATAAACAGTGCTACACTAGAGGGTCACCGCAGGTGAGACAATTTACCGCCGACTTCTTGAAGTGAGGAATAGAATCTTTATTATGAACCAGAATTTTTTAACAGTATCCCTTGACCTGTATGCAAACATGATATTATCTCTCTTTAAGACACGAGAGACTGCAGCAGTGACGGAGCCACAGTATTTGAGAGGAAAGTATGAGGGAGTCTCAGGCTGGGTTGACGAGACATTAGAGCTTGTCTCTCTCAAGAGCTGATGGCTCTTTTTTTCTTATCAGTCTGTCTAATAAGTTGACAGGGTATTCGTTATTTACTGCTAGTTCTTTAATAACATTGACCTCCTTATTAAAGTTCCTCCCTGACAGTGGGACTCGAAACAGTATTTCAATCAGATATCTAATGGACGCCAACTTGTGGGACACATGGTGGCAAGATCTCTTTGGGATTGGGTGGTCTGTTTGTGTTGGTTTTCTATACATGTCGAATTAAATTGAGTTTTCTTTTCTTGTTAACCTCAGATCCAGAAAACTGATCGACATGTTCTCTTCAAGTTCCATGGTGAAGTTAATATTGACATGTAAATCGTTCAACCAACCGAGGAACAGGTGGAGCTACTCCAAAGTACCCGACCACAACACCAACACGTCATCTACATACCGCGTCCAGGACGAAATTAAGTCCTCAAATGGATTAAAATTGTTTTCAATAATTTTTATCCATTTAAGGACTTGATTTCAAATTATTGAAAACAATTTTAATTCATTTAACGACTTCATTTCGTCCTGGTATGTGGATGACGTGTTGGTGTTGTGGTCGAGTACCTTGGAGAAGCTTCACCTGTTCCTCGATTGGTTGAACGATCTACATGTCAATAATAACTTTACCATGGAACTTGAAGAAAACATGTCCATCAGTTTTCTGTATCTGAGGTTAACAAGAAAAGAAAACTCAATTGAATTCGACATATATAGAAAACCAACTCAAACAGACCACCTAATCCCATATAGATCTTGCGACCATATGTCCCACAAATTGGCGTCCATTAGATATCTGATTGATAGACTGTTTCGACCCCCACTGTCGGGGACGAACTTTAATAACGAGCTGAATGTTATTAAACAACTAGTAGTAAATAACGAATACCCTGTCAACTAATAGACAGACTGATAAGAAAAAAGAGTCGTCAGCTTTTGAGACAGACAAGCTCTAATCTCTCGTCAACCCAGCCTGAGAGTCTCTCATACTTTCCTCTCACATACTGCGGCCCCATCACTGCTGCAGTTTCTCGTGTCTTAAAGCGAGATAATATCAAGTTCGCATACAGGTCGAGGGATACTGTTAAGAAAATTCTGGTTCATAATAAAGATTCTATTCCTCAACTCAAGAAGTCGGGAGTATATTGTCTCACCTGCGGTGACCCCCAGTGTAACACCGTTTATATAGGAAGAACAGGAAGAGCACTGGGTACCAGTGTCTCTGAACATCTTAAAAACAAAAATAACGTCGATAACAACACTTCAGTCTTCGGTTGCCACCTGAGAGATAGCGGCCACACCTTTGACAATGAGAGCGACGCTATAATCCTTCACCCATCTAGTTATAAGTACACAAATACATACATTATAAGTACATAAATGGCTCCAATATTAATGTTCTTAATGTTTCGAGCACCAGCACCACGAACTTCCCTTCCATATACAGAAAGCTTATTGAATAGACTTTCAATGGTAGTGCTCTAGCTCCAGTAATAATGTGCTCTTTGTTTTTCGTCACCAGAGATAACTCTCTTTTTACGCGCAAAAACCTAAGTAAATAGACTTTTATATGCAGAAACCTGACTGGCTAGAGTTTCAATACTGGTGCTCCGAATGACATCCCATACAGCACAGGATATTCTCAGAATATTTGTTTCGGAATGTTCTAACATTTATGAAATTTCAAACTTCAATCTTGAATATTCTGAGTACATTCATTCAATCACATCATAAGACAATTCTTCATCAATATACTGAGAATATTTGAATAGATTATTATTCCGAATATTCTCTTAAATTTGGCTTGAGATGTCCTTATAATATTATATAACTTTAAAATTTAATGAAAAAGAGATGATGATGATTGCGGTATAGTGATGAAAATTAAAATAGTAACTATTTTGCATGTTTGATTCTGTTACCTGTCTATGGTAAACATATTGTATATTTAGACAATCCCTTCTTTAGGCATAGAGCGCATGTCCATGCCGCCGGGAAGGGAAGATGGCAAATGGCAAGATGACCACTAGACGTAAATGAAAATTAATGTAAAAATTAATAGTCTGTGATCAATGTTGTATAAGGTTTTATTCTAACATAATTAATTACAAATAATAATGTGACGTGAACATGGAGAAGAGTGTGTAATTGCAAACATTAATTCAGAGTACAGAAACAACTAAAACATGGTGTCAGGTTAACTAAAACCCAGTAAAGAAATAAGTTTTAAAGCATTTAATGTAGTTGACACTGACGATGGGTTCCCCAATTGTGCTTGAGACTGGATCATCTTACGAATTGGGTACACCTACATTGTATAATATATAATTAAAAATTGTGTTATTTTTAATAGTACCTAAGTCATGCAATATAAACCACCACCACCGTTTTATGTGGATGGACTGATGGACTGGAAAAGTGCAAGAATACTGCAAATCTATAAAATTGTCTAAGCAACATCTCGGGCTTTTTACTCCTGTAGAAAAAGTTAATGATATGAGAAGTATCACCATAAAGTGCAGAAAATGTAGACTTGAACATATGGTAGGAAGATGAAGGTACAATTTATCAGATACGGAATCACTTTGCCAAAGTATGCCTTTACAACTAGAATATCCAAGCTGTTGGTGATAAGAGAAGGGTCAAAAGGTCTGATCGATGACTTTCAGTTGTAGTTTTGTGTAAGTGCAAGTGAATGTGATTTTGTGGCATGTTCTGTCCAATTTAGTTGTATTCTATAAAGGTGTAAGTACTATTGTGTAATGCAATTCCTTTAATGCCACACTGAAAGCCTGTTGGAACAATAGTCTAACCAAATTTCAAGGTACTTCAGTGGGTAAACCACGATTATTCATCTGGGAAACTTTGTATTTGGCTATTAAATTTTCTGGCAACTCCAAGAACTGTATGTCTATTTATTTGATTTTTATGTTATTGAACTTTTAATTGTTTTATTAATATTTTATTCAGACATTTCTTTGTATTTGTTATAAGTACATACTTAATCTGAATAAATTTGCAATACTTTGTTACTTGTTGACTTATTACGTATCTGAACTTGAGTTTACAGGTGTGTATAGCCACTGGACCGATATGGTAATCTACACAAGGACGAGTGATTGAAGTTCAAAATCTAGCCTGTTGGGTTTGCTTATATGAGAATATATAAAAAGCCAGTTAAATGGTGGAAAATCAGTAAATTTTGTAGATAAATCCAATATTTCATATCCTTGCATTTTCTTAATTTCTGTATCATTCAAAAAATGTATACAGGGTGTTTTGCATAAAAACCCACACAGGGCAGGGGCATGTAAGTAGATGTAAAATATGGTGATTTAACGCAACTTACCCCTATATTAAGTTGCAGCCCTGAGACGTTAGAGGCCTTCAAAGTTGGGTTTCAAATTTGGAAAAAATCAATACTTCTGTAATACAATAACTTGAAAAAACAAATTTAGTACCCGTTTTGAGTGTACCAAGAGCATTAATCAATGGTAAGTAGAGTTCAATTATGGCATTTGAAAGGGTTGATTAGGGGCGATGCATCCTTAAAGTGTCACAATTTTTAACATATTGGTAGATTTAAGACAATATTTCATTTTATGATGGATTTAACTCTAAAGCGTTGTTACTCCTGTTATTTTCAAAAAACTTTATTGTTTTCAAGAAAAACACGAATAAGTAAAGAAACATATATTATCAATCTTACTAAAAATCATCGAAAATTAAATATTTGCCAATAAACTTATGTATAGGTCAAATTTGACAATCAGTAAAAAAGTGTGAATAAGTATAATTTATTAGAAAACAGACAACTCAAACAACAGAAATAAAAAAACTGCTATCGATAAGTTATGGAAATTCTTTAACATGATAATTTCACAGGCATCTATTGAATTTTTGGTGATTTTAAGTAACATTGATAATATACGTGTCTTTAGTTATTCGGGTTTTTCTTGAAAACGACAAACATTTTTTTGAAGAAAAGCAAGAGTAAAAAAGTTTTATAATTTACTTCCACATAAAATGAAATAATAATTTTTTAGAACCGCCAATAGGTTAAAAAATTCTGGCACATTTTATGAGTGCATCACCACTATCCAACCCTTTTAAATGCTTTAATTGAACTCTACTGACCAACGATTAATGCTCTTGGTAACCCAAAACGTGTACCAAATTTGTTTTTTCTAAGTTGAAGTATTACTGAGATATTGATTTTTTTTAAAATTTAAAACCTCACTTTGGACGCTTATAACCTCTCAGGGATGCACCTTAGTATAGGAGGAAGTTGCGTTAAATCCCCATATTTTAGGTTCCCGTACATGCCCCTGCTCTCGGTCGTTTATTATGCGAAACACTCTGTATATCTTTTTTTAAAACGCAATGTTCCCATGAGTATATCTATGAACATTTTGAGAAAATTCATTAAATGTTCGTGGAACATTTTCAAAAGATACTGGGAGCTCTTAAGAATATTATAAATAACATTCTACAACCCTTATAAGTATGAGAGAATCCGTCCCATTCTCATGTTCATAGAATGTTCTATGAATATATAGAATTATATATCAAATATATAAAATTTTATATATATATATATATATATATATATATATATATATATATATATATATATATGGTGTTCCATAATAACATAAGAAGCATTTGTAAAAATTTTGAGGAGTTGCAGGTGGTGTTGTCTCAAATGTCTTGTAGTTTTGATGTGATCGTTCTGACTGAGACATGGCAGGTCGATTCTGCAAACATATTCAAGATATGACATATTCAGGGATATGACATTTTATATAGTGGAGGGGTCTACAATATGTGTGATGGTGTCTTGGTATACATAAAAAAATACAATCAAATATTCACATAATATAATTTCTTTAGCGGAGTGTCGAGCTGTTGAACTAGCGCTTCATATGGGTAGTGAACATGTTACTATTACTGCTATATATAGATCGCCAGCCATGTGTTTAGCTTCCTTTAATCGATGTTTAGAGACTTATCTAGCTGAAAGTCGAAGGGTTAGTAAAGACCATCACATCATGGTTGGACATTTAAATATTGATATCCTCTCTGAAAACGAGTCCAGCAGTCATGAATACCTCAATGTATTTGCTGCGCACGGGTTCGTTAATACCGTGGACAAACACACGAGGATACAGAAGAACAACTCTGCCTCTTGCATTGACCACCTCTTTGTGAGTTCCAAGTCGCAGTGCGATGTTTTGAGCGCGGTCTACCACACTTCTATCACTGACCATTTTTCTGTATTATTAGATATCCCAGTGAACTCTGAAAAATAAATTAATGTCAATACATTAAGAGTAAAGTGTTACATAGATTATGATAGGGCACGCAGCGAACTAGAACATATATATTGGGATAATATTTGTGGCTCTGAAAGCTTGAATATTGTTGCGGAAAATGTTGGGGGGTATCTCAAATCAGTGCTGGAAAGGTATACTGTTAGATTTAAGATGAAAAACAAGAATAGACCCAGGAAATCCTGGATAACAGAGAGTATAATTAGGTCGATAAACCCAAAAGATCGCTTATACCGAACAATGATACAAAACCCTAGTGATGAAGATAAGAGACTACAGTTTGCGCGATATAAAAATAGGTTAAATGAGATAATCAAGTGCGCAAAAGCAAACTTTGTCAAAAAGCAAATATGCCTCCACCCCAATTCACCTAAAAAGCTTTGGGAGACGGTAAATCGGCTAACTAAAGAAGAGAGAAAATATCCTGCAAGAAACATTCAACTTGCGGGTAATAACTCATTAAATAACTCCAACCCAGGGGAAATAGACAACGCATTCAATAAATATTTTTCATCCGTTGGGAGAGCATTAAAACAAAGAATACCGACTTCGAGAGACAGTCTTAAGGTAGATATGAAGCCATACAGCATTTTTCTAGAACCTACATGTGATTCCGATGTTATTATATGCATGTTGGGTATGAAGGTAAAAAAAGCTCCTGGATTGGACTCAATCACTGTGGAGAATTTGTGGGAACTTGTGTATGTTATTGCAGTCCCACTGACTGTCTCAATCAACAGATGTATAGAACTTGGTATTTTCCCAGACATTCTAAAGAAGACTGTAATAAGACCACTTTTTAAAGGAAGAAACGGGGACGAAATGCCAAATTATAGACCGATATCCTTAATATCGAATGTGGCCAATGTTTTCGAAAAAAATATTTGTCAGAAAATAACAAACTATCTAAAGAAGCATAACATCTTATCAGAATCGCAGTTTGGCTTCAGGGAGGGTCTGTCAACACAGAATGCGTTGAATACCCTAACTACAGGAATTTATTCTCCTCTTGTTAAACAAAGACAACATATTTGCAGCTTTCTAGACGTTGAGAAGGCTTTCGACGCTGTTGAACACGGGATTATTCTCAGAAAATTGGAGGGTATCGGTTTTAGGGGTGTTCCGCTGCTTTTGATTGAGGATTATTTACGGTCTAGAAGGCAGTTCACAAAAATTTACGACAGCTACAGCGATTTTGAGGTGGTGGAGTTTGGCGTTCCTCAGGGTACGGTCCTGGGTCTATTGTTATTTGCTTTGTATGTCAATGATCTACTTAATGTGCAGACAGCTGGTAAAGTCATTGGTTTTGCAGATGATACTGCAATTCTATATGAATATTGTTCTTGGCAACGGCTAAAGACCAAAATTTAAGATGACTTTGTGAATATTAAGGGGTGGTTTGATGCCAATGGGCTAACTATTAACACGAAGAAGACGAAGTATGTTGCACGCCGGTTTGTGAATCCGTTGCAGTAGAACATTTTTTTATATTTTCTTTAACAAAATGCAACTCACAGACTCTGCTGGACTTCGTTGGCGAAAAATTCTCCCGGTGAATAGCTGCAACCCATTTAGCAGACATGGCGACGTCAGTTGGAAAACGAAACAAGTGTACCTTCTGTCCATTTTTGTAATTTCCGCGGCACACAACAGGAATACAGCATTGTTAATATACCGGTAACACTGCTAAAACACACCACAACACAAGAATATCACACAAATTCTCACTATCTCCAGCAAAAAGGTAGTTCAAACACACGAAATATAAACAAAACAACACCTTGGCACGTTGTCTACTAGCAGCGTACAAGCGGAAATACCAAACGTACCTGGCTCTGCTTACGTCACGCGATCATTACGTCAGAGACCTGAGTCCTTATATATCGATGTTGCCGGTTGTGTGCGTTGGTTGAGTGGATGTTTGCTGCGGATCGCACTGTTTTACATTTTGGGTTTGGTTGGCTGTGTGGTGTTGTATGCGTTGTTTTTGCTGTTGTTGTTTTGACTGAGCGGATAGTTCCTAATTGAAGTAGGTTAATTTTAAAAGTTTATGTATGTTTTTTTTTCATGTGCCCACAAACAAGTGAATACTTTCGTGAGTTACACATGTGTTTGTTTTATTGTTTACTTCATTATTTCATTGTTTCAAAGTTATACATTTATGTGTATACTAATTTAAGTTAACAGTTAATTGTCAATAGATGTATTGTATTTTGTGTATTCTTCTCTTGAAATAAAGTTTATTATTATTATTATTATTATTATTATTATTATTATAATTTTATTGTACCTTGTGAGAATGTTCTGGGGATATTTGAATATTCTTTCGAAACATTCCTGGTATATTCTCAGAATGTATCTGTGCTGTCTGGGATGTGACCGATTCCAACCCTGGAGCTAAAATCGGTTATTTCTTTGATTCTCTCTCTGCACCGCTGTCATTTTCTCCGTCCGTTGTAGTCCATATGTCACTTTTGGTTGTCAAGTCACTTGCCACTCGTTCCTTTTAATTCGCATTCCAAAATCAGGTCTCTGAAAATCCATGTTAGAGACTCCATCTTGTCGTCTGATAAAATTAAAAAACTAAGAAATAAGCGTCATTTACATTTATCCTCTGATTACTTCAAGTCTTGTGATCTTCCTGCTTTCTTGTTTTATGCAGTTTTAGTTTGGAATCCTAAAGACAATGGATGAAAAAACAAATTTTGGCAAGATTTCATATAGCACTTTTCTGTAACTGAGACAGGAATCAATAAGTATTAACCCCACAGTATCCTTCTTTTATTTCTGAATTTCACATGTTCAGATGTTCTCGAGAAGTTCTGCTCGGCTGTGCAGCCTGCTTTGCTTTTTATGTTTGTGCTGTCTGTAGCTTTTTATGTAGTTGATTAATTTGACTTTTAACCTATTGATTTTGACTCCATCAGAGTTGTTTTCATATTGTGGGACCCCAGTCGCATTTCAAATTGTACATTTTAGAGAAATGTTTTTATAACTCCTGACACTAATGTCAGTTAAATATTGCATGGCCGTTAGGGCTATTCTGAAGTTTGACACTTAGTTTTGCTAGACCTTGTACCTTTTTGTAGTTGCAGTGTTAGTCACTCGCATGGTATACCTACCAGACCAACCATTTTTTATATTCTAGGTCTAAACCCCTGAAGATGGCTCAATAATGGGTAGAAACGCGTAGGGTTAAGAATAAAATAAATGTCTGGTAGTGAAGGCCTTTTAATTTTTCTTTAATCATGTCAAACACAGACGCTATGACGTTCAGAAATAATACAATTTTATTACTTCTATGTTTGATGAAAGTCTTTGAGTACATAATTAAGGTAAGGCTGAAATGGTATTTTGAATTCAATAAATTACTTTCACGTACTTCAGATATGGCTTAAGTACCAACCATGCTGTCTCTCATTTAGTTACCGAGATACAGAATACACTCTCTGAAAATAGATATGTGGTTTGTCTTTTCGTATTAGGCATCGGCGGAGCCTATGATTTTGTAAACCTGCATTTATTGTACGAAGAATTGGTTCACAATGGAGTTTCGGAAAATTTTGCAGCCAATATTATACAACTCTATTGGGGAAGAAAATTATTTGTGAGAGATAAAAACAACCAGTTCCATGGTCCAAGAGTAGTTATAGAGGGATTGACACAAGGTTCTAAATTAAGCCCTCTACTTTTTAAGATCTGCACTAATGGTATACACGGGATATGGGACGAAAGTGTTCAGTGCATACAGTATGTGGGTGATTTTTCCATATATTCCTCTGAACCAACATATGACCAGTGCATTACAAAACTATAGTACATAAAACACCCTAAATCAGTGGTTGGTAGAACGAGGTTTTACTATCAGTCTGGGAAAAACATCAGTAATGTTTTTTTCTAGACATCGTATGAATACACAAGATTGCTGATATCAAAGTGGTAGATACATATAGGGATAGACATTGACAAAAAATTACTATGGACAGAGCATATTAAGTATTTTAAAAGTAAATGCGAAAAGAAAATTAATATTCTTCGAGCTACTGTAGCTCAGGAATGGGGTGCTGACATACGAATCGCTCTAATGTTTTATAAAAGTTATATTAGATCAATCCTGGACTAGCGCTGCATAGTATTTGGGTCGATTTCAAAAACTAATATGAAACACATTGAAAGAATACAGTTAAAGTCCTTAGCTATATGCCTTGGTACAATACAGTCCACACCATGCTAAGCTGTTTTTGCAGAAGCCAACGAGCAACCTTTTCACATAAGAATCAAACTTCTAGCTGTACGATTCATACTTAAGATAGTTGATGCAAATATCTCAACTACCAACTCTCTACATCAACTGTTTTTAGAAACTTTATACAACAAGTACTGGAAAATTAAAGACCACATTTAGCCATCGCCTGTTATGATAATCTCAAATATGAGCCATACATAGAAGGCGATACATTTATGAAAATCCCCAATGATTTTAGATTATATTTGACTCAGCTCAAAGTAATTATATCAACTTATGATAACAACAAAGAACTAAGTCAAGCAGTATTGTCGAATGTGTTAGAAAAATATCCCGGCTACTGTTATGTATTCACCGATGGATCTAAAACTCCAAAGGGTGTATGAGCAGTCTTTGATGTGCAGAAATACCAGCAGAGATTTAAATACAGATTCAACTATTTAGCTTCTACATATAGAGCAGAGATGGTCGCTTTAGAAAAAGCCTTGATTTGGATAGATGCCCATATGGTAGGAAATGTGGTGATAATGTCGGAGTCACAAGCTTCACGTTTAGCGTTACAGAATTTCAACTCATCTAGCTATGGAAATGATTTTATAGCAAAAATTGCTGAACTCGTTAACAAGATAACAACGATTACTGACCTTCCTATGGATTAAAGGGCACATAGGTATCTCCGGAAATGAGATCGGCGATGGACTCGCTAAAGAGGCAATCGATTCAGGAGTCCAGGAAAATAGATTGAATCTTACAGACATGAGAGCTGACATCTCCAGAAACATCACCTTTATCTGGTCAAAAAAATGGAAAGAGTACGTTACAAGGTCTACCAACCTATACGCCTTGCTCAACCCAGAATTACCAACAAAATTATCCAAGCATGGCCCGCTTACAAGGAAGCAAACAAGTACCATAGTTAGACTCAAATTTAATCATAGGAGGTATCCATTACATCTTAGTCTAATTGGTGTCTGTAACAATGCATATTGTGAATGTGATGAAGAAACCGAGATGGACTTAAATCACATACTGCTGGCTGGTCTACTTTATACAGAAACAAGAAAAAAGTTTTTCAAATCCCTACAGTTAATAAATATATCTTACCCATTCAACATAACTCACTTGCTAAGCTTTAAATGTACAAACATCTACATATTGCTGATTAGATTCTTAAATGAAGGACAAATTACATTATAATATTCTGGCAAAGTATTTACTTTCTTTCTTGTATTATTATTGTTTTGTTGTTATTGTTTTTTTTTTCATTTTAGATTTAGTAAGTAAGACGTAGTTAATTTAGATATTAATAGGTTTTTAGTTACAGTGGTAAACAACTCCTATTGTCTAGCCTTTTGTTGGTGTGCCCTAGGCGACAAAGTATCCTTGTTTTAATTTTTAATAGTTTATTATGTGAAAAACACATATATTGGTTTATGCATAAGTGTGTAAATACTAAAAAAATGGGAAGAAGAAAAAATAGAGTAGAAAAAAATAGGGAAAAAGAAAAGAAAGGGAAAAAGAGAAAAAATAAGAGAAAGTGAATACAAAATGGAAATCAAAGTGAAAGTATAAGAAAGGTAAAATTATTTGTAAAGGATGTCTTTGCAATTCTAGTTACGTTTTAGTGAATCTTCTTGGAAAAATTCACTAATGGGGAGATCCCGACTTTTGAATTTTGAAAAAATTTCTTCAAATGAGCGCGAGCTAGGACTTCTAGAACCCATATCCGAGGTAAGTTTTAAGTTTCAATTTTTATATGTTTATATATATATATATATATATATATATATATATATATATATATATATATATATATATATAATAAGATTTGGTACGCAGGTTGACGATATGAAAAGGAAACTGTATACCAAAATGTATATTTCTACGTTGCAAGAACAAAGTTCTAAAAGAATATTTGGTGGCAGATCATTTTTATGAAAATTGACTATTTTGTAACGGTTTGATACTTGCTGCAAGACTGAATTTATAAAAGTCTGTGGTGAATGGAAGACTAGATGCATCTTCCGAAGCCATCCCATATTCTTTGTACATACATACATACAAAGCTTGTTTAAATGTCTGTACATAACGCTCTATACGACCATTAGTTAAAAGATGGTAAGGTGCACTAAATTTACATATGATACCATTTTCTTGCATAAATTTCTTAAACTCATAAGAAGTAAATGATGTACCATTATCCGAAAAAAGAATTTTTGAAATTCCAAGTGTTGAAATTATTTTACGTAAGAATGTAATTGTATTATGAGAAGTTAAGTCTCTTACTCTGTGAATTTTTGGCCATCTTGTATATACATCAACTAAAATTTTAAAAAATAGTCGTTCGTGAATGAACCATCAAAATCCACATGAACTCTATCAAAGGTGTTTGAGATGTTTCCCAAAATACACTGGAACTTTGACAGGAGTGTTTTTAGTTTTATTACATTCAATGCAATTCTTACATAGTTCCTCAATATCTTTATAAATGCCTGGCCACCAATAATGTCCTCTGGCTCAAGCCTTCATTTTATTGATAGCGAAATGAGTTTCATGTAATTCATGTAAAATTTTGTGTCGTAATTGAAGAGGAATTAATATCTTGTGTTGACGAAATAAACAACCATTGTGTATTGAAAATTATATCTTATAAATACCTCATATATCTTCAGCATGCACTGTTTTCCCTCTCTTCAAATCATTAATTAATTTATTCAAAAGTTTGTCTCTACTTGTTTCTACTTGTAATTGTTGTAACGTAATTGGTAAAGAGTCAATTTAGAAAATTTCTAGCTTATCTACATCAGACTCGTATTCTAAAGTATGACTGATGTATAATCTAGATAGTGCATGAGCGTTTGAATGATGCTTCGTGCTTTTGTATTTGATGTCATAAGTAAATCACTGTAAAAATATAGAATAATGCTGCATATCTGTAGTTGTGAGAGTCGAAGATCTCTTAAATGGTGAAAAAATCTATATAATTCGTTGGTTGTTCAAAATGTAATGTAAAAGGACGACCGGAAAGGTAATAGTATTTTTTTACACCGAAAATTAAAGCATAGGTCTCCTTGTCAGTTTGAGCATATTTTTGCTGTATCGGTGATAATGTTTGTAAAGCAAATTGTATAGAACATTGTTATGTTTACCCTATATATATATATATATATATATATATATATATATATATATATATATATATATATATATATATATATATATATATATATATATATATTTATTTATTTATTTATTTATTTATTTATTTATTTATTTATTGCATATTCTGACTTATGAGCATTGAAACATATTAATTACAGGATATATAAGACAATCACGTTCATGCTCAAAAGTGTCAGCTCACGAGCCCTGCATGGCATCTGATCTCTGTCATTCCGTCTGTCTACATGTCAGACAGTCAGATGTCAGACGGAACAGGATGCAAAGCCATAGAGCACAATACATCATGACATCTTCCCTTTATATATTAAAATTAAAATAAACAATGGTTCTACCTACAACGTGAAAATTTAACTTGACAATAAAAATAAAATTATCAACACATTAATGCCTAATAAATTATAAATGATTATTTATAAATCCAGCTTTGTAGCTTTTTTTATAATTCTGCCACTTCTTGTCACACTTGTCCCTTCACTAATTTCACCATTTCCAATATCACTCTGTTTCCTTCGTCCTTTTCTTCATTTCCAACTTGATTTTTCGCTTGGCGTCGTGTAACTTGGGAAGTGAATTCGTGCGGGTTAAAAGTACTGTTAAAGTAAAGTGAAGTTAAAGCTTAACGATGGAAAACGCGCAAAGAAAATTTGGAGAAGTAAATTTACGAAACTGGTGAATCACATCAATTCACTGCTTACCAAAGAATCCGAACTAGATATTGAGGAATTATATGTCAGTATAGAAGTAATAAAATCCCCCCAAGAGAGCTTAAATGCTTGCAACGAAAAAGTAACGTCAACGGCAACAGAAGAAAATTATGAATGAGAGTTCGATAGTGTTCTGGAATACTAGGACCTGGCGACAGTCACACTTGAACGGGTTCGAAGAAAGATTCTTAGAGCCACGGGAACATTCCAAGTAGAAAAAGCAACGACATCTCCGCAGCAATCCAGTGAAGAAAACGATGAACCGCAGTTCAACCCACAACATGAAGAAACCTTGAACCCATCAGAAGTCGACTTCAAAAAATACACCGCAGGAGCAGATAGGTTACCTAGCATGGGAGTTTGAAAAGATGTCGACAAGACTAAGTTTATTAAGGTTTGATGGTCAACTTGTAAATTGGGGACCATTTTGGCAGCAATTTCGGTTAGTGATTCATGAAAATAGACGATTAACGGTCATTAAAAAATTCATTTATTTAAAAAACGTGTTAACGGATAAAGACGCGGTGTCTATAAGTATACTTTCCATGTCGGGTACTTACTATAAAGATGCAATCGAAATGTTACAAACCGAATACCGAAATGTCGATCGAATAAGGGAAACTAACATTCAGAAATTAACGTCTTTACCGCAAACAAACTCTAGAAACCATATCAAGCAAGGTGTCCGTAATTTGTTTAACAATGCCATGACTATAAATAAATCATTGTTGTCTTTAGGTATTTCAGGAGATTAGTTTGGCCTAATGCTAAAATCGATGATTTTAAAAGTAATGCCTTTATACTTTAACAATCGAGTATAATAAACTTTGTGCAAATACAAAATGTCGAACTGTTCCGTCTAATATGTCGTCTGTGAGCTGTAATTCTGATAATAGTTACAGCACTGAAATTTATAAGCTTTTATTCTTTCTAAAAATAGAAGTGGAAGCTATAGAATATGCACAGAATTTAACTAACGATAAAAAACGAGCAACATGAACGTGTAAAGTGGAAACGAATTGAGACACCTAAATAAATTTCAGTGGCCTAGTATGCAACATCTGTGTGTGATCCAGAATGGGACAATATAGTACAGATATAAAAGATTTTATTAATATTGAATCTATAGAAGTTCCTAATATTTGTGTTATTTTTTTAAGTAAACCTTGCCGTAAAAATCCGGTGGTTCGTGGATTGAATTTTAGCAGACCATTCTGTCGCCGGACATCAAACTGAGCCTAGAACATTTTCGTTAATCGATACCTCTCTAATAGTGAATTTTTTAAAATAAAAATTCACTAAAATTGTTTTTGGGTGGTTTCGAAAGCCGAATGAGTACACAAGTAAAGAGTGTTGCGTGGAAAATAGAACTTGTTACAAAACGAGTGTCGGTCTCGTTAATTTAAAATTTAAAGCCTTTGAAAGTTTTAAAAAATTGTCAAATACAAACAGCTGTGTTTTTCGTTGAATCTTTTTAGCAAGGATTTCTGAATTAAATAAAAGTCTATACGCAGTAAGTGCATTATGGTAGTGAATTAGAAAAAACTGTTTTGAATGGCAAATATGTCTTGTTTTAATGAAAGCGGCATCTAATTTGGTTACCGGTATAGCCCTTATGGTAGCAACAATGTACCATATTACATAAAACTAACTTTATTGTTTGGAAAAGAAAAAAAAATCCGAAAATAAATTTAACCTGTTCCAGGAAAAACTCGTCCGACTTTCCTGGCCAACCAAACTCTTCAAGCTATTTACCTACCTGCCAAGGTATAATTTATTCACAAAAAGATTTTGTACGAGACAAAACAAAATGAAGAAAATTTGCACACAACTTTTTTTACGAAAATCGGAACACCTTTGGCTTACAATAACTTATTGAACATTTATTATTAATTACCAGAATTATAAAAAAATCATACAAACAATGATTTCTACCGAAACAAAAAAAAATCTGCGAAAATTTGAAGAAAGGAAAATGTCCAAAAAAAATTCAACTTTTCACGAACGTTTAGACCAGTGGCCGTAAGCATATTTTCATGTCACAAGCTACCATTGAAAATAACGTTATTGAATCTGTCACATTAAACTTTCATTTGACACTTCTAAAAACAATTTATCAACTACTTATATTATGAAAATGGTAAACATAGATAATCAGTTACTATTTGAGAACGCCCTGTATATCATTTTTTTTTACGAACAACATTAACCAAAACTTATTTGAATGGGTCATTTTCATGAAACTCCGCTATCTATTGGTAAAAACGCCGTATCAAAAATTTTAATATGTCAAAAATGTGAAAAGGTGAAAAACAGTTGAAATAACTCGAAAACGATGAAGGCTTACAATTTTCTTTCCTTACAAACATGCATAATAATCCGAGGTAAGATGTAACAATATAAGGGGTGTTGAATAAAAAGAAGACTTATGAGCCAACTTGTGATTGTAAAAATAATTTTATAAGATGCAGCTCAAGACACCATATAATTAACATTTACAATGTTTTCTCGTATCTTGTATAAGAGCGAATATATCGAGCTAGGGGGCCTAGTTCGCGCCTATTTGGAGAAATCATCGCGGTCTCCTCAATAGAGAATTTTTTCTAGGAATATTTGTTGAAGAAATAAACTCTGAAACCATAAACTACATTACTAAAACTAAGAACAACAAACAAAGGATCAGCGAAAGGGTCTATTTGAAATAAATTTTCTCCTTTAGCAAAATGAAGGACAAAGACAGTTGAACCTGAAACTTAAAGTTTTGTAAAATAAACTTGTTGCGGCATTTTGTCTAAATAACCTGTATTCGTTTTAGCTTCATTGCCTACAAGTTGCCAATTTTGACTTTTTAAATCGCGACTTTGACGTTTTAAGGAGAAAAACTATGAAATTTTCATTGTAATTTTTCTGGTACTTCTTGACCTTTTCGCGCCAAAAAAACGTAGTCTTTGTCTGTAATATACAATAGATTTTGTCACCTACACAAAATATTTTGTTTTTTGCGTTTCTCTGGTTATCAGTGGCACCCAACATTTTTTCTTGAAATGCCTATAACTTTTTTTAACTTAGAGATCTAAACTTTAGTATGTAGCATATTTTTATAATATAAACTTGCGTACCAAATTTGGTTGCCATAGCTTTGGTATTTCCATCAAACATTATACGAAAGAAGAGCCAAATTTTCCTGGATAACGAACTTATCCAAGCCACTTGCCAAAGAAACGCACTAGCCAAATTTGATCAAAATCATCCCATTATTTTTTGAGTTATCGGTGTGAAATATATATATATATATATATATATATATATATATATATATATATATATATATATATATATATATATATATATATATATATATATATATATATATATATATATTTCACATAGGTGATTCATTAGAGGTTTATAGGGAAATAGAAGACACACCAACCTGAAATTTTGGTTGCAGCTATAATACGATATTTTCAATGCACTGAAACTCTCGGTTGGACCGGAACATTACCTTTTTGCAAATCGAACCCTATAAATATTATGCATTTGTAAATTCTACGTAAATTTCTGAAGCTGCTGCATTTTGAATCTTTACCATTTCATCAATAATTGGAACGTTGAAAAGTATATTTTTGGTAAATACGTTAACAAAGGAGTGTTCTATCAGGAGCCTTTAATAGTATTCCAAACTGTTATACAGGGTGTATGGTATTTCCGTTCATTTTTTGTCACTTTATATGCCAATAACTTTCTTATTTCAAATCGATTTACCATAATATTTTCACACTATTCGACATAGAATTTTATTCTCTATAGATATATTATGGCATACCCTATCGCTAAAATGAATATTTACAGGGATATTAAAAAAATAAATAAAAAATCTAATTAAACTCGTGTGTATTGTCGCAAGTGTGCTTTGGATAGTTTAAAATTTCATATTTGACAAATACTGTAAACATAAACTGACAGATAGTTCATTGTCTTATCATCACTAAGAATAATACTTACACTAATCGTGATATTCTTAATATGTTATGGTTTTAAATTTCACATTTGAGAAATACTGTAAATGTGTCTTATCATGGCCGATAATAATACTTAAACTAACCGTGATAATATGTTTTATACATATAGCGAGTGTGGCAAAATTTTGGAAAGATAATACAGTTTATTCAGAAAAATATATACATACAAAAGATTTTAAATTAGTGACTCGAATAAACACAAGTTATCCACTGAAGTATCTAAAAAATACTTGTGCGTTGAAACACATTACGAACTTCAGCATGCTGTGGACAGTTGAAACACCAAGTCCAAAACATGCGATATATGTAAGTATACCTAATATGTTTACCTAAACTTAAGGATATAAGCACTCGTATACAAAATAAACATAAAATAAAATAAAACAGAATAGCACACAATAATACGGACCCCAACACACACATACGGTCATATATGCAGAATTGTCAAGACACATATGCACACACAAACACACACACACACACACACACACACGCGCGAACTCTTCAAACATTGCAGCATTTCCCCGGCCCCAAAACACACCCGGGGTGCTGCTTCAATCTAAAATGCTACGAATGAGGTGATTGTTGTGATGCAGCCAGTCTTTCAACATCCTCTTATAAGCGTGGCATATATTCGTTTCTTTAAACTCAATGGGTAGACAGTTGTAAAGCCTCTGCTCCAGGTAGCTGTAATTTCTGTGGCCAATTGACGTTGCGCATCTCGTCGTTCTACAAAGCGTCTCTTTATTTCTGGCCTGATAAGTATGCTGGAAGTGATGGATATTTTCTTTATTTTCATGCTGCCTAACTAACATTGCGTAACAGTATATTTGCCGTACATCAAATACGCGTGCATTTTTAAACAATAAATCTGTCAGGTAGGTTCGTCTCTTGCCTAACATAATCTTAAGAAACCATTTCTGAATTATCTCAAGATTTCTCAAATGTGTTTTAGAGACACCTCCCCAGCCTACAATGCCATATGACAAATGACTCTGAAAGAGGGCAAAGTAGAGCTCTTTTAGTTGTTCTATTTTTAGGTAGTAATTGAGAACCCGAAATTTAGGCAATAGACATCTCAACTTTTTAACCAGGTAATTTATATGGCTCTTCCATCTTAAATTGGGATCCAGAATCACACCCAAATATCTGACAGTCTGAGATACGCACACCAAAAATTCTCCGTTTTCGTCAGAGAAACACAGTGACGGGATTTTTTGAGACTGCTGAATAGAGAAGCTTAGAAATGTGGTCTTATCTATATTGAGTGTCAATTGATTGCTTTAGAAGTATTTTTTTATCATTAAAAAATCTTGTTCAACCAGACTTTCCAGTCTTTCCCACGAATCCTCAGTATATACTATGGCCGTATCATCTGCGTAACTAACAATCTTCCCCTTTGTTGGCAATGAAAACATGTCATTTATATAAATGATGAACAGTAAGGGACCCAAGACAGTTCCCTGGGGAACCCCATATTTTATCTTTTCATAGCCACTTACGACATCATCCATATCAACACATTGGACACGATTGCCCAGGTAAGACTGTATCAACTGATTACTGATACCCCTGAAACCATACCTTTCCAACTTTTCAAGTAGCAGGCTGTGATTTATCGTATCGAGGGCCTTAACCAAGTCAACAAACATGCACAGAGTCGGCTGGCCTTCGTCCAACAACCTATAAATACTATCCGTGATAACAGCTACCGCATCCTGTGCTGACCTACCCTTTCTTAAACCATACTGTCGATCAGAGAGAATATTATTTACACTTAGAAAGTTTAAAAATCTGGTTTTTCTCGGCAATCTTTGCTAAATTTGAGAGAAGTGTAATGGGTCTGTAGTTAATTATCTCTAAAATGTCTCCTTTCTTATGTACAAGCCTTACAATACCCACACCAAAGTGATCAGGCCATATCCCGGTTTCAAATATTCTGTTAATAATGCAGGCCAAAGGTTTTGCGACTTCATCCTTTACCTGTTTTAATATGTCTGCCCCAATCCTGTCAAAACCAGGTGATTTACAGATTTTTAGGGAGTTTATTGTTTTTACAATTTCTGTCTCTATTACAGGTTGAAAAAAGATTGTATTCTCACATGCCTTAATATAAGAGGGTACTCGTTGGCGTGCATTAATTTTTTAGGCAAGTTTTTCACCTACCTGAGCATAGTACCAATTAGAACTTTGTGCTATAAGTTTCCTGTCATCAATAATTTGCCTTGTTTCCAATCTGATTTTTTCAATGCGTCTTCGACTCTCTGTTTCATATCCGGGATCGCAATTTTTTTACACAGTTATATAAATGTTTAGTGCTAAGGCTATTTTTACCAATTTCCTGTTTGTAATAATCTTCCTTAATTATTTTAATCAATTTTCCCAATCTTGCTTTGTACCTGTTATACCCTGTCTTTAAATGCACATTATCAGGATCCCTTAATATATTTCTGTACATGTCATCCTTTGTTTTCGTCGCCTTGATGAGACCTTGTGTAATCCATGGCTTCCTGGGACGCTCCGAAACTTCTAATTTCTTTGCTATCGTGTTTCCATTTATATGCATTTGCAGCATATATATGAAAGTGTTTGTCATTTTATTGACATCAGTCTCATAATAAACATCATTCCAATTATATTCACGTAAGTCATGTCTTAAATATTGGTAATTGACATAATATTTTAACCTATTCTTGTTTCGGGATCTTTAGGTGCCTTTTTCGGTCTCTATTACAAGCACAATTGTATAATGGTGAGTTATGTTGCATTTTATTATATAAGGTGTTAAGCTAGGTGCACCTCTATTTATCTTTACAAATATATGATCAATGCATGATATTTGCTCACCGTTAACACGTGTGAAGTTAGTTATTTGGGATGCATAACCCTTTTCGTATAATGTGTTCAGATAGTACTGTGGATAGTCTCTTTCATCTAGAATATTTATGTTCATATCACCCAATAACAGGCTCACGTCAATATCTTTCCCTACTGTGTCAAGGTATATTTTCAAATTATCAACAAAAGTATGAGGGCACACTGGATGCAGCCTGTACACAGCAGATATCATGTATTTTGTGTCATTCAAACTAAGAGCAACCTGTAACAGATTTATATCACCCGACTTAATTATATGATGTTTATACTGGATATGGTTCCTGATATACACAACAACTCCATCGTTGCGATTGACTTTTCCCTCATTATATCATATATGATACCCGTGCATTGAATACAGATTTATGTCTTGAATCCTAAAAGTTTCAGTCAACACCATCACGTCAAAGATAGTTTTGAAACGCTGCAAAAAAGTGTCAGTTCATCCAAGTTTTCTGCGATACTGCGAATGTTCATATGAAGAACCTTCAGACCATCAATGACTGCCCGACTGTGATTATTAAATTCTTCCACTGTATCCACAACAAAAGTAGTTGGATCTGTACCTGCATAATCTCGTATATAATCATCCATTGCTATCGCAAACAAAGAATCAAAAACATAAAAGGTCGAAAGCTCTATTCAAAAAGTTCACGATCATTCATTCACTCACGCGATCCAACAAAACAAACACGCAAGCAAAAAAACAATACAATAATCAAAATCAAAAGCAGCAAAAGGAAGATAGCTTGCTGTAAACACACTAAAAACACAATATTATACAAACAAACTCAAAGTATATACTATAAATTCAAAACACGAATATTTAGAAGTGACGATTCACTTTACGAAAGCTAGCCAAAAGTAAGATCAAAACAGACATATACAAGTTTCAAAATACCATAAAACGTTAAAACGAACAGTAAATATTTTTAAAATGTTAAAAAACACAAATATTCACAATCAAAGTTACAGAAACAGTAAAAATAAAATCTGCTTGAATAAATTAACAGAGTCTAAAAAGATACAAATTTAAAATACAAAATAAAATTTAAAAGTTTAAAAGATCAGTAACTACTTTAAAATGGTAAAAAACACGAATGTTCACACAAAAAATACAGAAACAGTAAAAATAAAATCTGCCTAAATAAACCAATATAGTCTAAAAAGGTAAAAATCTAAAATACCATAACAAGTAAAAAAGAACAGTAAATATTTTAAAAATGTTAAAGAACACGAATATTCACAAAAAAAATACAGAATCAGTAAAATACTGACCCAGAATTTCTCCGCCCAAAAGCGTAAGTAGACAAGAGTTAAAAATACACAGAGCTAAAAATACAGAGTTAAAAATACATACATAAACCATACAAATCTACACACACATGTACACATATATAAACGTGTTACACACTGGACTATTATCATCACGCACGTGTGGATCCATTATATAGCTGTCAAGAGAAAAAATACATTTTCCTCTCTCTTTCCCTCGTCAGAAACACACCAAAATCGCCAAAGGACAAACGCCAATAAAATCTACAGGAATAAAAAAGACACCTATATACTAATTCAGAATATATAAAACTGTTTAAAATACGAAAACTTGCCAATTATTATACTTTTAGGAACTTTGTTAGTTTAATATTGATTAAGTAGCCGAGATAATAGGCCTTAATTTATTTTACAAGAATAGTGTTTTGTGTGTGTGTGTGGTATTGTTGTTGGCATTGAGATTGTTTCTCATCAGCCACAAATTGTAAATTAAAATCGCGTTTCTTTCCCGCATTTTTTTTTCTTTTTTTTGTTCGAACACGACGGCACCCATATCAAGCAATATGTACAGTAAATACTTAACTATTATTTTTTTTTTACATAAATATATACACATATATATCAAATATTTTTTTAACTTGTTTTATTATATATATAATTATTATTATTATTTTTTTATTTTATTTTTTTTTTGTTAATATTTTTTTTAATTTTTTTTTAATTTTGTTTTTGTTTGTTTTTTGTTTTTGTTTTTGTTTTTAATATATATATACACATATATATTTTGTTTTATATATACATATTTTTTTTATTATCTTTTTTTATTTTTTTTATCAATTTTTTTATTATTATTTTTTTTTTCATATTTTTTTTTCAATTAAAAGACATGGGGATTGAAACTGGGACACTTGGCGCCAAGGGGTCCGTCATGGCTCACTAGACAAACATGAATTAGACCACGGTTTGGTAGGTACTTCACAAGAGGGGTGGACATACAAGGCTCTACTTACATCTAGTTCACAATTTGTTTCTTAATACAAAAATACTAACCTACTTATAACTAATCATTATTTAAATTTTTAGTTTACATTCTTTCAAAAACTTAAATATTACTTTATATACAAAATAATCTAACAATGCTAAGACGTGACTTAGGTTAGAATAGTGTTTTACTTATTTTAAAATTCGAGACATATAAGTGTAGATAAACGTCGATTTCACAGATACGCACTTGACTCCGTGCTCATGAAAAACCCCAGTGAACATCCACTATACTGCACGCACTAAAAACGTACACCTTATTTGGCCACCTATTATACAAAATCAAAAGTATTCACTATTATATTAATTTTTGCGCCAATGTGGCGACATCAATATGTAACAGAAAAAATAAAAAAGGAAAAAAAAAACGATTTCCAGGCCTCTATACTACGTTGCTCCAGAGGTGATTGACTGTATTCTTTTATTTCGTTGCCGGGTATGTGGTTTGGCAACCTGATGTTCACCGGTGGATTTTATAGTAACACCCCTTTCAGTTTGATCCTTCTAACGTTGACTAGGTGGGTGCGCTTTTTCTACTTCAAAAGTTTCCTCTAGGATTTTATACATTGTGGATGTGGATGGCGCACTATTGGATTTTTGTCGTATAGGGACCTACCGTCGGTCTCCAACTGCTGATGCGTATAAGACTCGCCGTTGACAATTAATTTTCCACCTCTCAAGAAGGTTTTATAATTCTGCTTCTTTGCCTGCTTTAAGTGTGGTAGCAGTACTCTATTTACTTGTCTCTCCTCATATGTAAGATGATGAGAAATGTGGATTTTAGTGCCCGCAAGGCCAGGAGCTCTTCTTAGAACAATCTGTTTAGTTTGATTAGATACAAATTCTACCAGTATAGGCTGATTCGTTCCCTGACCTAACACCGCGACTCTGTTGAGGTCTTGCTGGCCTAGATTAATTTTTAGGTATTGGTTCAGTGTTTCCACCGTTCCTCATATGTAAGATCATGAGAAATGTGGATTTTAGTGCCCGCAAGGCCAGGAGCTCTTCTTAGAACAATTTGTTTAGTTTGATTAGATACAAATTCTACCAGTATAGGCTGATTCGTTCCCTGACCCAACACCGCGACTCTGTTGAGGTCTTGCTGGCCTAGATTAATTTTTAGGTATTGGTTCAGTGTTTCCACCGTTTCGTTTGCTAAATTACTCTTATTGATGGACAATCCAAATATAACTATATTACTAATTTTAAGCTTCCTCTCAAGAAACTGCTGCATTGCTTCTAGTTCTTCAACTCTCTTCCTCAACTTTTTCACGGTACTTTTTGTCTTATTTAACGTCGAAATTAAGTCCTCCTTAATCTCCTTAATCTCTCTCTCTCTCTCTTCTGTGAAAACTTCTAATGGGAAGTATCCTATTTAACTCATCTCGCTGAACTCAAGTTTTGAAAGATAGAGAAGACATTTATTAATCACGGCAAGGTTAAAGTTGAGAAAAACAGGCAGAAACCAGTGACAGGTAATTAAGAAAATTAAATTAACGTTTTGGGGTATTTAAATGCAGATCGTCAAGGTTCTATCATGGGAGTAGAAGCTGCGAGTAAAATTTCATATACATCAATCCAGCGGATGCTCAACAAAGCCAGTATGCATAATTATAAATTTCAAGATATGCAAGCCCTCATAGCTGAAGATTTAGAAAAAAGAGACTTGTTTTGTACGCAGTTAATAGACATACTTGATCGTGGTAACTCTTTTCTTGAAATAATTATTTGGGCAGACGAAGACAAATTTTCAAGGCATGATATACTTAATTCCAGAAACAATCAGTTTTAGTTAAACCAAAATCCCCATCTAGTTCGGAAAACTAATTAACATAAATTCAGTTTTAACGTTATTTGTTTATTATGAACATTAAATTATCATTATTTATTTACTAAGAGAACTTGTCTTCGGAAAAATATCTAGACCTACTGAATTGAAAAGTAAGCGATTTTTTAGACGAACTGCGCCTGAACAAGAGATTTTTTGCTGGTACCAATTGGATGGTACTCTGGCACATTGTGCTAGAATTATAACCGAAAAATTGTTCTTTGATGACAGATGGATTCGGAGAGATGGGCCATGGGAATGGACTCCCAGGATCACCTGACCTAACACCTCTCGACTTCCATCTTTGGGGTGCTATAAAGGGTAAAGTGTACCAAACACCATGTGACTCAAGGGAATCTCTTGAACAGAAACTGCGACTAGACTTTTCACGATTGTCGCAAGAAGAAATTCAGAGGTCAACGACTGAAGGTGTCCGAAGAAGGATTGTTATGTGTCGTGAACAACATGGGCAAGAATTTGAACAGTTAGTTTAGATTTATTTTTCAATCTTTCTTTTTTTTAATTTCATATTGTTTATTTTGTAATGTATATGTTCTGCGTAAAAATGTCCAGAAATGGAATGTAAATATTCATTTTAGCTATTGGGTATGCTATAACATATCAATAGAGAATAAAAATCTACGTCAAATGGTGTGAAAATATAATGGTCATTCGATTTTGTAATAAGAAAGCTATTGGTATTTGTAGTGACGAAAAAGTGAACGGAAATACCAGACGCCCTGTATAACATTTTAGAATACTATTAATAGCCCCTGATAGAACGCTTTGTTAACGTATTTATTAACAATAAACTTTTCAACGTTACAACTATTGGTAATAATGACATTTTCGTTAGTCACTCCATCTGTCATGATTTCTGAAAAAATTAAATGTCTCAAAAACAATTAAAAATGGGAAAACCATTCAAAATGCAACAGTTTAAGAATTTTACGTAGAATTTAAAAATGCAATAATATTTATAGGGTTCCAATTGAAAAAAAAAGGTTCATGTCATTTTCGGTTCAACCGGAAGTTGCAGCGCATTCAAAATATTATTGAAAAATAGATCGCATCGTACTATAATGGCAACCAAAATTTTCTTTTCAATGTCTCTCCTTTTTCCCTTTTTCCCTATAAATCTCTAATGAATCAGTTACATGAATCACTCTGTATATATGTATATATGTATATATATATATATATATATATATATATATATATATATATATATATATATATATATATATATATATATATATATATATATATAATAACACCACAGTAGACAAACTCCGCACCCATAAGTCTTAGACTTGTGCGGGGGGAGTATAGTACATATAGACAAAAATATATAGTATATAGTATATATATATATATATATATATATATATATATATATATATATATATATATATATATATATATATATATATATATATATATATATATATAAATTATAACGGACCCCGGATATGTGTTCTAGGGGGCCTAGTTCGCGCTCATTTGAAATTTTTTTTCTGAATTCAAAAGTGGCGACTTCATTAGTGAAATTTCTCTACGAAAATTCACTAAAAGTCAGTTGCTTATTGAATTTAGCCAGTGTAAAGCACTTGGTACCTCAGAACTTAGATTTTGTAGATATAGCTTGTAACCGATTCAGTGTCACAACATTTTTATTATGTTTACTGATTGGGCAGTCTGCGAACTCTGCCAAGCCTCAGTAAGAGTTATCTGTTATTAACTGGTATACAGTTGCTACACCAAGATTTTTCAAATTATTTACGTGTTAACATTACAAATGCTGAAACCAACCTGTTACAAGTTAAAAGCTATACGGGTAGTGTGATTTTGTTAACTACAGTGTAAATTTGTTTTTTTCAATTTTGGCGCTTTATTTATTTATTTATTGTTTCTCGTCAAAGTTTTCTAAATAAATGTTATAATTTTATTCTTACTTTCTGCAATAGAGATGCATTTAATAAAAGAAGGAAGCAAGAATTTCTACACAACACGCATTGATATATGACGTCATATATTAATTAATTTAAAAAAGTTGTGTACACCACACACACACACACACACACACACACACACACACACACACACACACACACACACACCAGTTCAATCGTGGATAACGTAGGAATAAAAATGTAGATGCCCCAACAAGTAGAGTTATTTACAGAGATATCCGGTCATGTGATATTTATCCTGCCATTGCTGCTTCCTTTCCCGTCACCCACAGAGGATGTTCATAACCAGGAAATGATTCCTATCGTGAGGCTACTCACACATTCGAGTATTACAACTTTCTTAAATTATTTAACGCAAAGTTGTCCTTCCTCCTACTTGACTATCGAATATGCTAACTGCTCTATCAACTAGTGTTTAGTAATTGCGTTTATTAAATATATTAAAGGTCCTTACCCAGTATAGCGTTATAACGGTAGAAACTTTTCATAAGAATTTGACCATATTCAGTGAAGGAAACACATTGATGGGAAATAGGAAATATAGTTAGACAAATATATTAAGGCATATTTCACCCCCTAATTTCATTATGAAAGGTAGGTAGAGTGCCACCTTTTTGGAAAGCACTTCTGATTCTCTATTCAAAGTTGCAACTCTAAAATCTACCGATTTGTTTTTTAGATTTTGCTTTCAAAATTAAGCTGCAATTTTAAAATCTACCGACCGGTTTTTTAGATGTCTGCTTTCAAAACTTCAAAATAAAACAAATTTGGTAACAAATTTTATAGAAACAATGCACAAAACAAGACAAAAAATTTTCACCCGCGAATTATCATCATTTTAGTGAATTTTCTAATGAGATCACGATTTTGAAATTGTGAGAAAATATTTTCAAACGAGCACAATCTACCCTTAGAACACATATACGGGGTCTGTTTCAATTTATCCATTGATCAATAAATATCAATGTTAAGAATAGAAACGCAAGTTTTCCACAAATTTTTATTTTTTTATTGTTCAAAGTAATCCCGTTTTAGGTCGATACACTTTTCCCAACGTTTCTGCCATTTCGTTAACCCCTCCAAAAAATAATATTTGTCAAACTAATCAAAATACACTTCTGTCTCGACGATAGCCTGCTCGTGTGAGCTGATTTTCCCCCGAGTTATGTTTTGATGTTGGGAACAGAAAAAAGTTGCTGGGAGCCAGGTCGGGCGAGTACGGTGGGTGTGGCAGCAGTTCATAGCGCAGTTCATGCAATTTGGCCACGACAACGGATGAATGTGCTGGTGCGTTATCGTGGTGAAACAGTACTTTTCTCTCGACCAAATGGGGTCGTGTCTTCTTCAATTTCTCATCTAATCACTCTAATAGTTCATTGTAGTACTGTCACGTAATCCTTCTTCGTTTCTGATAAAAGTCCATGAGGATTATTTCTTTCGTATCGCAAAAAATCGTAGCCATAACCTTTCCGGTCGATGGGACTTTGCCGTCTCCGGAGCAGATTCACCAGGAACTATCAATTTGATAGTCGCTTGGTATCTGGTGTATCCAGATATATATATATATATATATATATATATATATATATATATATATATATATATATATATATATATATATATATATATATATATATATATATATATAGGTAGTGTGGTTCGTTTAAGAAGGAAACACCCCTGTAACTTTTGTATTTATAATTTGATTTCGATGGGCAAAAGATTAAAAGATATAACATGCAAACTCTATACATACTGAGAAAATTGTTCTCAATGTCACCTGGCGGCAAGCTAAAGCATTTTTTCTATTAAGTGAAGATCGAAACCTGTGATGAGCACTGATAAGCACACTTGGAGAACCCAAATCACCACAGCACATTTTAAAAAACCTGACGATCACTTCACTAACCAAGTTAGCATCATCAGAGGATGAATAATTTATCTGATGACGCTAACTTGGTTAGTGAAACGATCGTCAGGGTTTTTTAAATGTTTTGTGGTGATTTGGGTTTTCCAAGTGTGCTTATTATTTCTTCGATGTAAAAAAATTAGGAAATGGGTTAGAGCATACTTCAAATTAGATATATACCAAATTTCATCAAAAAATGAGAATTATTAACCATTTCCGAGAAATTTATTTGTGTGACCCTTCTTATATGAACACACTCTGTAACTTTTATATTTATAACGCGTTTTTTTAATCGGGATTTCAATAGGTAGAAAAACTCGGGACGCAGCAAGTGCGTTATGGCACTGAATTTTTATTAAATGCTTCAAATTTAAATAACTTAATTTTCTATAAACTTAGAGAGTTTAATTTTAATACGTAGTAAGGTCTTTTCTAATGCAAGATATCCACAAAATTTCATTAAAATAACTATGTAATTTTCGGAGAAAAAATTTTTTTCGAAAGAAAATTTAAAATTTGAATAACTCAATTTTCTCTAAACTTAGAAAGTTTAATTTTGATACGTAGTAATATCTCTGCTGAGGCAACATATATAGTAAATTTCATTAAAACAGCTTTGTTACTTTCGGAGAAAAAAAAATTTTCGAAAGAAAACTCAACATTTTTCCGGGAAAGCCCGTCCGATTTTTCTGGATAACGAACTCATCCAAGCCATTATTAAAAGAAAGGCACTTGCCAACTTTTATCGAAATCGGTTAATTATTTTTTGAGTTATATATATATATATATATATATATATATATATATATATATATATATATATATATATATATATATATAAACATATAAAAATTAAACCTATTTACAAATGAACTTTAATAAGATATTATGCTGTGACAATATATCTCTCAAGCAGTGGCGATTTCTCCTAGTGAGCTAGGTGTGCGCCGCACACCCTAAAATATAATCAAAATGTGCACAGTTATATATGTTTTATTTATTTTTCCCTTAGTCTTAATACACTACATATTTTATGACAATCGATTTAATTTACTCTTTGATTTCATAAATAGTCGGTTAATAGTGACTTGGAATGAAGTAGATACCACGTTTCTAACATATTCAGAGAATATGAGTAGATCAATAGAAACTAGGAATGAATTCGGTCAGTCCCCGACCCACGTGTTTAAAATAGTGAGGAAAATACCATTGATTTTAACACTGCAGTGAGCTATAAAAATTTGATTAACTCAGTTTTCTCTAATCTTAGAAAGTTTAATTTTGGTAGATAGTAAGGTATTTCCTAGGACAAGATATCCACCAAATTTCATTAAAACAACTTTGTAATTTTTGAAGAAAAAAAATTGTTTTAATAGAAAATTTAAAATTTGAATAACTCAATTTTCTATAAACTGAGAAAGTTGAATTTTGGTACTTAGTAAGTCCTCTCCCAAGGCAATATATATAGTAAATTTCA
Source organism: Tillus elongatus (assembly GCA_964006375.1). Taxonomy (NCBI): domain Eukaryota; kingdom Metazoa; phylum Arthropoda; class Insecta; order Coleoptera; family Cleridae; genus Tillus; species Tillus elongatus. The sequence continues at coordinate 78,251,715 of OZ023269.1, read as the reverse complement.
TTAAAACAGCTTTGTTATTTTCGGAGAAAAAAAATTTTTTTTTTAAAGAAAACTCAATTAGCCCGGAAAAAACCGTCCGATTTTTCTGCCTAACGAACTCATCAAATAAAAGAAAGGCACTTGCCGAGTTTCATTGAAATCGGTTAATTATTTTTTGAGTTATCAGACGGATATATATATATATATATATATATATATATATATATATATATATATATATATATATATATATATATATATATATATATATATATATATATATATATAAACATATAAAAATTGAAACTGACCCCGGATATGGGTTCTAGGGGTCCTAAATCGCGCTCATTTGAAAATTTTTTTGCAAAGTCTCACCATTGATACCTCTCTATAAGTGAATTTTTTTAAATAAAAATTCACTAAAATGAAAAGGTCTATAGATCCTGTGAAAACTGTTTCCTATGACATTTGATCACAGCCTAGTAAAACTATTTCATATGTCAAAAATTATACAAAAGATTTAGGGTTAGTTTTATGGAAAAAATACGTACGCAACTGGATTCGTCATTCTTCAAAACTGTTACCTACCAAATTTCATGAAAAAAGCTCTATTGTTACGAATGATGAAAGCCAACAGCATCTTTAGAGTTGAAGAGAAAATGTTTAACATATGAAAATGCTATAACATATGAAAATAATTTTAGTAGGCCGTGATCAAATGACATAGAAAGCAATTTTCACAGGATCTATAGACTATTTCATTTTCTATATTTTAAGATCATGATAAAAAGAACCGCGTTATAAATATAAAAGCTAGAGGGTGTTTCCATACAAGAAGCGTCATACAAGTAAACTTCTCTAATATGGCTAATAGTTACTCTTTTTTTGATGGAATTTGATATGGGTATATTTAGAAGTAATCTGACTGCAGTGACGTACTTATTTTTTTCCTAAAAATGGCCCTAATGCTTTTTCCCATTTTTTGACATATAAAACTGCACTGTCTTGGTCAGATGATATAGAGATTATATTATATCTTCTGATTTTTTGTTCATCAAAATCGAATTATAAATAGAAAAGTTACAGGGGTGTTTTCATCTTAAATGGGCCACACTATATATATATATATATATATATATATATATATATATATATATATATATATATATATATATATATATATATATATATATATATATATATATATATATATATATATATATATATATATATATATATATATATATATATATATATATATATATATATATATATATATATATATATATGCATCACACCAATAACTGACAAAACGAAAAAAACAATTATTTTGTATCACTTACTTTTTCTAGTTTTATAGTTTTTCCTCTTAATAAGTCAAACTCTCAATTTGAATAGTCCAAATTTGGTGTTTTTTAGACAAAGAACTTGAAACGAATACGGTTTATGTAGAAGAAATGTCGTAAGCAGTGTGCTTCAACCGCCATTGTCCTTTATTTTACTAAAATATTCGCAAAAAAATAATTTCAAATAGACCCTTTCTTTGATGCTCTGGCAGTAGTCTCAGTAATAGAGTTTGTGGTTTAGTAGTCTGTAATTTTTAGCGAATTTTCGTAGAAAAGGTTCACTATTGTGGAGGTCACGACTTATGAAGTTCAAAAAGACTTATACAAATGTCCACGAACTAGGCCCCATAGAACCAATAGCTGAGGTCAGTTTCAGTTTTTATATGTTTAGATTTTTTTTTTTTTTAACAACACACCACGAGGTCTTACAGCCTAAATACTATCGTACCGTGGGTGTTGACAAGGAGGAAAGAGGCAACTTGTTAATTCTGGATTTGAAGGTTTGGAGGTTCGGAGGAGAAGGAAAAACATGTGCCGGCAATGAATTCCACAACTTGGAAGTCCTCGGGACAAAAGAGCGGGCATAACAAGATCTTCTATGTCTGGTGACCTGGACAGTAAAAGGGTGCATTCGCTCTGTTCCGCTGGTAGATCTGTTGGGGACAGCAGGTGGGGGAACTATGGAGGAAAGCTCCTCTGAGCAGTGCCCGTGCAGATATCTATAAAAGAGAGAGAGGTCACCAACGGCACGTCGGTGGACAAGGGATTGCCGCCTTTGGGTGAGGGTAGGGTCACCGATGAGACGTATAGCTCTCTTTTGAATGGAGTCCAGGATAGCGAGTGTAGAAGCGGCAGCTGCACCCCAGATGTGGGAGCAGTATTCGAGGTTTGGCCTTATTTGTGAAGTATATAAGGTATAGAGATTAGCTGGTGAAAAGTATTTGCGAGCCCGGAAGAGGAAACCTCATTTCTTAGCAGCCGCTTCTGCAATTGATGTGACATGTTGATGCCAATTAAGATTTCGATCCACAGAAATGCCAACAAGAGAAAAGGACTCATTACTTTGAATAACTTGGTTGTTCATTGTGATGGGTCTAGGGTTGGTGTATCTCTTATGAGAAAGAAATCAAGACTGAGATTTGGTGGGGTTGAATTGTACAAGATTTCTACTTCCCCAGTCTAATATTTTTTGGAGATCCACGGAGACAGAACCCTCCATGAGTCTGCGATCCTCATCTAATTGTGCTAAAGAGACAGGCTTAGAATATTGTATATTTGAGTGGAGGGTGCTGTCGTCCGCGTAACTGTGAACTGGGTTGTATGTGCTAGAGAGGACGTCATTTATGTGGAGAAGAAACAGAGTAGGGGCTAGAGCTGAACCTTGAGGCACTCCTGCATTAATTGGATACGGTTTAGAGGAATGGCCATCCACAACAACAGAAATGCTCCTGTTGGAGAGGAAATTTGTTGTCCAGGTACAAAGTTTTGGTGGTAGGCCATAGGCCGGAAGTTTATTAAGCAGCGCTGCGTGCCAGACCTGGTCGAATGCTTTGGATATGTTTAGAGCAACAATCTGAGATTCACCGTGTAGTTCCATAGACTTGTTCCAAGAATGGGTGACAAAGGAAAGAAGGTCGGCAGTCGATCTGCGCTGACGGAATCCATACTGCCTGTCGTGGATTAGACTGTGTTTTTCAAGAAATTTTAGTAATTCGGTGTTTATATACTTTTCCATCACTTTAGAGACGACTGAAAGGAGAGAAATAGGCCTGTAGTTGCTAGGAAGCGCTTTGAATCCTTTCTTGGGGATGGGTTGTACTCGAGCAGTTTTCCAGTTACTAGGGAATATGCCTTTATTATAAGATAGATATCTGAAACAGACGAGTCAGGACAGGAGCAAGCTCTGGTGCGCATTTTTTGAGAACAATTGCTGGGATCTCGTCAAGGCCAGAGGCTTTCCTGGTATTACGAGAAGAGAGCATCTTTCGTACCTTTTTAGTTTTGAAAATGATATCCGTCATTTTATGTGCGACATTGGGGACTGTTGGTGGTTGAACATTTGGAGGTGGGTTGAGAGTAGAATTGCCAGCGAACAGCGAAGCAAAACGTTCAGCCTTGCCCAGGGCGGTAGAAACAATTTCATCTCCTGAGACAAGAGGTGGGAACGTGCTTTTGCAGAAATTATTCCCAATAGATTTAGCAAGAGTCCAGAAGGGTTTGCTGCCGTTGGAGCTTGAGAGGACTTTGTTTTTGATGTGGTTGTTAAACGAGTTTTTGGCCTCAGAAAGAATGCGGACATAGCGGTTTCTTGCGTCGTTAAATGCTTGACGATTTTCTTGACTGGGATTGTGTAGAAGCGTTTTGTGAGCTTTGATCTTTTCAAGTCTGGCCTTGTCACAGGATTTAGAGAACCAGGGCTTTTGAGTGGCTGAAGTGGTTTTCTGTGTACGTGGAATAAATAATTCCATGCCAGCTTGGATAATTTCGGTGACGTTTTGTGAGATATCAGAGGGGTCAGGATGAGAGAAGCAGACAGACGCCCATGGAAATGAGGAAAAGTAATCCCGCATTTCGTCCCAGTTTGCGGAGTTGTAGTGCCAAACGATACGTGGGTGTGATGACTGTGTGACCTCGGGTTGCATTGCGCAGGAATCGGTGACCATGCCGTGGTCTGAGCGACCAAGGGGGGCGGTGACTGATATGTTATAGCATTCAGGTTTTGTAGTAAGAAGGAGATCCAAGGGATTTGAGCTGTGTGTTGGGATACGACGAAAGTAAGTAGGTTGCTGAACCATATTGGTTAAAGAATTGCTGATTGCAAAGGCATCCGCTGCTCTCCCTTGTGGATCGGTTTTTGAAGATCCTAGCCATTCCTTATTATGGACATTGAAGTCACCAAGAATAGTAACCTCGGAGGAAGGATATTCAGAAATCAGATAGTCGGTTTTTTTAGAAAGGTAGTCAAAGAGCTGGACAAAGTTGTTGTCAGAAGGTGACCGGTAAATGCAACAGATGAATTTAATTTCAGCCCTGAGAGAGAGTTTTATCCATAGTATGTCTTTTCTTCCAGCTTCTAAATTGGGGAGTCTGGTGCAGGGTAGATTGCTACGAACGTATGCGCACACGCCTCCATGCAATCTAAAGGAAGTAAGGAGCTCATACCCCGGGAAATTAAGGTGATTAGTGGCTGTTTTGGCACTGATTTGGGTTTCGGTGAGGAAGAGGAGTTGGGGCCTGTTAGCCTGGAGGAAATGGTGGACGGCGTTCAGGTTAGAATTAAGGCCACATATATTCGAAAAGGATATGTTAAATCTTGATGTTGGCGCCCCCTGTACACCCCTCTCCCGGAGATCCGAATGGAGGGGTATTTTGCCTCCGGAATATTTTGTACAAGGAGGAGCCATCATCATTTTTGTTTATAAGGGAAACCGACTCATACACCAGAACCGGAAACGTCCGTTGGGACTTCACCGGCCCCTTTTGATGTATGGTTTTGATATACAAGGTGACGCATTTGTACGGAAAGCTCAATATATTCATTAGGTACTATACAACAGACGAGAAAAAAAATGAAGTTAATTCTAGGGCGCCTTGACCTGCATTATATTCATATTTTGACAATCACATGCTAGTCCATAAGTCGTTGGTGATATGAACTTAACTTTTTTTAAATAAAGCACCCCTTATGTTATTACATTTTTTTTCATTTTCCGTCGAATTATAATGCATCTTTGTAGGAGAAAATTTTTTATATCGTCCGCCGTTTTCCGGTTATTTCAATTGTTTGGTTACTTTTCGCGTTGTTGACACATAACAAAAATTGTGATATGGCGTTTTTACCAATAGATAGCGGAGTCTCATGACAATGAGGCTTTCTAGGGGGTTTTTGTTTATTCATCAAAAAAATCGGGGTGCCGTATACATACAGGATACTTTCAAATGGTGACTCAATTTGAAACAATTCAAACTGTCATAACTCAATATTTTCAAAAGGAACAAACTATATTTTATGTTTCAAAAGTCAAGGGCATGCCCTCTGCTTCTACCTTTACTGAACACTTTTTATACCTGAAGGCTCTAGTTTTGGAAATATTTATATTTATAATCGCATATCATGATTTATGTATGGAGAGTTTAATTATTTTTTTCCGCTTTGTATTTAATTCTAATAACGGATCAGATCATGTGATTATTTAGCAAATTTTCGAAGAAAAATATTAAAGTAGTTAAATTAACTACAAGTACAAAAAGATAAAAATAATTAATTTGATCTTCAAAGTGACAAACTTCAATAAGTTTCTTACTTCTGACATCTTTTAACATGGAAACATGAGTATTTGTTTGCTTATATTTTTCTTTGCTGCCACGGGTTCAAATTTCCGTGAAAATTAAAAAAATGGATTAATTTTTTTCCATCCTACCTAATTATAGATTGGGGCATTAATTAAATTTGAATTTTTTGTATTATTTTCAGTAAACTTTGGTGTAGAAAATTTTTAGTCAGTTTTCACAAAAAAAATTTAGTATTTTCCCAGAAATCATTTTAGTTTAATTTGGCTAATTAATAATTAATCTTCAATAAGTTGTAATAAAAAATGTTTTTGAATTTCCGAGAAATAAAGTTGTTTAACAAATTTGTGTGTAACATTACTTGTAAAAAAATGGCAAATTTTCCTCAAAGAGATTTTTTGCACATTTTCATGTAAAAGTTTTGATTTTTTGTCAAAAAGCTTTTTGTGAATTTTTATATATTAGCAGGTGTGTAAATAGCTCGAAGAGGTTCGTTGGCCAAGAAAATCCGACCAGTTTTTTCTCGAACATTTTAAGCTTGTTTTCGGAAACTTTTTGTATTTCTTTTAATGAAATATGGTATCTTGTTTCTACTATGAAGGTTATACTGTTAACCAAATTTGATGCCTTTCATTTAAAAAAAGCATATTTGTCATTGAAACATTTTAATGAAAATTCACTTCCATAACGCACTTACTGCGTCCAGTCTTTTTAACCCTTTTAACATATAAGTGATTGGCGCTGGTTAATACAGTTTTAAGGGTGATCTCCAAGGCAACCGTTACACTTCTTTTTACCAACTCGCACATTTTATCAATGAAACCACAAGACTTAAGTTTTTATCTAATATCCCGTAACCACCAAAGATTTTATGATTTTGCTAAAAGTCTGTGGTTTAAACATTTAACTAATAGGTACTACCATTTTATATATTTTTTAAATCGATGTGCTTTAGAGTTTTTCAAAATTCTCAGCAGTTTTTGGGAGAACCCTGGTGCAACCCTTTATAATGGACAGCCTGGATATATATATATATATATATATATATATATATATATATATATATATATATATATATATATATATATATATATATATATATATATATATATATATATGTGTGTGTGTGTATACAGGTTGCGCATAAGTAACGCAACAAGGCCATAACTTTTGAGCCAAGAAATGCATCGGACTGAAATATGTACGGTTGCGTAACAGATTCTTTTCGACTGTTTGGTGGCATTAATAATAATAATAATAATAATAATAATAATAAAGTTTATTTTCAACAAAAAGAATACAAAATATGATACAAAATAAATTTTTAACAATAGAACATACAAAATATGGTACAAAATAAGTAAAAAAAAACAAACAAATTATGTTCTTTGATATATAATAATAAGGCAAACCAACTGTAAAACATAAACTAAAAATAAACACATTTTCCCACAGAAGCATAGCTTGTGTGGGATATTGGGAATCTGTATATAACAAAAAAATACCATTATAAACTTAAATTGCTTTGTACCCCAATCAACAAACAAGCCCATCCAACATCGCAACCGGTCACCAGCATATAGGCACATACTCTCTCATGAAAATGCATCATTTCATAGATAATACCTGTAAAGAACTGAAAAGAGCTGGCCAGCGTTCCGCTATATTCATATTAACACATTTCTTGCACCCACTATCTCAATTCCCCATACACACATAAATACACACATACATACCAGCGTGCACAAACCCACAGCTCTGTTTTCACCTCGTACATACCAGTTTTCGCACGCTCATTCATACACTTATACGTGCTCCCAGGCCCCCACATTCACTTATACCACATACCTCAATATACCCTCACCTACTCTCAACATGCACACACATTCGTACACAAAATAACTGCGCCACACGCTCATGCACCCAAACATATCATCAATATCAGCACATTTTTCCAAGCCTGTTGTTTGTGGTGGCATAACCTGTTTATGCAGAATTCGATGGACTACTTCACGTTCAGTAAATATTCACTTTTTAATCTTAGTTTTAAATATATTATAAGATCCAATGCTTCCAATGTCACCAGGCTGTGCGTTATAGAGTGGACCGCAATAAAACAAGTGACATTGCTGCCACTCAGTTTTCCGTGAGCTATTTGACATCACTTTGTTACTCCTATTGCGGAATTCATACATAGGATTACAAAGCTCCAAGATATCATCACATCTCTTGAGATACAATATTGAACTTAAGGCAAATGATATACGAGACGAGACGGGCAAGTACGTGCCCTTCCCATCATTACTCTGAGGGTCCATCTCTGAGTTACCTTAACGTTTCTTAGGTGACACTCTGTAGCTCCACCCCAAGATATATTCCCATATCTCGAGTGACTCTCAACTAGTGAATAATATAATATTTTCATCTGTTTATACTCCAGAATGTTCTTCAGATACTTGAATATAGAAACCAAATTTCTCAGTTTTTTTTGTCAGAAAATCAGCATGCTTATGCCACCTTAAATTTAAATCTATTATTATTCCCAGATACTTTACTTCCATAGCGGACTTCCATATGCTCAAAAATTGATATCATGGTCCGCTGTCCACATGGTTCGAAAAGGCAACATAGCATGTCTTATTTACATTAGTTGTAAGGTGGTTCTGGTCAAACCAGTTTTTTATTTTCACGAGATCTCTCTCCACCTTTTCTCTAAGTGCATCCCAGAAATCAGCACTATAGAAAACCGCCGGGTAGGCTGCAAAACTTATTATATTTCCCGTTGTTTCCTGCTGAAATAGTGAGCTCAGATAGATAATAAACAACAGCGCCCCCAAAACACTTCCCTGCTGCACACCATAGGTTACATTTCTAAGCTCATTGTATGTTCCATTAATACATACGCACTGAAGGCGATCACTTAGGTAACTCTGAAACAATTTCAAAGCCACCCTCTCCACCCTATATCGAACAACTTATCAAGTAATATTCTGTGACTGACGATATCAAACGTCTTCTCTACCATAGTCCAGCGCCCCGTATACAATATACGCCCAGTCAAGGCAGCCATGGCATCCTCCGTGCTCTTACCTTCAGTAAAACCAAATTGACTTTGAGAAAGCACTTCATATCTTGCTAAAAACTTGCACAATCTACTTTTTAATACTTTCTCCATCACTTTGGCAATATTTGACAAGAGTGACACCGGTCTATAGTTCTTCATATCCTCCCTCTCGCCTTTTTGATAAAGCCGCTTAATAATTGAAATGTTGAATATGCCAGGCACTTTACCCTCTTCCAAACATATATTTAGCAGATAGGTCAAAGGCCTAACAATAACGCCGGAAATTTGAAGCAGGGTTTCAGATCAAAGTCCATCCAGTCCCGGTGCTTTTCCTGGTTTCAATCCCCTTGTCAGTTTTATAACCTCTTCCTCAGATACTGGCAACAAATATATTGAGTTATTACTGTGCACCCTCTTTTTCTTCATCTCATTGGGCTCAAATTTTTTTGGTAATTTTTTTGCTACATTCGCATAATATTCATTAAATTCATTTGCTATCATCCTTCTGTCTTCTATTAGTTGAGCAGTTGTCCTTGTTTCTTTTATCTTCCTTATTCCGTTTTTTTTCATTCGTAATCTTTTTTACAGTTTCCCATAAGTTTTTTGTACTGTTTTGTCCACGAATAATCTGTCTCTGATAATAATTTTCTTTGCTTGTATAATTAAGTTATTAACTCTGTTCCTATAGAATAAGTATGCCTTCCTAAGTTCATCATCATTGGGACTCTTTCTTGCTTTTCTATATAATTCTTTTTTTATCGATGTTATTATTTCCTTACTTATCCATTCTTTTCTGGCTTTGGTTTTATTTTTGATCCTTACTTTCTTGCTACTAAGAAAACTATTGCTCTCTTCAAAGTCTCTACGAGGTACGACTCTGCCCTTTCAGATCATCGCTTCCATAAATTTCCGGCCAATTTTCAACAGGTAATATTTTTTGTAACTCATTATAGCCCACGTACGTTCTATATTTCCCGGATTTTTTATCCTTTGCTTCATTCCTGGGTGTTACCACCTATGCGACGACCGAGAAATCATCTGTTATAGTTGTCCGAATAATCCCAGCGGATACATCATCCAGATCACGCTTTCTAATAAAAATATGATCCAGACATGATCCGGAATCACCCTGTATCCTCGTATGGCCGTTAATATAAGACAAAAATCCCCCAGCGCTTAAGACATTCAAGTATTCCTGTACATAGTCGTAACTTGCAAGTATATCAATATTAATGTCACCAATAAAGAAATCTAGGTTCCCATTGGATTTATACTCATCACAATATTCACACCATCCCTCCAAAAAGTCACCTTCACATGGAGATGGCGACCTATAAACAACAGTTACATAAATAACATCCTTACCGTATAAAATTCTTAATCACACACACACACACACACACACACACACACACACACACACACACACACACACACACACACACACACACACACACACACACACACACACACACACACACACACACACACACACACACACACACACACACACACACACACACACACACACACACACACACACACACACACACACACACACACACACACACACACACACACACACACACACACACACACACACACACACACACACACACACACACACACACACACACACACACACACACACACACACACACACACACACACACACACACACACACACACACACACACACACACACACACACACACACACACACACACACACACACACACACACACACACACACACACACACACACACACACACACACACACACACACACACACACACACACACACACACACACACACACACACACACACACACACACACACACACACACACACACACACACACACACACACACACACACACACACACACACACACACACACACACACACACACACACACACACACACACACACACACACACACACACACACACACACACACACACACACACACACACACACACACACACACACACACACACACACACACACACACACACACACACACACACACACACACACACACACACACACACACACACACACACACACACACACACACACACACACACACACACACACACACACACACACACACACACACACACACACACACACACACACACACACACACACACACACACACACACACACACACACACACACACACACACACACACACACACACACACACACACACACACACACACACACACACACACACACACACACACACACACACACACACACACACACACACACACACACACACACACACACACACACACACACACACACACACACACACACACACACACACACACACACACACACACACACACACACACACACACACACACACACACACACACACACACACACACACACACACACACACACACACACACACACACACACACACACACACACACACACACACACACACACACACACACACACACACACACACACACACACACACACACACACACACACACACACACACACACACACACACACACACACACACACACACACACACACACACACACACACACACACACACACACACACACACACACACACACACACACACACACACACACACACACACACACACACACACACACACACACACACACACACACACACACACACACACACACACACACACACACACACACACACACACACACACACACACACACACACACACACACACACACACACACACACACACACACACACACACACACACACACACACACACACACACACACACACACACACACACACACACACACACACACACACACACACACACACACACACACACACACACACACACACACACACACACACACACACACACACACACACACACACACACACACACACACACACACACACACACACACACACACACACACACACACACACACACACACACACACACACACACACACACACACACACACACACACACACACACACACACACACACACACACACACACACACACACACACACACACACACACACACACACACACACACACACACACACACACACACACACACACACACACACACACACACACACACACACACACACACACACACACACACACACACACACACACACACACACACACACACACACACACACACACACACACACACACACACACACACACACACACACACACACACACACACACACACACACACACACACACACACACACACACACACACACACACACACACACACACACACACACACACACACACACACACACACACACACACACACACACACACACACACACCATCCAGTGAACGGTGAAGCTCACAACATAAATACCAGGTGCAGGCATGAATTAAAAATACCGTTGCACAAAAAGAAAAAAACAAAGCAGGATATTGAGTACTGGAGAATCAAATTCCTCAAGTTTCTACCCAATGATACTAAGGTGCTGCCGTTAACATGATTAAAGTAGGCCCTAGTGGTGTTATAAAACAAAAAAAACAAAGTGGAGGAATTTATTGGTGGTCTAAGCTAATGTGTATAGTGTTGCATACTATTTGTATTAATTCTTTATAGTGTGTATGTGTGTGTGTGTGTGTGTGTGTGTGTGTGTGTGTGTGTGTGTGTGTGTGTGTGTGTGTGTGTATGTGTGTGCATTAAGCAAAAGCTTCACAAGGCAAGTTGCACTAGCCACAGCCTGTCTTTATAGATACGTAATTTTTTGTAGTCATAATTTCGCTTTAATTGTACTCAATTTTTCTGAATGTACACAGACATTGTCTGTACTTATAAAGGCTGTGACTTACGGTGTACATTTGATGGTCAATAAAATCTATATGTCTATCTATCAGCAGTAATGAAATGTGTTGTAAGTCTTTAGTTTTTTTATGTAATAAACATTTTATTCTAATTTACATTGTCTTAATTCATTTTTTTTTACAGTTTAACAAGAAAATATATATATATATATATATATATATATATATATATATATATATATATATATATATATATATATATATATATATATATATATATATATATATATATATATATATATATATATTGTATAAATACACCTATATAGAGAGTTAGTTTGTAACTTGAAATAAATTCAGTTTCTTTTTTCAAAGAGGCTTGAACACATTGATTAAATTGCAGTCTTTTAAAAAAATTCATACATGTCCCATATTTGAAAAATAACGTCATCGATAATTTATTTAAATCAACCCTAGGTTGTAGAAAAGCAACATGTTTTAAATTTTTATTCGTTGAGATTAAAAAATACAGTTTATTATTTTAAAACGAAACTCATTTCAAATATTTCCTATTAGTTCGGGAAATTTTAGTCTACAATTTTTTTTCGTGCTTTCGACTCCTCAAGATTTATCATACATTTTTGACGTTTGCTGGTTTTGTCTAGTATGACATGTACTACTATAACAATAGTAACTAAAAGCTAGGGTTGTCATTTACAAAAATTATCAATGACATTTGGCACAAATTGTATGATATATTTTTTTAAAAGATTGTAGCTGAAAATACTATATCTGATGCCTTCAAGCATTGAGAAAAAGCTGTAGTAGATTAATTGAAATTATCCCAAGTTACAAACTGGCACTGTATATATAATATATACAATTGCAGATAAGTTGCAAATGTAAGTTTCAATTTTAGAACTTTGCTAGGCCCTTTTAAAATTTAAGCTTGCTGTTAGTTTACATTTGTAACTATGAAGAAACTTTGTAACAGCTTACTACAGTAAACTTGCAGTAAGGTTACAACAACAAAATACTTGCATTTTAATGCCACTGGGGGGAAAATTTGCTATTTGCAGCACACTTGCAGGAGGCTTTCTGCAAGTAATCTATCTAACTTACACTTCCCTTGGAAAAGATTCGGCACGGTTGATGCAATATTACCTTGTTCCGTGGGTCATATTTTGTCTTAATTGGTCTTCGAAATATTCATAAAATAAAAATTCCTCCCCTCCATGTTGACATCCCCTAACTCCAACAAGACTACTCTAAAGACATTGAAACAACCGGCAACAGGATACACTACTGATACCCCAACAGCTCCCTGCATTTCTCGGTGAGGCGACCTTTAACCCTGTATAGTGTGTTAAAAAGCAGCAAACAAGTTTTGCGTACCTTGGTAGTATTATTACGGAGGACGGTAAATGTAACCAAGAAACTGACGAAGACAACGATATCAAAACAAGCATTGAATACACAAAGTATTTTTCTCACTGATAAACATTCGGAATTACGAAGAGGTTTATCAAGCCATACGTGTGGAGTGCTATAAACTACTAAGCTTTGTAATCTAAATATGTTTACAACAAAGTTACCATAAAAACATTTTAGTCTGTAAAATTTCTGAATTCTTGCAACTAAAAACAATCGCAAACTTAGGGACGAAACTTACACGTAAGTTTCAAACATGTAATACCTCTTATGCCAGCTGTTGTTTCTATCCATCTATAATTTCGCGTAACTTTACAATTCTAATGTTTTTAAAAGTTAGCTGGTGTAAAGTTAGCTTATAAACGTTAATAGAATCCTTGAATTTCGAGCATAGGACGAGATCAACCAAATAAAGCTTCCCGATTATCGTAATCGTGCCTGTTCGGTTTTGCCTCGTCGTCTTCTAAGCGTCTCACATTAATGAAGAGTGGCGGATTGTTATTATTGTGCTTTATTATTATTATCGTCATAATAAATGCCCTGTGACCATTGTTTATTTTCTATCGTTTTAAAAATTAAGCTATCCTATTGTAGGGTAAATTGTCTCTATTTTGCACTACCTAATTCGTTGTGTTGATTACGAATAATATTGACAAAGATGTCTGTATAGGTGAGGTAAATTAGGTATATAAAAAGTAATGTTTCGTACAAATAATGCGAGGTAGAAGTTTAGAAACCACGCCGATTTGAATAAAATTTTGCAGACGCACGTTTTCTGGTTGCTTAAATTTGTACCACAGCGTAGTGAACTGAATTAGTTTTTCTTGTGGGTGAAAGCATGGTATTTCGATGGCAATAACTGCTTGAAATTTGCTGATAATTGTCCCAAAGTTAAAGGATTTAATGGGGATCAGAAATATAAAAAAGGCGAGTAAGTGTGAATAATTTTACAGACGAAAACAGAATAATTTTACATTTATGTCTTCTAAAGATAAGAATATTTGGGAGAGTTTAGGGCACTTAATTAATAATTTTAAGCAGATATAATGCAAGGAAGTGAAAATAAACTCAGTTTTTAAAAAACATTTTCAAAGTTTAAAGAGAAAATAAAGACGTATCTTGATCATTTTGAAATAATAATATTGGAGCGGTTTGAACAGACATTGACAAAAGTAAAGAACTGGGAGGAACAAAACTCAAAACTGAAAAAGAAAATACCTACGTATATTGACCGCTAAATCTAGGAAAAATAATATAATTATATATGTTCTCAACGTTAATAAAAACTAAAGTAAGGGTACGTTGTGGAAACGCTGTTTATTCGCCTGGAGATAGACCTAAACCTTTCAAAAGTTAACAATGTTTATAGTGTTGGAAAAAGTAATTACCAAAATAGACCAGTACTCTTAGACTTCATGTTGTTTTGACAATATTAAAGGTGCTAAAGAATAAGCTTAAGGGCTCAGGCGTTTATAATCAGAACGACCTGTCACTGGGGGAGGGAGAGCTGAAAATCTAAGAGCTTTTATCATGGGTGGGAAACTGTTTTGTGAATGATCAGCTTATACCGCCCAAGACTTTGTTACGGACAGAGAAGAACCTCTAAAATTAAATTATTTTCCAACGGTGTTCCTTCTAGCCGGTATTAATAAGGGATCCACTGGAAGGAGAAATATTAATAAAGAGTAGAAGAGTAGCTGACCGCGAAGAAGTTGAATCAATGAACAAAGTGGTGCTTCTGAAGCAAACACGGCAAATCAAAATAAGTCAAGTAGAGCTGCTGGCACGCGGTTTGAAAGAAATAATCTCAGAAGTACCAGTGTTGTAATGTTGGAATGTCAACTAGTGGAGGTACGTCGCCCGGCCGTGCATTATTTATTTCAATTTTCGTTATTTCTTAATAAGCTATTTTATAAATTTTAAAATTAGAAATTGATAGTTAAAACATCAACGTTCTTGAAAGAATTGCTTAATTCAAACTCTATAGGTGATGAACTTATATCTCCCATATACCCATATAACAGCAGTGGTAATAAGTTTAAACTATGAACCCGCGGGAAAGAAATTTCCCAACCTAACTGATGTGGCCCATTATGTACTTTCTCGATAGATATGGGGTGCTTTCAGATAATCAATATAGTTTTAGGAGACAGTCCTCGGTTGAAAATTGGTATCTATATGCCGATATCGCTTATTTACGATAGCCTTAACCAGAGGCAACGTTGTTTGGGTGTTTTCGCAAATCTTGAAAAACCATTCGATACCGTGAGCCACGATAAGCTGTTAAGTACAATGGAAGATATTGGGTTTAGGAGTGTGACATTGCAGCTCAGTCGTAGCTACCTGAGAAGGAGGCAGCTGTACTCTGGTGACAATAGGACTAAAATATTGAGTAGGCGTAGCTATCTGGGAGGGAGGCAGCTACACTCTGTTAAGTGGGACGAAAAGTTCGTTTAAAGTGCTATTTGAAGAATCTTGATATCATGCAAAGACGAATTATTAAGATGATGGTGAGAAAAGACAACCAGTATCCATCTACAAAGATCTGTATAGAGAAGCTTAATTGCTAACTGTGAGAGAACTTTATATTCTGCAGGTCCTTATGCATTCCCATGTCAATGTCAAATTTTCATGTCAGCCTGGACATACCTAGTGATAATACCAGAACAGTTTTAGCAGTGTGCATATATCATGTAAGGGTACCACCGCTGGACAACGATGTTTTATTACTTACCTTGGACTACATCTGTTTGTAAATTATTATTATTCAGCGATCCCAGTCTAAAGCTCTTCGCATCATGACAAACGCACCTTGGTATGTTCGTAACAAAACTTTACATACAGATCTGAACATATCATTCGTAACCGAAGAAATCTCCCAGAAACCTCACAAACATCTACAAAAACGCGAAGCACACTCTAATGAAGCCCTAAGACCCCTGCTTGATACTCGTACAATTTAAAGTCATTAAATTTTAAAGCAATTGTTTTTTAATTGTTATAGTTTCATCCTGATGCACTATGTTGCAACAACCATGTCCCTAGTGTATTACTTATGGCAATCTACCCACTAAAGCTTTTAGGTTCGAATAATTTGTCCCATTATATTCGGAATGAATTTATTAAACAGGGATAAAGAACCTTTCTTAGGGATTTTATTATATATTTATATACAGGGCCATTGAGCGTGAGTGGTCTATTAGAATATTTATTGGACTACGTATCATCTGAGCACTGAAACTGTGCACATTGTTGTTTTAGAGGATGGTCTATCTGGCAGTAATAAATTAAAATGACCGACTTCCGCCAGTTACACCGGAAACTAATATAAACTTCTTTAGTTTAAATAGGACACCATAGATTGTGTTTTCAAATTTTTAGTTGATTTATAAGTTAACTTTTAACAACCTTTCCTAAATCTAAGTTGAATAGTTTTGGGGACATTTTTTTTAAATTAATGCTGTAAACTGCAATGGTTTTGAAGTCAGTAAATCAACGGATCGATATTTTTGGATAGAAATTTTCACCCTGTCTATCATATAAATATCAGGTTTGTATGGAATGTATCTAAAAATAAGTTTTATATACAGAATGTTCTAAAAACCGCTTTTGTGTTCCGAGAAGTTTAAATTATAATTACTGGCTTATTTTAAATAGAACACTGTGCATATTGTGGATTTACTACATGCAGTTTTAAGTTAGCTTTCTTACAGTGATAGCATTCCCGCGATACCTAAAATGATCTCGAGATATTCATGATTTTTTCAGAAATACAGAATTATGTCATATTTAACTGACGCCCGATTTATGTTATAGACATATCTGATATACTTTTTCAATCCACTTGGATCTGTGCAGAGTTCTCTATGTAAGGTTTTTCTCACTTGAAAATTACACACAAATGTACTTGGGTGGTTTTTAATCTCAGTAAGGTAAAAATATATTAAAAGTAGAGGTGCGCAAACACCTGTTTTTTTCGACCCGACCTATGAACGAATCCAAGAAAATATGTTGTTTTGAATCGAAAACAGTACCTCTGTCATCTAAGCTTTACACGCGAACTTCTTAAAAATTCAAAATCAAACAACGAACTAACCAAAGCTCTTCAATGTTCATATATCATTTCGTTAAATACGAAGCTTAGGGATAACGTACCATACAATATTTGATACGTAGTAGAAAATATCTATTCTTTTTGCAAAATGCGAAGGTTCGACAAAATTTGCAGGTTGGTTGGGGCAAAATGCCTTCCAGTGCTCATGTTAGTTGTGAAGATGGGTAAAAATACAAAAAGGTATAGTGCATGAAAACTTTTTTAGATTTCTGCATCTATAGCTGATTATAATATATATATATATATATATATATATATATATATATATATATATATATATATATATATATATATATATATATATATATATATATATATATATATATATATATATATATATATATATATATATATATATACATCTAGGTATATACTTTTTGTCGTTTGGTGTTATCCAGTTTAACAGTCTTTTACATTGAAGGGGGTTAAAGTTCAGCATGATATTTGAAATTTTAACTATGTAGTGATTTAGAATATTTAATTGCTTTTGACTCATTGTGAAATAAAGCATGTTCAACCTGGTATTTACGGAAGGCATAATCTGCAATGAGGTGGTAACATATAACCACAAATTACAATTTTGATGTATAGAAATTACTAGAGGTGATAAAAGAACGCTATGGAAAAAATTTGAAGTTTTTCGTTATAATACATTTACAAACAAATGAAAATCCACCCGCTAAAATGCTCATTTTAAAAGCCCGTGGTTTGTAACGTACTAGCCTCAAAGCATCTGATATTGGTCCTGGTTTCGTCTTAAAATTATAAATTTGAATTACCGCAGCAGAGCCCCTGCTATATCATAATAAACGTCATCAGTCATTCTAATATTTTAATTAACATTAAAATGACCACTAGCTGTCAGAGGAGCAACTAGTAACAGGAACACGTTCCACGTATCATTATGAGTTTTGACAGTTGGTTTCGTGGAACGTGTTCCTGTGATTAGTCGCAAAACTTTAAATGACACAACGAAGTGCGCAAACTCCTCGCCCCCAGCGCAATCTTCTGTCGCAAGCGCAAACTATGTGGATTTTGTGACGTAATAACAATAACCCTAGTTTGAAATTGAAATTATAGACTGACTTATTTCAATTTTTAATAAATTTTTTTCTGCGATATTAGACTACTTTAAAGAAAAATAACTGGCGTGTCAGACTCATATTGATACGAACTTTCGAAATACGCAATAAAATACATTACGACCCTATTATATCATTATAAACTCTGAAAAATTACATTACCGAACGCTTTTGAGCACTGCCATTATAATGTTTATCCAAAAAGTGCGTTGGTATGCTACGATATATAAAAAAATTAAATCTGTAATTATTAAATAACTCTTGTCTAATCTCGATGCATGAGTGAAATCTCCTCAAATTACGTTACCGACTCAACATCGGGCCCATACAGAGTTTAAAGCACTGCTGCCCAGCAAAATGGGGCCGCTACTTGGTTACAACTTCGCTACCTTTGGCAGCTTTAAATACATGTAATGTTCAATTTTGAAATATTTTTCAACAGAACGAACTTCGAACTATTTTGTACAATTACATATTACGAACTTCGAGCTGTTTTAACATCGCCCAGCGTAGACAATTTTTCGAACAGAAGGTTCAATTCGAAATTTCGCACACCTCTAATCAAAATGCAATTTACGACTTGCCAATAATAGGATATACCTATTATTGTACAGATAAAGACAGTTTGTAAATTTTTGGATAATTCCTGCTTTATGCAAATTGTTTCGATAAAATTTTTATTTCTCTACTTCACAGGTTTTTATGTATAAATCAATTTTTTTTTTCTCCTTTTTACTCTATGTCACCTAGACCTAGGTAGATTAAGTTTACTTTTTGGAGCTAATTTTTTCATGTAGGTTCCGTTTTGTACTGTATTTTAAACCTGTAGCAGTATTTAATGTGAATTAACAAATATTACTAAATTACAAAGCACTGAAAAAATTGACAGAGCTTGCTGTGTACTTTTTCATGTGTTCTACCATAATGAATAAGAAACCTTTGAGCTAATTTCAGGGTTTCTTTGCCAAAATCTGCTTTAAACTTAATAATTTTCAAAGTATTTAAGGAAAACAGGTCGTACAGACACAATTGTTAATTATCATATAGTATAGAAAAAAGAGGTTGATATAGTTTTGTATAAAAATAACCGAAATAATTAAGCATAGATAGCCCATTTAAAATCAGTATATATATATATATATATATATATATATATATATATATATATATATATATATATATATATATATATATATATATATATATATATATATATATATATATATATATATATATATATATATATATTTAATTACTGAAAAAAAACGATATATCATCCAGGGTTTCCCCATCTAGGAAACTTGTAAACAATCGCGCAAAGTAGAGAAGTGCTGTTATATTGAAGTCCATAAGTAATGCATCGTCTCCACTGGTAAATACAGGTCTGGCCAATGACAATTACACACATTAAGTTACTGTGGGTCTGAGGGCGAACTAAAAGAATAGGCCCAAGGTAACTCCTGCCTGCCATAAGAGGCGACTAATTGGAGCCAAACTGGCGGGAGTCTGGCGCATATGAGAGAGGCAGAGGAGGAGTGATATACACCCGGATTTTGGGGCCTCCACTGTGGGCTATTCGAAATGGACAATTGGCCTCGCTTATTGGTTGTTACTCGGGAGCAGGCTTCCAAATGATACCGCCCTGGATTAAGCGCTGGCGGGTGTAGAGTGTCCAAACGACCCAAAGGAGGGTGATATCTGTGCGGAGTGCTATACAACCGAATTTTGAGGCCCCTTCTTTGTGCTTCGACACGAGCAAACGACCTCACTTGGGTGATGTTCTGGATAGCGGGACTCGGTGGGAGTTGGTAGCACTGGTGGGCACCAGGTCTAGACGAACCTGGAGGAGAGCTTTTATCTCTATGGGTGAATTACAACTGGAGATTGGGGTCTCTTCTGTGAGCTTCGAAATGGGCTAACGACCTCGCTTGGATACTGCTTGGGTGTGATACAGCCTCGAGTCAAACAGTGACGGATGTCGTTTCCAGACCAACTCAGAGAGAGGTTATCTTTCTTTGAGCTTCGAAACTCCCTCCATGGTGGTGTATCAATTTGTGTTGAGGAAGAGCTTTACATTTCAGTTGGAGATGTTGTGCTGGGTTGGACTTCGAGGGCCATTTTGGGTGCTGTGTGGTTAGTATTGTTGATTTGGGTTGTGTTGTTGTGTATTTTCCCCAGCCACAGAGAGGTTTTGATTCACTTATTGGGTTGCTTTCTTCCTTGGTCTATTACCTGTCCATGTTGGAGGGGGAGGTTTTGTTAGCTGATGACTTTAACCTAAATTATCTTGGTGATTCGGTTAATGTTCTTAAATGTAGGTAGAAACTTGCTGGAGTCTTTTGGTTTCTCTTAATTTGATCGATGTAACTACAAGAATGTCCTCGTCATCTAGTGCATGTATTGATCATTTGGGGATCAGTCTTTTGGTTTCTCTTAATTTGATCGATGTACCCACCAGAATATCCTCGTCCTCTAGTGCATGTATTGATCATTTGGGGATCAGTGACCGGTTAAATGTGGAGGTTCGTAATTTTGACTCTGGGCTCTCGGATCATCATTGTCAGATGATAAGAATACAAAACAAGAAGACCTTAATTCCTGCTGATTACATTTATCGTAGATGTTTTACTGCAGAAAATACCCATAGCGCTTTCGCTCTTATTTGGAGATTGAATGCTGGCTTGAGATGTATCAAAGTAACTGTCCCACTGTAGCTTTTTGATGCCTTTTTTAGTGTTTTCTATCATTACTTTGACGTCTTTTTCCATCAAACAGATTTCATAGAGGTAAAAGGAGTGGTTCCACCTGCTGTGACGGTCGGTTCCTTTCTAAATAAGGTATTGACCTCAGAAATAGATTCACATTGTGCACTGACTTGGCTAAGCCATACCCTGCATTTAATGCTCTTAGATTGCGACTTAGTAAAGAGTATGTGAGCCACTTACAGGCCAGAAAGACACAGTTTATGACAATCGAATGGAGAACTCATCAATAAATCAGATGAGAAACAGGGATAAAAATTCAAATGATTTAACAATAGAAATAGGTGGTAGACAACTTCCTTATCATCAATTAGCCAACGAACTCAATAGCCGGTTTACACATATGCATGGAGATTATGGTACTGCTTTTCTTTTTTGAACTTTTGTGTGCCTTTAATGGCCAAATCTTTATTCTTACTGCCTCTTGCTGAATGTGATGTTTCGGACATAATTAGAAATCTAAGGAGTTCAAAGTTATCTGCTGCGATGAGGTGACAACAGACTTGCTAAAGAGTGTACGTGATCTTGTTTGTATGCTGCTTGCTTTTATTATTAGTATTTTCAACATTGAATTTTTCTGACAAGACTCAGAGGCTTTGGTTATATTAGTTTATAAAAAGGGTGATCCACACATATTTTTAAACTATCGTCATATCAGCCTTTTATCATATTTTTTGGTGCAGGCTATTAACAGCCAATTTGCCACAGTCTTCAATAAAAATAATATTTTTACGTCGTCGCAGCATGGTTTTATTCAGGGTAGGAGCATTGATACTGCTCTCTGTGATTTTGTGTACCAAATTGTAGGTGCTGTAGACTGTTTATTGATTTCTCGAGCACTTTTGAGTATGTAGTGCACGAAATCTTGCTGCATAAGTTACATCAATATAGTGTTAGAGGATTGCCATTGAAGCTTAATTTCATCATATTTTTTGGGCAGAACTTAAAGAGTTAAGTTATCAAATGATGCCATCAGTGAAGCGATGCCTATAAACATGGGAGTTCCTGAGCCTTCTATTTTGGGCCGACTGCTTTACCTAGCATACGCAAATGACTTGTCCCTCTTTCTTAACTGCATTAATAACATAACTACTAGTCGTTATGTGGACGATACTAGTATTCTCGTTAAATCAAAAACCTTCGACCAAATTATTGCTACCGCTGATGTGGTGCATAAGAGGGCGTACATTAATGGGCTGATAAAAATAAACTAGATTTGAATACGGACAAAACTGTGAGACTATTCTTTGCGTCAGGACGCTCTCAGTAAGTGTTCGTAATTTACCAGATGGTTCTCCATGAATGTAAAGATGTTGGGTGTGGTCCTTAACTGTGATATGCAATGGCTTTCACATGTCGAATTTTTGTGTGGCAAACTGAAAAAGTGCTGTTATGCCATAAAATCGGTGAGCAGTGTCTGTAGCGAATGAGTTGTTTTTAATATGTGCCATGTTTGCTTTCATTCCCTTGTGTGTTATGGCATTCTGTTTTAAGGAGATGTTTCGGGGACAGAGTGTGTTTTTCGCATACAAAAGTTTATTGTTAGAATTATTGCTAGTGTTCGGAACAGAGTGTTACATGCTTGTGATACAAGGTTTTGCTGCCTGATGCTCACTTAACGCCCTTTTACCAGAAGCGTGTTTTTTATTATGGTTGTCGTTTTTATAATGCCCTAGTGAAATTAGAGAATGAAACACATTTAATTTTGTTTTTAATCTTTGAAAGATTACTTTCCTCACAGAAGAGATCCTATTTCCTCTTCTAATTTATTTAATTATATACTTTCCACTTATATTGATTTAGTATGTATATAGTTTTTATAACTTACTTGTTTTGTTTAAACCTTGTGTGCTATAGTTAACAATGTTGTGTATTAATTGATAGACATGTAATTTTTTTGATAATATCACGAACTAGGAACATAATAATTGTGTAACTGGTATCTGTAAAATAGATATCTCTATAACTATCTATCTAATGGACAAGCCACTTCACTTAGATGGGAGTACACCTGTCAAACCAACTTTCACCCTGAAAAATATCTTCTCCTGCGAGAAGCTCGATTTGTTGGGTGAAATGTAAGCAAACACGGAAAGGTGGGTGACACCTGGAGATTGAAGCCTCCTCTGTGAGATTCAAAACAGGATAATGACCCTGCTTGAATGCTGCTCGTGAGCAGGACTTCACGATACGGCCTCGAGTCAAACACTGACGGATGCCGGGTCCAGATAAACTCGGAGAGAGGTTATCTGAGCTTAGAAACGGGCAAGCGACATCACTCAGATAGCAGTACACCTGTCAAACTAACTGTAACCCTCAGAAAACAATAGACTCTCGTTGGGAGCTGGATTTCATTAGTGAAACTTGAGCTATAAGACATGAGCCACAATAGATCTAAAGTCGCGGTAGAGGGACTGGAAGAGCCCACTCACACTGAATCTAATCTAATCTACTGTTAGAACCTAGGTTTTAACATATATTTTTGTTATATTGTCTTTTGAACTTTAAATACAATCCTGTTATTATTTTTATAAAAGTCTCAGTTACCTATTTTTTTAACACCTTTAATATTTCAATTGCACCAGTAATAAGTTGACATCTTGAAATGACAAATGTTTTAGGATTGCTGTGACATATTTTTCTTTCTATTTATGTACTTATATTGTTTAAGGCTGACAAAAGATATTTTGTACAAAATCACAGCAGAGATAAATACTGGCTAAAGATGTGTATATAGTGAAGATAAAATGCTGTATACAAATAATTTTCTAAAAGTAATTTAATAAAATAAAATTAGATTACTCATTTAGTGAAGACTTTACTCGCTATGAATTACGAGCAGACCAACTACTTAAATGTCTTTTATGCACAATAAAATTGAGTGTCTTTCTTCTAAATTGGCACGTTATTTATCAATCATTAATTCTGGCGTCCCACAAGGAAGCATTTTGGGCCCCCTGCTGTTCCTGTTTTATGTTAATGACTTACCAAAATATATATCGAATGGACTGGTATTCATGTATGCTGACGATACATCAATTTTAGTGTCAGCCTCAAACCTTCCATCTCTCTATAAGAAAATTAATAAACTTTTGCAGGAATTCAGCAGTTAGTGTACAAAAAAAAAGTATGATTATAAACCATGACAAAACACAATTGCTGCATTTTCAAACTATGTTGAGTCCATGTGTTGACATCAGTATTACCTTCAATAGCAGCTGTTTAACTTATGTTGTCTCCACATCATTTCTGGGAACAATATTTGACAAGAGTTTTCTCCTGGTCCAGTAATGTTTATGCAGTCTGCTCAAGACTGAACAAATGTTTTTACATTCTAGACTTTAAAGGTCTACCTTAATTTAGATGGCCTGTTGACTGTGTACTATGCTCTTGGAAACCCGCTATAAATTATAACGTTGTGTTATGGAGTCAAACGACTGGTGTAGCCAGAGTTCTCCTACATCAAGAATGCATTATGCACCTAATTTTTAACCTCGAGTTTCAGGAATCTTGTCGGGACGTTTTCAAAAATAATAAAATTTTGACAGTCGCTGAGGCTTATTTACTGAAGCTAATGTGTTATGTATTTAAGGAAAGAAATAATCTGCCCCACAATTATAATTTATATAGCTATAACATTCGATTTAGGGGTAATATATATCGGAATAAACCTAACCATCCATTCTATAAAAAATCGCTGTTGTATGCAGGTTCTTATTTTAATCTGCTGCCTCACCATATTAGGGATTGTCATACTGGTGCGAAATTCGAGAGGCAGCTTAAACAGTATTTATATTCACAGTATCTTTATTTTGTTGATGAGTTTGAAAACCAGTTAGTCATCGTAGTTGTTCATATCACTTAATTTCAGTATTTTTTGTGTCTTATTTGTGATTTCATAGGGATATAGTGTGTGACTATGTATTTGTGTGAATATTTTAAATATCAATTTTACTTATCGATTCTAATGTTTGTATAATAGGCCGAATAGCTCGGTTTGCCAGACTAGGAGGTCGCGGGTTCGAGTCCTATATTCAGATAGTCAGTCTTTTTCACTCGAATGTGAGGGTGGTGTCCTTTGTCTATGTGTATGTAAGCTCCCCCCCGCATAAGTCTAAGGCTTCTGGGGAGGAAGTTTATCTACTGTGGTGTTATTATTTATTATTATGACAAATAAATGTATTTATGTATATATCTATAAATCTATTCAGAGATGTGAAGGGGTTTATATAGATGATTATAAAAACAGTATGGTAGCATTAAAAAACTTTATTAATAACTATGGTATTATAAATGCATATAAGATGTAAACAAAAATAAAATATGAAAACAGGAAGACAATCAGTAGATATTTTGTAAAGATGCTCTTGACATATTATTTATGCTTTTAAAATTTTCAAAATTTCTTCGAACGATATCTTTAGTGCATCAATAAAAGCAGCACCATTTTGAAGTCCCTTATATGATGTTACTAATACACCCAATGAATCATCTTTAATGACGTACCTGCAATTATTACATAAATTATAGTGAACATCTTTCTCAGAAATAGATTATTTATCATGAAATATTTTACTCACAAATAACGAATCCTCATTCTCAAGCTATAATAGAACTTAAAAGTAAGGTGATATATTTTTATGCTAATAAACCGTTTATTTTTTGAACTACTAAACAGTGGTGATAACACAGTATAAAAACTTCAGTTTGGCTGAATTATATTTGGAAGTATTTATGTGTAAAGAAACGAGTCCACATTACTATGAAAATTGACTAAACCATGTCAAACTATTTAGAATATGGGATTCTATAATATGCAAAATGGAACCAGACCGAAAATCACATCTGTGTCGCCATCTACTGAGTGTTGCTTTAATGCATCTTTAGTAGTCGTAAAACGGCAATCTGCATTAAGGATCCAAAATTGGTTCTTTTTGTATATAACAGTTGTCGCTGTACAAAATGCATAAAGGAAACATACGCTGGTTTCTTTATGCACATTTTGTTTTCTGTGTTTTATACATATGACTGTTTTAATCAAGCTGCACTAAAAATTTTCTCTTGAATGTTTGCTTAAAAATTTGATTTTAGATACAACCGTGAACATTACTCTCACAAGAAAGGTGAAATATATGCGCCAAAAGACTTGTTCAACTTGCAATGGTAAGCATAATGTACCTATAATATTCAAGTTATTTTTATAAGACTAAAAAATTAAGATGGCAATATCAAACGAACCAGAAAAGAGTTTTGATGCTGAGAGTAATAGTTTCTCGATGATAGTGTTGCAGATGTTGATTATGTTCCTTCACCTTCGACTAGTAGTAACTCACAAAATGAATTGGACTAAATTGGCTAAAGAATGTGAACAACTTTAAATAGATGACAGAATATCAAGAAATTGAACATACAGAAACCAAAAGAACTGAAAATCAACCTCGAAAGGGTAGACAAAGTAAATAGCAACTAACCTTGGGTGAGAAGAAAGCAACTAAAAAATAGTAACAAAACATATTTGAACGATAAAGGTGTCAAAGTTAAGCCTAGAGAGTTCACAAACTTTTTATGCACATGCATTAAGCGGTGCCATGAGTTGGTTTTTGTAGAAACGAGGCACACTTTTTAATAAATATTGGGAATTGGGATCATACAATGTGCAAACTGCATTTTTAGGAAGTTCAACTTTGAAGAAGAAATTAAACGTAAATATACCACCAGTGAACCAAATAGAAAAACACACATACCTATAAATTTATTTGAGTTATAGTCTGTTGTAATCAATTTGTAAAAACGTTAGGGACCTCAACTAAACGTATTCACACAGCTATGATAAAACATAAGTCTGACTCCATTTTGGACAGAAGGGGACAACATAATGGTCATAATACCATTGGCAATATTAAACTTCAACAAGCAATTGAACATATTAAAATATTTCTTAAATATAAGTCGCATTATAGACAGGAACAAGTGAATGATGTACAATATTTAGAATCTCATATGACTATCGAAAAAATTTATTCTTTTTATCAGGAAGAAGTAGATGTTAAAAATTCAGTTGGAAATGAAAAACATAAACAGATTTTGTATTCACATTTCATTTTTAGACGAAAACAGGAATAATACTTGTAATCGCTGTAATAACTTATCTTCCCGATTAAGCCTGCTAAAAATGATGAGAAAAAAACAAGAGATACAGCTGGAATACAAGCATTTAGATAATCAAGCTGCAACCAGAAATAGGATGAATCAAGATTTAATGGCTTTGAAAGGGGATATCAGCTTAGAAGTTTTGACATAGAAAAACTCCACTTCTGCCAAGGATTCCAACCAATATTATTTTTTACAAAAAGCAGATTTGGTTATATAATACAGATATTCATTCTGAAAAAAAAAAGCTATGGTTACACCTGGGTTGAAGGAACTGCAGGGCATGGCGTAAAAGAGGTAGATTCTTGTCTACTCAAAGATAAAAAATTATGTAATAAAATTAATTTTATGGTCCGATTTTTGTGGCGGAAAAAACCACAATATAAAAATTGTGTTGCTACTGAAGGCTGTGTTAGTGGCATTCCTCTTCAGAATCGTTTTAATTTCAATACCTTGTCTGTGGTCACAGCTTTCTAAAAGATGACTGATTTTGGTGATATAGAAAAGGCAGAAAGGCTTTATACCAGTGAAGACTACATAAATATAATGCAACCATGCAGAAAGAAAAATCTACTTGTTGTGGTTCCTATGTGTAAAACGGAATTTTATAGTTCAGCCAGTTGTGAACAAAGGAACAAACCAAAAGGTAGATGTATCGAGAGAAAAAAAATTAACTGGCTGCATTTGAGAGAAATAAAACTTTTCAAAAATAAACCGTTCCCTCTTTTTGTTTTTTCAGGCCATGAAGAGCCTGTATATCATGAAGTAGACCTAACAAAAATGAGGGGCTGAGGAAGACCATCCCAAATTATCTCAGATGATATATTTCATGAATGCTTAACAGTTTTGTGGCCGCAAAGAAAATCAATATCGCTTACAAAATTAGAAGACATTAAGTCTGTAATGCACCTTATTCCTGAAGATGCAAAACTGTTCTATAAAAATTTAAAAGGTGATTACAAAGTAGAAGACTAGAGGGTTTTGAGGGAAATGTGGATTTTGAAGTGAAGGAAGATTAATTAGTGATTTAATTCATTTAATTTGTTACCAAAACTTAATTATTATTGTAATTTCATGTATTTTGTATGTACCTTTTACTTCCTTAATAAAAGTTCTAATATGCGGGGAAGTTGATTATATATTTTAATGAAATTTGGTGAAAGGAACTAACATATTTTTTATTTTTTTTTTCTAAAATAACACAGCCCATACAAATATCCAGTTAGCATTTTAATTTCACAGTATATTACAACAAACAAAATTGAGATTTGAAGATCCTGAGAGTGGAATTGAAGCAAAGAGTGGATTCGTGATAGCCTGTTCCTGGATGTGCTTCGAGAGAATAATATATTGCAGCTTGTTACACACTTTTCAGGGTTTTATATCAACCAGAATCCTTCTATTCTGGATCTCGTCTGGACCACTGAGAACCTCTTCTCCTCCATTGAACTTTTACCACCAATTGGATCATCTGATCATGCTGTCATTTTGAGCAACAATCCCGATCCCTTGTTAGTGTGTCACAGTTTTCAGCCTGTTACTCTTATTTCGGAAATTGACATAACGCCATCTGTTGTAGAACAGGAATTGCGATCCCTTTTAACCAGTTCAGCACCTGGATCTGACAATATCTAATCTAGAATATTGAAACACTGTTGCTACCCTGTTCATCTGATCCTAAAAAAGTCATTCAATAGTAGTTCCGTTCCTGAGGTTTAGTCTATAGTGGATGTTGCAGTCATTTTCAAAAAAAGAAACAAACTTTCTCCGGACAATTATAGGCCTGTGAGTCTCACCCCCATAATTTGCAAGATTATGGAGAAGATTATTGTTAACCAATTGATGCCTTTTCTTATAGTGTTGTGATATTGTGGACCATTCGCAGCATGACTTTATTCCCGGTAGATTTGTCGTGACCAACCTCATGTGTTCCATTAATGACTGGTCTAGATTACTGGACAATGGACAGTCTGTGGATGTAATCTATCTCGAATTTAGCCAAGCCTTTGATATGGTTCCCCACGATCTGTTCGTTCATAAAATGGAAAATGTTGGAATACATGGCCTTTTGCTGGGTTAGACCAGGGTGTTTTTATCCAACAGATCCTTGCTGTCAAAGTGGGTTCATGCAAATCGTAAATGAGATCAGCCTCTAGTTGTGTGCCTCAGGGATCGGTCATCGGGCCGATTATCTTCTTAATTTATACTTCAGGGTTACTCAGATCACTGAAGGCTAGTAGCACAACATATGCTGACGATATAAAAATATATGGCGATCCAGTTATCGATGGCGACACACTCCAGGAAGACCTGGATTTTGTCAATGAATGGAGTGCCGTATGGAAATGCCTTCTGAGTTTGAAAAAGTGTTGTGTGCTTCACACGAGAACGAGAAATCCTAAACGCTCCTATTATGTCAACAGAGTTTCCACTCAGCCTGATATTGGCATCATCATCTCGCCCAACTTGTCATGGACTACGCCAATGGAACAAGCCTCCAAAAAAGCTAACAGCGTGCTCTACCTCCTGAGGAAGGTGTTTCCGCATCCTGATCCTCAGTTCGTCGTCAAGCTCTATTCGACGTATGTGAAATCCCATCTGGAATATTAAATACTGATATTGATTGGAGACATAAAATCACTCAACAGAGTCAAACATAATGCTTCACGATGGCCTAGTGGATTCAGCGATCTGCCTTAAAATTGATTCAAAACATGTTTTCTTTATTTTGACTACATGACCACATATACACATTCTGATCGCTATTATTACTTGAATAATTGATTGCAACATGATATTGTGGCACTATAATTATGAGTGTTGCTAACGTAATTAACAATCAACTACATTATACTCTTGATTATTTGTTGCAGATCATCCGGTTTGCAGATTATCCATGCTGAGAAATTGATCAAAATTTCAAATCAGGAATAGATCAAAATTTTTTTCGTTTCCTCTCACACAAATATAATAAATATCCCTAATAAAAACTAACGACCATCTAAGTACGGGTCTGACTATTATAATTACTACATTGCAAAAATCATGAGGAAAATAAAACTGTGAAATTTGTAATAGCCTGTAGTGTTGTAGTATGTATGTATATATGTAGAAGCAAAATGAACTGTCACAGATTGCTTATTCTGTTAAGACGAATTCTTATTTATTCCCAAACATGCCACTATAATAGGAATGCTGAAAAGGATCCATATCCGGGAATGTTTATGTTAAGGTCATAAATTTTAATTGCCCCTATCTTTTCACACTTGATCTCATTCGGGATTGCATGGGCGGCACGGCAGAAAGACACAGTTGTTAAACAGTCTGTATCTATAAAGTTTATTATGTTAGTATTATGCGTGTTTTTTCATTATTTGTGTTGCCGATCCACCACCATTAGTGCATATGTATTCTTCTGGCTTGAAAGTCGTTACCTGGTCATTTACAATCACTAAAACAATATAATTTTTAGTGAATTTTTATTTTTAAAAATTCACAAATAGAGAGGTCGTGATGGTGAGACTTTGCAAAAAATTTTCAAATGAGTGCGAACTAGGACCCCTAGAACGTATATCCAGGGTCAGTTTAAATTTATATATATATATATATATATATATATATATATATATATATATATATATATATATATATATATATATATATATATATATATATATATATATATATATTTATATATATATATAT
The DNA here is from genome assembly GCA_964006375.1 of Tillus elongatus. Lineage (NCBI taxonomy): Eukaryota > Metazoa > Arthropoda > Insecta > Coleoptera > Cleridae > Tillus > Tillus elongatus. The sequence goes on along the minus strand of OZ023269.1, from coordinate 78,219,986 downwards.
GTATGTATGTATCCATCCGATAACTCAAAAACTAATCAACCGATTTCAATGAAACTCGGCAAGTGCCTTTCTTTTCTTAATGGCTTGTATGAGTGCGTTAGGCAGGAAAATCGGACAGGGTTTTCTGGAAAATTTTTGTCTTTTATTTTGAAAAAATTTTTTCTCCGAAAATTACAAAGCTGTTTTAATGAAATTTACTAGATATGTTGCCTTAGGAGAGACCTTACTACGTACCAAAATTCAACTTTCTAAGAATAGAAAATTGAGTTATACAAATTTTGAATTTTCTTTCGACAAATTTTTTTCCTCCGAATATTACGAAGTTATTTTAATGAAATTTGGCGGATATCTTGCCTTAGCAAAGACCTCAAAGACTATACCAAAATTTAACTTTCTAAGTGTATAGAAAATTGAGTTATTAAAGTTTGAAGCATTTAATAAAAATTCACTACCATAACGCACTTGCTGCATCCCGAACTCTTTTTAAATCAAATTACCACTATTATAAGTGAAAAGAAGTATACTTCCAAAACAAACAAAAAATATGATTGGTGTCTTTTTAGGATTTCTAAGATAATTTTTTTAACCAAACCTAAATCACAAAATCTAAATCGCCAAGCTTATTTTTTTCCGATATTTGAAAACACTAAAAGGCACCTACAGGAGCTGTCCGATTGTCCTGAATTTATGTACCTTATGGCAAAAACAATAGTCTGCACACAGCAAGCGCATTAATATAAATTGTCATAAAAAATATTTATATATTTGTTAGTTAAATAACAAATAATACAGTGACTTGATACAGACGGTGTGGCAATTCGGTGGTATTTTTATTTTGGTTGACAAGTATGGTACAAAATCCGTCATGAATTCTCCATACTGTGTTTGTTTACATTCCTTATTTACGTGTACCACGTAGTGAATGCCGTAGTTTCTGAGTGGTTTTATGTTATTTTAATGTGTTCGGTGATCAATTAGGACTTTGATTAAAGACATTTGTTTCTCCTGTTGTCATTGTATCTGTGGAAAAGGTAAGTGAAGTATAATACATGTAAATTGTAATAAAATCAAAACCAAATTCGTTGTAGGGTAGCTGGGTATTTATGTTTCAAAATAAATTATTTATTTTATTGCAATGAACAAACATTCAACTTTTTTCCATGACTGGATATTATTTTCCACCAGTTGTTTTGTTCAACACAAAATATAAATTTAAGTTATTCTTCGTTAAGAAAATGTTAAGTAATTGTTAAGATATTATGCATATTATACCTTGTTATGACTAGGAAAAAAATTTGTAAACTGGTTTGTTGTATTCAGGCTAAAAATAGCGAGTAAAATGCTAATTAAAAAAAAATACATCCTAGCAAAAGTATGAGTACATCTTTATGAACATTGAATAAAGTTTCATAATTATTTTTGCATTTTCGTTTTTTTTCTTCCCTGAATTTGGTTAATGATAATTAAATAATTTGGATTATGATCACAAGCTATGAGTTTTATTTTGGAATGTTGCTTGATTCATAGAATTATTCATTCCCAGATTGTACTGGTATTATTTAAATACAAATTACACACTAATAGCAGTGATTGAAAGTTAAGGCTAAGATTTTGAGTGCACTGGTACAATAATTAATGCACAATCTCCCACATATTTGATTGCTTACCTTTCACATTTGTTTGTAATATTCAAAAATTTAAGAAATATAGAAAATTCCTAGTACGAGTACACATAGGCAGGGGCACAATGAAATTAAATGCTTTGAAGATTCACTCACTGTGCCCTTGTCCAAATATTTTAAATTCGCCTGAATTTAGGGTTTTTTGGGCTTAATAATAGTGATCTCATATCATATGAAAATACGAAATAACTGAATAATCAATTCAGTTTGAAGTAATTTTAAAGTTTCCTGTCTCAGTAGGAAACATCGAAACTAGTCCATAATGATGGAAAAATGAGGCTCTACAAAAAGCATCAATAGTTTCTTTCTAAAATTCGCCGATTAATTGTTATTAACAATTTTCTATCAATCCACTGACTGGAGAATTCATTTTATAGCAATTTTACAGTTTTCTATCTATAGGGAACATTATGGCTAGTCTAGTATGTTAGAAAAAGCTCTCCTACAATGCCCCAATTCATTATTATTTGCAATTTTTTTTACTATTCTTCCATAAGCGCAATGTTAAATTTGGAAAAAAAAAACATGGGGGCTCAATTGCCTATGGCCATGCTGCCTATATCAAGCCACTGTAGTAAATAATTCTATATGCAGCAAGTGCATTATAGTAGCGAATTTTCATTAAAAAAAGTCTACATTAAAAATTGTTAATTATACATAGTAAATAAGTTTAAAAATCTAAATTGCAGCAAATTTTCAAATGGTTTTTCAAATCCTAATAGACGAATTTCTTATTGAGCAAGAATCTTCAATTGTGATATATAGTCAAGCCTCTATAAAACCAGCGTGGCTACTATATGTGATCGTAAACATTTAAATCTGGCTGCCATTTTATAATAAACAGGCTTAGCAAAAAATTACAAATTATAGCATTTAAAAATTTTTCAAGACCATTTCAATTTATAGGATATATTTTTTCAATCATTATAAAAAATTTGACATTTCGGGACGCAGCAAGTGCGTTATGGTAGCGAACTTTCATTAAATGCTTCAAATTTGTATAATAGCGAATTTTCATTAAGTGCTTCAAATCTGTATAACTGAATTTTCTATAAAAGTTGAATTTTGGTACATAGAAAGGTATTTACGAGGGCAAGATATCAACCAAATTTGATCAAAAGAACTAAAATGCAAACGGCTTGTTTCCAAAGAATGCTCATTTAAGTTCTGGTTTGAAAATACTTCTAACTAAGCCAATTATTGTTGTCGTGCTTTTCATTATCCTTATCACAAGCATTTAGCTGTGAAACAGAATTTTTAAAAGAATACGATTTGGATCACTTTTGATGCTGTGCTGTATATTGATCGTTCCATCTGTGTTGATTCTGTGAACTAAGCAATCCTGCCTGAAGCTTAAGTTTCAATATGAGCCCTCCATTACAAAAATCGGTTGACACGTAAAAAGGTTACACTCCAAAACAGAAAAGGCTGTGTTTTGTAATCATCCTGTAAATAAAAAGGATAAACGGAAAATTCAAACCACATCTTGTAGCTTGGGTCCTATTTCAACATGTTTTTAGTTGAAATTATAGCATTTAAAGATTTTTCAAGACCATTTCAATTCATAGGATATATTTTTTCAATCATTAAAAAAAATTAGAAATTTCGGGACGTAGCAAGTGCGTTATGGTAGCGAACTTTCATTAAATGCTTCAAATTTGTATAATAGCGAATTTTCATTAAGTGCTTCAAATCTGTATAACTGAATTTTCTATAAACCTAAAAAAGTTGAATTTTGGTACATAGTAAGGTATTTACGAGGGCAAGATATCAACCAAATTTGATCAAAATAACTTTATTTTTTTGATAACAATTTTTTTTCTCGAAAAACCAAATTCTTTGTAGAAAAACTGCTCCGATAGGGCTGGCTAACGAACTTATCCAAGCTATTAACAAAAGAAAGATTCTTGCCAAGTTCTATCAAAATTGCTTAATAACTTATTGAATTATTGGTCGGATACATACATACATACAGATATATATATATATATATATATATATATATATATATATATATATATATATATATATATATATATATATATATATATATATATATATATATATATATATATATTAGTTAGCAAAAAGATACCAACCATGACTCAGTTGGGTAGGATCGGTTTTGAAAACTTAGATACGGAGTTTCCATGGGAACCAATTTTACCACTGGCAATATTAAATTCTAACTATGTGACATAGGATAAATAACATTTCATCTTACAATAAACAATATACATATCGAGATTATATTATGGCCATAGATTAATCTTGAAAGTATTAAGTGCAAAATGTCCTAGCATAATTGTTATAACTGTTGCATACACCGCAGCGGCAACCACTGGAGATTACAGTTTAGCAGCGACACATGGCGTGGTCAGCGTTTAGTACTTCGATAGGTGACAATTGGACCTTAGGAAAAATTCGCTAAATTTGCTGATTTCATCGTACTTTTTAAAAATCATCAGCTGATATATGTTAGTATTTTTTCCCTGACAAACAAAATTCCCCGATTTTTGGTAACATTTTACAAAATTTAAATTTAAGAAGCTGCAGCTTACTCAATACTTAAAACGTCGCTCGCGAAACTGTTGCTCTTTTTAAATTTAATGTACTCTGTTCAAAGCGTTTGCAAGCACGACCCTCTCACTATTAGCCCGTTGTTCTGTAAAATATCAGGTGCTTCACATAAATTGTATATAGGGTGTTGAATAAAACATTGAAAATTTTTTAAACCATAAAAAAGCTTCCGTTTGAAAAAAAACGCTTTCTTTCTTTAATTTCAACTAAAAACATGTTGAAATAGGACCCAAACTACCAGATGGTGTTTGAATCTTCCGTTTATGCTTTTTATTTACAAGATGATTGCAAAGAAAAAAGACCTTTTTGCGTTTTTTGGCATAACTTTTTTATTCGTCAACCTCTTTTCATAATGGAGGGCTTATATACAAGCCAAAGCTTCAGACAGGAACGCTGAGTTAAGAGAATCGACGCAGAAATAACAATCATTATGCAGCGTGGCATCAAAAGTGATTCACATCCTAAGCATTTTAAAAAATTCATTTGACAGCAGAATCCACTGGAAATCAAGTTGCTTATAAAAGAACCACTATTATGGGCACTAAAAATTGTTTCTCGTCTGCACAGGTCGAAAATTGTCTTTAAAAGAACTCAAATACAAACGGCTTGTTTCCAAAGAAGGCTCATTTAAGCTCTTGTCTGAAAATACTTGTAACTAAGCCAATTATTGTTGTCATGCTTTTCATTGTCCTAGTTACGAGCATTTTGCTGTGAAACAGAATTTTTAAAAGATTAGGATTTTGATCACTTTTGATGCCGTGCTGTATATTGATCGTTCAATCTGCGTTGATTCTGTGAACTAAGCGTTCTGCCTGAAGCTACAGTTTCAATATGAGGCCCCCATTAAAAAAATCGATTGACACGTAAAAAGGTTACACTCCAAAACAGAAAAGGCTGTCTTTTGTAATCATCCTGTGAATAAAAAGGATAAACGGAAAATTCAAACCACATCTTGTAGCTTGGGTCCTGTTTCAACATGTTTTTAGTTGAAATTCAAGGGAAAAAAAACTGTTTTTCAAATGGGAGCTTCTTCATGATTTAAAAAATTTTCAATGTTTTATTCAACACCATGTATAAAATTTATGTGAATTAGCTTATGTGGTACAGAACAACAGGCTAACAGTGAAAAGATCGTGCTTGCAAACGCTTTTAACAGGGTTCAATTTGATCGCAGTAATCGAATGTTACATTAAATTTAAAGAGAGCAACATTTTTGCGAACAACGGTTTGAGTATTTTATTAGTTTATTACAATTTTTCAGGTGAACTATATCGCTGTATTTTTATTTGCCAACATGTTATCTAGAGTTACACTGTAACTAAGACTAAATAATCTGTGAAATACACTTCAATATCAATACAACTGCCAAATGTTACTAGCATAGAATTGAAACAGTACTTGGGAGCTGCAGACTATTCAGAAAAATATACACCAGGTAGTTTTCTAACTTTTTTACTTGGCATAAATGCATTTCTGAATCCAATAATTAAAGTCTGGACTCAGCAAGTGCATTATGGTAAAGAATTTTCATAAAAATGTTTTTAAGAGCAAACATGTCTTTTTTAATGAGAGTAGACATCAAATTTGGTTACCAGTATAACCTATATAGTAGAAACAACGTACCACATTTCATTGAAATAACTTTATTGTTTGAAAAAGTAACAATAAACTTACAACGTTCCTAAAAAAACTTCTCTGATTTTTCTGGCTAACGAACCTCTTTAAGCTATTTAATCCCAAAAAGCTTTTCGACAAAACTTAAAGAATTTTTGCATGAAAATTTACAATTTTTTCACGAAAATCCAAAAACTTTTTTTTCAGTAACTTATTAAACATTATTATATTATATTAATATGCCCTTCACTTTTGAAACACAAAATACAGGATGTTCCATTTGAAACAATTGAGTTACGGCAGTTTGACCTTGTTTAAATTCAGTCATTATTTGAGAGCGTCTGTATACGGAATTTCAATTTTTCAACGAATAATATAAACAGAGACCTCTCTGAATTCATCAGTTTTATGGGACTGTTATCTATTGATTAAAACGTCGTATCATAATTTCTGATATGTGCCAAAAATTTTCCTCTACAGACATGCATTACAATTCGATTAAAATTGCAAAACGCAATGATATAAGGGGTGTTAAAAAAAAAATTTGTATCACCAACGACTTATGGACAACTCTGTGATTGTTAAGATAATTTTATAAGATGCAGCTCTAAGATACCATATAATTAACATATACATTTTTTTCTCATATCTTGTATATTAACGGATATTTATAAAAAGGCATCACCCTGTATATATGGAAATAGATAAAAACTGAGAACAACCCCGGATATGGGTTCTATGTGGCCTAGTTCGCGCTCATTTTAAGAAATCTTTTCAAAATACAAAAGTCACATTCTTCTCATTAGCGAATTTTTTCTATGAAACTTTGCAAAAACTGATAAACTATTAAACCATAAACTCTATAACTAAAACTACTGCCAAAGCATCAGAGAAAGGGTCTATTTTAAATTAATTTTCTGGAAATATTTTAGTAAAATGAAGGACAATGACGGTTGAAGCTGAACCTTAAGGGTTTATAAAACACTCTTCTTGCAACATTTTCTCTCATCACCTGTACTCCTTTCAGGTTCTTTACTTAAAAGCTGCCAATTTTGATGTTACAAATCGCGACTTTGACATTTTAAGAGGAAAACCACAAGAACGTTTTCTTTAAAAGCTTATAACTTTTTTTTCCTTTTAACGTACAGGTGTAAATTTTCATAGGTAGTTTACCTTTTAGTGAATTTTCATAAAGAAAATTCACTAATAGAGAGGTATCGATAGTAAGACTTTTGTAAAAAAAATTCAAATGACCGCAAATCAGGGCCTCTAGAACCCATACCTGGGGTCAGTTCCAATATATATATATATATATATATATATATATATATATATATATATATATATATATATATATATATATATATATATATATATATATATATATATATATATATATATAGCACTGTGCGTCTAGTTTTTCTTAGAAAAAAATGTACTGAAAATTTTTGAAAACACAATATTTTTTTAAATATTGAAGTGATGAGAATGAAAATTTGCACATATATAGGAGACATCACAACATAGCTGTTAACCAAATTTAAAATTACATGGCACAAGAGAAAAGGAGTTATTCGAGAAAAAAAAAAAAGAAAAAAAAGCAGTCTAAAACATCAGTTCAAATTCCATAAGGCATTTTGCATGTTCAATGTTGACAAGGATGGTTAGACTGTGGATGTGTTTAACTTTAGAGTAGATAATTCAAAATCGACCAAGGACACAACAACAGTCATCTGACAATTAAATATAAGTAAGCCGGGTTGTCAGATATAATAAAATTTCAATTAAATCTTAAAATGTAAAACATATGGTCATAACACATATTTGTACTTATTGATGACAAATAAAAGTTCTTCAAAAAATGAATCAATTCAATAAATGTGGTTTAATATTCATAAATGTTGAATTACCAATTTCTCATCCTATTTTAAATTAAATATTAAATTCTAATTTACACAATCTGACATCGCTGCCTCTCAGCCCAGTTGTCAATCGAAATCCCGAGACCCGAGATGTGACAGTTAACAGCCAACATCTTTTTTATATTTATTAAAACTGAAATGTTATTTTATATTTTTTTTATTTAAATAGATGATAAGTATATGTTATAATGGTAAGTAAGATATTCCTTGAATAACTTTCGTGTATATAATGTACATTTATACGTTAGAAACTATATAAAGTTGAGTTCACTGTATATTGTTTACTGATAATTTTTTTATCTTTAAGTTAGTGCTGTTTTGGAAAGACGTAATACACCACCTTTATAACAGCGATAAAAGATACAAAGCAGAAAGATACTTGCTGAAACAATACATTCCTAAGAACATTATTTCAAGGATACATATTTTATTTGAAAAAAAGAAGCCGCCGAAGAGAAAAACCAGTGTTTTTGTAAGTACCTATACTATTGTATTGTCATTGTTAAATATAAAACAGAAAATTGCATTTGTTTACATGTATTTTTATCTACTTTGCAGAGGTTGCTTAGGCATAAACACATAACCGAGACCTTTTCATATTTTTCAATTTTACCTGTTGAAATCTTGTTTTATCTAAACAACACTGAACTATATTAGATACCTATATTAAAGCTATCTACAGTAAATGCAAATAACCTTTAGATAATATAATTCGGGTAAATTATAATGCATCAATTAATTTGGTAGATTAAAATACATAAAAAAATGTGCTCTCCCGGTGTACCATTTATGTATTAAGTGTGTTACTATGGAAACAACAAAGTGTTACCTTACTCTTAACGTGTTTTATTTTAATTTCTGTGTGTATTGATATATTTTATTTCCACCGAATCTTATATTTTCAAGAAAGATATACTTACTAATATCAATCTGTAAGTTGAATAATTTATTTAGCGTTCGACATTGGTTATTTCATAAACTTTTGGATGTTTTTTTTTTCCTGTTTTTAAACTTATATTTAAAGATATCTAATTCTCTTGTAAATTATTTTACAGATAATTAACTAAACTAGAAACACACACATATAAGATCCCATTCTCATAGTAAAAGGTACCAATTGAGGAAGAAAGTATATAAAATGGTTATGTTCAGCATTTTCCTACTTTAGATTAATCTCTTTAGAAATAATAAAAAATTGTGTGGTATGTGGTTGCAATATAATTAACACGAGCTACCAGATTAATATACATATAAGATGACATTATTTTTTGGTAAAATCAAAACTTTTAACATACTGCCTGTGTAATGACACTTATTGAAGAAAAGTTCGTGTAAAAAAACTCACTTTCTTCTCTATTGTCTGCAAAAATTTTGGTTTGCTTGGAAATTTGTATATTTGTATAGTGTAACAGACCATAGAACATCATATCATCCATGCAACGGCATTATGTCGTAAGCCACAAATGATAATAAATACAATATGATATAATAATCAATAATAAAACTTGATAAATTTAGTTGTATCCTTAGTACATTCCTGCTATTTTGGTATTTTGAATATAATAGCATCCTCTTTTCTGTTATTAAGCAAAAGAAAATTAAGTTATACATTAAGAAAAAATGGTGGGTTATAACTTATTGAATGTTGGAAATTGACAAATATGTGGGTTAGACTTAATGTTATGTATTTCGATGGGTGAGATCTTATTAAAAATTGGAAATAATAATAATAATGTAGGTAAGGATTTAATGTTATTAAACATTAAAACGTTATTAAAAGATAATATTGTTTAATGTAAATGAAATTTTTATGTTTCTTAAGTTATTTATTTAGATGTTTATAGCCTAAATATATAAGAACTAATTATAATTAAATATTGAATAAATCTGTTTAATTCTGATGGAGCAAAGATTCCTAAAAGGGTTAACAGTTGTTAGGAACTAAAAATTTTAATTGTTGCAAATGGACGTACTTCATCGAAGAAATTTTTCTTGGGTCGGTAAGTAATTTAGCCCCTTTGATAAGATTTGAAGTGTTTTATATGTTGAGATAATAACGCCCAAGGTTTTTTAAAGTCGGTTTTGTACCAAATTTCTTCTTGAGGAGTATATCTGATGTCAGTAGCCTTTTGTGCTCCAAAACAAATGCTGTTTACCCTGTAAATATTAAAAAGTGTCGGAAGCAAAGCTATTTTTCAAAAAAGATTTAATTAAGTACCTGTGTAACGATGGTACTGAATAATTGATAAATGCTTTGTAATCCATCCATGCTGTTTCATATGGAAATGATTTCTATTGTGTCTCTGTAGGGGCTGTGGTGTAATTGCGTGGGAAATAAATAGGCTTGTTCTTCAAATTTGTTTCAATTGCGCTATAAACAGAGTCACATTCCATCTGAGTATGACCGTGTTCCAAAATTTTTTGGTTTGACAATTTTTTTAATGATCCAAGAGGGCATTTACCATTATGCAGTTGCAATTTTGGCTTATACATCCCTCACTATAGATAATGACTCATCGGCACAATGTGATTTGATGTAGTCTATAATGTGGGTGGCAAACATGGATGCTGTTAAGTCTGTGTCTATTTCGGTAAACCAATAGCATTTACAGTGTTTTGATGCTAAGTTACAGACTGTAAAATTATGGCTGGTTAATTTGGTTTTAAAGTAGAAGTTATTTGCCTGAAAAGACTGTGACACTTTAACAGGTTGCAGATCCATTGTCAGAGCTGTTACTTTATTTCCTTTAGCTGAACCTTTGTCATTTTGCTTTTTTTTTCTTGCTGTTCCTTTTTTAAAGACATGTTTATTTCAGACGTCACCTGCAAAGTTTCCTATTTCATGTAACTCACAAATGTCACATTGTTTTTTTAGTGTGTAAAATGAGAGATTTTTTTCCCAAAATACTAATGTAAATTTTGTTGTACTCACAGGCTTCCTTATTTATACTTTCTAGATAAGTGGTATGGAATTGTGCTAGAGAGCAAATTTTTTGCCCCAAAAACATTTTTATGGTGTTCTTCCCAGCGTAATGCGATGGTAATTTTGGGAGATCTCAAAAAAATATTTCTAGTGTCTTTATGTCCTTTCGATTGTGCTCTACAGAATTTCTTTTTATAACTGCAACTTTTTGTGAGTGGAGCATGTGATCATTACTTTTCAAAACCCATTCCCTGACGGATCATTCACCTAAACCTAGAGGTGACACATCCATTGCATAAAGATCATTATGCAGATTAATAGTAGGTATATCAAGTAAAGGTGTATCATCTTTTTTCAGCGCCATTTCAACCATCCTTTTACCCCTTGAAGCCATTTTAAACTAAAAGTTATGAGTTTCAGATATGTTCCCTTGGTTAAAAGTTATATTCACGAGTGGGATAAAAAAAATTTTTTTATGAAGGAATTAAATGAATGTTAGGTGATTTCGGTACAGCTTTTACTAAAGCATCAAAATTATTAAGGTGTATACTATAAGAGTTTTGTTATAATAATTGAAAAACCCACCTCATTATGAATTGGATATAATACATTATAATATTCATGTATTTGAACTATAAAATAACTTTCAAAGTACAAAGGGAGAAACAAACTACAATGTATAATAAACCCTGTATTATAGTAAATTTGAACAAATGTTCTTATTGTCTGTGGAACTTTCTAGACAAAAATCCAATATGTCATAAGACACCAACTGTCACCTTATTCTGGTCAAATGTTGAGGTTAGGGTGTAACTTAATAAGTCGCAACCCACAAAATGAGTTTGACTATGTGGCTTACGACAAATTCACATATAATCAGATGCGATGGAGTTATATTAGTTAATAGCAAATAATAATTATACAACTATTTTTCTGAGATACAACGTATTGCAAGCAGATGGAGATTAATGTTATCTATTGGTGATGCTAAAAAGTCGATTTGATTTTTTTAGGGTAACGAGCTTGCATAAACAATGTGTAGAAATTTTACAAGTATTGTTACTTGGTAGACAATAGAAGTTTACAGAAATGTTAATCAGGTAGTTTATTCACCATTTAAACTTTTCTGCTTTATTTTTTTTTATATGCTACAAATAATGTGAAAATAAGAAGTATCTGGGAAATCATGACCATGGAAAATGAAGCATTTGGTGTGTTTACAGCCAATAAAGCTGGCAATGTTGAATTCATTATGCAATAGTTAGCAATTGAAATAAACCGTTTTTTTCCCAATGGAAAGCATGGCCATTCTCAATACTCTTAATGGTAACATCACTGCCATGGATTTTTGAGACATTTGTCGTTTGTTGTGATGTAGATAATTCAAAAACTTGATGTATTTACAGTGGCTTGACAATTCAAAAACGCTTTTTGTTGAAAAGATACAAGTTAATTCATTAATTGTTGTTGCACTTAACTGGAAAAACTGATCTATACAAAATACAGGTGAAGAGACTATCTCTGGCTTAACAACAGCTTGCTTTTTTCTCTGTAATCGGTTTCACCCTTCTACAACACCAAAGAGAAAATTCAATTCATTTATATGCATTCATGACAACTGTAAATAAAACTCCCTTGCTACGTTAGAGTATATTGATCAAAACAACATTTAAAAAATAAAATAAAAATTACAAATGACATCTTTAAAATGTTTGTGTGATGTTTTTTTTTCAAAATAAATGTGAAGATCAAATCAGCAAATAACAATAGCAGCTTCTATTGCTGCTATCAAGTTCTATATAATAAAACTATCTACATTCATCAACTTATTAATACATTATTACTTCTGTTTTTAATATGTTTAGATGTATTCTCTTTAATATATTTAATTAGAAAGAAGAGTTTCCAAGGAAGGGGAATCTGTGAAATTAGTTTGCACATTTAAAACAAGGCAGTTGTCTATGTGAATTATTAGTAAAGCTTCAAAAAAAGTTAAGTTAGTGCCTGTCATTACAAAAATGTTGTGACTCTGTGAAGTTATTTACTGTGGGCCTATCTGGAACACCAATAGTATGTGTTGTAAATGTATATTTGTCAGCCTGGTTATTTATAAGTGCAGAAATATATTCTTTATATCTGTAATGACTGTCAGTGGTCCACATGTGACATTTTATTGGGGACATCTTTTTAGACATGCTCATTTTGGGGAAGCAAATAACTTTGTTGACACAACATTCAATT